>VZSF01000355.1:1248354-1406335 GCA_013398295.1 Chionis minor
GGGGGTGGCGGCTGGCGAGCGCGGGGGAGGAGGGGTCGCCCCCCCCGATGTGTGACATGATCGACTCGCAGTCCGCCGAGAAGATCAGCAGGATGAAAAAGTTGCGGAGAACTTTATCGGAGAGCTTCGGCCGCATAGGTGAGTCCGGCACCGGCGCCCCGGGGAGCGGGGGGGACACCGGCACGGCGTCCCGGCGGCGGAGGGGGGCTTCGCCGTGGCCGCCGGCGAGCAGCCGGGCCGGGGCGGTGGCGGGGCGGTGGGTCCGGCGCTGCAGGGGCTGCAATCGGCCGCCCCGCCGCCGTCCCCCAAAAACGTTTCTTGGGAAGAAAGCTCGGGGGAACAGGGACGGCTCCTTCCCGGCAGGGCTGCACGGGGCTGGCACGGAGTTAGCCCAAAATAGGCTGGGAAAAACAGAACTGTACGTGAGAGTTGGCTAGCGTGCCTCCGCTGCCAAAGAGAAACCTTGGCGAAAAGCAAATGGTTATTTTTTTGCTTTGCTGCAGCTCCGGGTAATTTATTTTTTGTTGGGGCTGCGCGTTGTTTAAAGTTGAGGCGTGAGGTGCTGAAGCAGATAAGGGCGGCCCAGTGATTTAGGAGGCCAGACAAAAGAAGTCTGTCTGTCATCTGCTGCGAAGTCTTGTCGTTCTTTCGCTGACATAAAGCATCCTGCCGTAGCGGTGTCTGAACGCTGCTGCCCGGCCTGGGGGCTCCCGGTGCCACCGCATCGCGTTCCGCTTTGACGCCGGTTCATTTTGCGGTCGAATTTGTTACCGAGAACAATGCCAAAGAGTTCTTGTCTGGTCTTTCTCTTGGTCTTTGGCACTACTTTGTTTAATTCGCTGTTCAGGGCGTTAATTCCCGCTGGCAGCAGCAGCGCGCAGCGGGGCAGGGAGAGGGGGTACCGTGGCGGAGGCGTGAGGCGTCCCCGAGCTGGCTGGGCAGAGCAGCTGGAGGCACAGGTTGGATGGGGCTTTGAGCAACCAGGTCTAGTGGGAGGTGTCCCTGCCCGCAGCAGAGGGGTTGGAACTAGATGATCTTTAAGGTGCCTTCCAACCCTAACCATTCCGTGGTTCTAAAATTCTGCTGCTGGAAGGCCAGGCAGTGGCCAGGATGGGCAAGCGGACACAGCAGCCCCCGTCCTTGCAGACCCTCTCTAGCACCTCCCCAGCAGGGCCCTTCCACAGCCCTCACCCAGCGGTCGTCCTGTCGGGCCATTTCTCCCTTGCAGTCCATCTGGCTGGTGGACACGAGTCAACTTTCCGAGCTGCTTTGTCCCAGTGAGAGGATGTGAAGTGCCTGCGCTGCAGCTGGGAGCTGTGGCATTTCATTCTCCCTCCATAGCAAAGAAGTCCGAGAGAGTACATGGGCATTGTAGTTTTCCACGTGTTGTGTACACATTCAGTGCATTACCTTTAGCTTTTAAGGACTGCAAACTTCAAGTGGAGGATAGCGTTTGGAATCGGGTATCTTTTATCGTCCCACTGCAAGATGAAAAAGACTGAGAAAAGCTCATTCGTATTTGTAAACCAGAGAGTTTCAAGGGTCAGTGCCAAGTTTCAATTGTGAAGCAAATGTCAAGGCACGGTTATAAATCTCTCGGTCCCCATATGAAAATAGCTCTCACCTATCATCAGTCTTAAACTTGGAAAATGCATTTAACTTTTTTTGATTAGCAAAAAAAAAAAAAAAAAGTCAGTCAGGTGTTTGGTCTGTCATGTGTCTCTGTGTGTATATATAGACACAGAGACACTCATACACAACTGTGGGAGGGTTTTACTAATGGTGGAAGTTATTAACAAAGAAAATATTTTGAATGAGGATGTAGCTTTGTTGAAACACTGTCAGTCCTATTAATGCCTTATAGGGAGCAAGGCTGGTAATTTCTGCGTGTTTTAGTTGGCTCTGGGTGATCATCTCTTTTTGTCATTTTTCACAAATTAAACAACCTTTTCATTTCCTTGGGAGCTTTGGCCTGATTTTAGGTACACGGACTGTTACGTCTTCCAACTCCTCCAGTTCTTTGTGCGTGTGTGGAGCGGTGTAGGATTGTGGTCGTGTGCCCCATTGGTTGGTTGGTTTGTTTGTTATGGTTGTTTTGTTATTAAAACTCAGCTGCTACCAGCAAGACTGTTCTGTCTTCAGATGCTCTAGTATTTTGACCATCATTCTGGTAGTTGCACTTTGAGCAAAAAACCTGTAATTTATCAGTGTGAGGTTTGAACATAGTCCACTCCCTGATACCCAAAGCCACCGATAAGCCCAAGCAAAGCAAGCTTATGTTTAAAGAACTCTTAACTTGCATACCAGGAAATCCTCAGTTAAAACACGTGCTGTACTTAACTCTTATACTGAAATGAAGAAGGGAAACCCAAAACCCCATTAGAAGCCTCTCTGGGTATTTGTCACTCCAGTTTCACAGCTGTTTTTGGAAGAGGTGTTTCCTTGGTGAGATTAGCAAATTACTAATTTAATATGTATCTAATCTGGAATTTTGTCAGTCATCTGTTGTGCTATTATAGCTAACTATGATGATCTTTTAACTTTTCCTGTTCTGCTGCAATTTATGTGTTTTCATAGGTTTAGGTACACAATATAGCATCATGAGCATAATCACCTAAATGGTACAATAGTAACATGGTGCTTGACTCAAATAATGAGCAAGTCCAACTTTTACACGCCGCAGTAGGGAACACCTGATGGCCACTCTTGGAATGGTAAGGCACAGCTAGGCCTGCCCCGTGTTGGCGGTATCGCAGCTGCCAAATAGAATACTTCCAATAAAAAAAAAGACTCTTTCATTTTGACACCAAAGTTTATGTTAGCTTGTTGGATAAAAGTTATGGAAATGTAGCCTAGTGGTCATTGCCTGCATTTTTTTTTTTTGGCTAGGGCTAGCTCAGTAAGCTACCTTCAGGACCACCTTCTCCCCACAAAGCGATCCTCTCTATTTGAGAGGTTATATGAGCAAGGAATTTATAAGGTGATTTTCTAATTTTTTCTTCAGCGTGCCACAGTATGTTAAGTAATGTTTGAAGCTACTTCCCCAGTGTCTTTAGATAAAAGAGGAGATATCCTTAAAACTAGATATCCCTGGGGCACAGCAAAGGGCTGTTACTTGGTACCAACGGTAGCCTCAAGTAGACTTGGTCCATCTTCTTGACTGTGAACTGATGCTTTCCAGCCACTATCCAGAGACTGGCAGAGGGTGATGAAGATCTGGCTGTATTAGTCATACTCATCCTGCAAAATTATGATCCAGCTCATAACTGTTAGAGTACCTAGAGTACTGAGAATGTTTATTTTGCTGAGCTGAAAAATATGATGTGGGAAAATTGTCCATCTCTGAGCCTTCATCCCGAGCGTTCGCCTCATGCTATGCGTAAGTCTGGTAAAGAAGGGGACGGTGCCATGGTGTGTTGGAGGAAATGCATATGGCCTATGGTGCCAAACTGAAGTTAATATTCTCAAATGGATGGGATGGCTTTTTGCTGCGGAAATTATGTGCTCACAGTTCTAGAAAAATTAACTATGTTTGCAGCTAGGGCACCCGTTCTCCTGGCAGAAGTTTTCTGGTGTTTCAGGGAGTGTCCCTCTTAAAGTTTAGCTCACCATAAAGAACTTACATTACTAAGAATCTGAAAAATTTACAGAATTCTTTTTATCGATTGGCTTCTGGCAGCCTATCTGTTTTTATGCAAACATCCAAATTAGTTTAAAAAATGTGATTTCCATGCTTACATACTCTGTTGTCCATATAAACGAACACATCATACTGTATGTTAACGGATTTTTAGGGATTCAGTTGACTCACTGTTTATTTTAGCATTTAGAATAAAATTAGGTTTGGATCTTTGATAATTATGTAATTAAAATCAATGGTGAGTAACTTTATAAAATTCTTATCATCTTTTAGTTATGTAAAGAGTTTTTGGCTCTGCATTTGTTGAAGTTCATACAGCACCAAAATCATATTTGATGTCTCTTCAGCTCACACCGTTTAACTTCTGCTTTCTTATGCATTCTCCTTAGTCAAAACCTAACACCAGGGTGGAAAGAAAAGAAGGAAGAAAGAAAGAGAGAAAAAACACTGCTGAGATTGCTCACAGTGCACTGAAAGCAATCTGTGGCCCTTCTGAGCATCCCTGGGCTTTGTTACTAGCTCCTCACTAATACAAAGGTTATCTCCACTAATCTCCTCTAATGTACACTCACATAGCTCACATACCGGAGATAATGAGAAATTCATTTGTAAACAGTTTATTTTTTTCAAGTTCAGCAAAGCTTTTTTTAATGGCTTAAAAAGAAAAGATTGCATTGATGAGAAAAAAACCATTTCTAATATAATTTCTTGTATAAAATGCTGGTTTGATGATTTCTTTTGAAGATGCTATGTAGTGAATTGATCAAGAGTGAAATTATTATTGAACAGATTCTGATTCAATGAGTGGCTAAAACTCTCATAGTCTTATTTTTGGGGATTCTTAGAAAACCTCTTTTAGTCAAAGGTAGAAGTTAAAGACAAGCCAAAAATACGCAGTGCATCACAGATTCGCTTTTCCTGTTGTTCTGTTATGTTGTGAATTTGATTGGTCATCTGTTGTTCGGATCTTCCTGGGATGTTTTGGTCATGTGAAAATCTTACGCTTTGGTAAGGGAGAAAAGCTTGTCAGTGTGACCTGGATGTGTCATATACTAATTTATAGCTCCTATGTCGTTGTGACCTGAAAGGTAAATGTAAAGGTTAAAAATGTGTTCTTAAAAAGTTTTTTTCTTTCTGTCTTTTTCCCCCCTTTCTTCGTTGTTTTTTTTTTTGTTTTCTTTGTGTTTTTTTTTAAATGTCCTGACTCATAGTTCTGGATACTTAGGATTGGCAGTCTGAAAATGTTTTGTCCAGCCTTCAAAACCATAAAAATGCATTTCATGATAAAAATGCATAATGTGTGCCTCAAATCTCCTCAGCAAAATCCCAGCGTTTGTTTTTTTTTTTGTTTTCTTACTGAGCATGAATCTAGATGAGTAATTGTAAGACAGTAACCTGCAAAGGTTTGAGGGAAGACATGCTTTGTGTCTCAAAAGAAATGGGGATTTGAAAGCAAAGGAAGGCTGGACCATCCCTCCTTCTCTGTACAAGGGGAACTGGGATTTGTGCCGTGCTGCCCATGGCAGAGGTTGTAGAGCTGCAGCACTTACTGCTGTGATGTCCTGCCTCTCTTATGCCTGTGATACAGCTAAATTACAGTTTCGGGCTTTGTTTGGTTGTTTTTGGAAGCTAATAATGTTCTTGCCTCTGAAGACAGGGTTTGGAAGAGGTGGTGGTTTAGAAACTACTAGCGATTTGGAGGCAGAAGGAGCATCTAAAAGAGCAAAGAAACTGCCAGAGTCTAGATCCTCAACCATGCTAGGTGCTGAAGTATTTATCTCCTGCAGAAATAAATGTGTTTCAAGTGTAAGAAACATTAGGTTGCGTAAATGAAGACGGAGCCTTGTGGGGCAGCACCGAGTGAGCTGTATGGCCATTCAGGTGACCTCCCTCAAATGGCAAACCTTCAGGATTTAAACTGAAAACAAATGGTGCAATTGACATCAATGCAATGGTTTGTTTTATTTTAGTTCTTCAAGAGAAGTAAACAGAGCACTCTCAGGTCAGGGCATGCAGTACACAGTCCCTGGTTGTGGTGTACAGAGAAAAGGAACCAGTTTCCTACCTTCAGACTGAGACAGCACAAGGGACATTTGAAGAAACCAATTTTCATTATATTTCAGTAAAGATACCCAGTTTGCTAAAGGAAAAAGTTTCATCAGGTTGATCTTTGGTACAACTTCAGAACTATTAATGTCTTTATTTTCATGCTTTACCAGTTCACGAGATTTCTGTACTGTTTTCCTCTCCCCTTTTTGTTGATTGTTAGTTAACAGTGTAAGAACGACAGATACCTCTTCTGTTCTAGTGGAAGTCAGATTTTAAAAAAATAAAGGGAAAAAAGAAAAAAGCGTGCTACAATGCATACTATTTCATAAAGGTTTAGTACTTGACAAACTGAATACATGGTTAGGTGTTCATTATACTTTCCCTTTTTGAAGTTCAGTCAGGCTCTCCATAAAGTGTTTTCACGCTCACTAGGAATAAAATAAAATAAAAAAAACCTTGCGAACTTGTATTTTCTTTAACCTGAGAGGATAATATTTTTCATAAATATGTAAATTTAGTTTCTTGGAAACACGCTGTGCAGTCCTACATTCCATTTACAGATTCAGATTTTGAGTGTAAAATTGTTATTCATACCAGCCTGTTCTTTCCTATTATAACAGGAAAACGCTGCCCTGTTTTTCTCTTTTCTGGTGTTAGTTACTTTGTGCTCATTGAAATGCAGTACAGATAACTATTCTTTTTTCCTTTTATTTTAAAGCCTTGAAGAAAGAAGATAGCAGCTTTGATGAGGTAGGTTAAATATCTTTGTACTTTATGTAGTCCAGGGACACCTTAGTATTTCTCACTAGTGCTAAAAGAAACCTGTAGATAGTAGTGTTACGACGTGCATATGTGTTAATACATATATATTGCTTGAACATATTTTCATTTTCCAAATAACTGCCAGATGTATTTGTTGGTGGAAGGCTGTGAATGGAATACTTGGTTGTTTGGTTGTTTTTTTGTTTTTTTTTTTAATGTAATAAAACTGAATGTTGTATGAAAAGTGGTCATTGAAAAATGTTCCATGCAGATAAATGTTGTATGCAGGGAAAATACTTTATAGAGCTTTACCCCCAGTAATTCTCATAATTATAGGTGTATAATGTAACAGATAGTAAAACCCATCACTCTTGAGGGAACACCGTATGTAAAGTGCTGCTGCATTGGCTTCTTGCTGAATATCTCAACTGAGATAGATGCTTCTTACGAAATAAAAAAAACTCAACCACCACCACAAAACCAGCAGCTTGTGGTATTGGTAGAACTGATACTTAATTATTCAGTGTCATCAGTTTGGGGTCCTGACCTATCTGCAATATGACATGTGTGTTAATTTGTAAAATATGCTGCTCACGGTTTGTGCTTGTTTTACTTACGATAGGCTTTGAGAGGCCCAGGTCAGTGCGAGCTGTCCTGCAGCGCAAGCTGGAAGAGGTGTAGGTTTGGTGTGATGAATTGTCATATTGTAGTCAATGCTTGCCTTGTATTTCCCTCTGCCACCATAGCTGGAAGCAAATGGTAATGTTTTCATGTGTTGATGTTACACTTCTGGCATTTCTGTGTTTTCTTCTTCATTGCATGCTGTAAGCTTAAATTCTTGGCTGATTAGAGTGAGATAGCTGCTGTGTAATGCCAGATCCTAGAATAAGTGAATGATGATGTAATGTCCTTGATACTGGATCAAATCAGACTTCATCTGTTTCTGAACGGATAGCACTGAGTTTTAAACCTCTCTGCTCAAGTTCAGATATGAATGTTTGGTGCTTTTCTGATGCGTGTTGCAGTGAGCTGTAACTCGGCTCTTTCCCTCTTTTGGTCTGGCGTGAAGGTCCTGGGTTTGAACTCTATTTTCAGGAGCTCTTCTTGGATCACGCAGTGGTCTTGAATATTGTATTCCTCTTATAACACTGGTAGAACTTGATTCCTCCCTAAAAGTTGCACCCGTGTGGATATGTGGCTGTTAGACTCTAAATCCTTGTTTTACAAGTCTGGTCTTTGTTTGTCCAGTACTTTCTTCTGAAGGCTGCAGTGGTCTATCTGTGTAATAACCTACCCAGTAAGCACCTTGTATTAAATTTGATACAGAATTTGAAGGATCTATTAAAAAATGCTGTCTTATGATGATGGCAATTTTTGTTTTCCTCCCCTTCCCAAGGATTGTTTATCTACAGGTTCTATGTATTTTCTTTAAACCTGTCTTTCTATTTGAACAGGAGACAACTTTCTTTCAACAGGAGAGCAAATTTCTATTTAAGTTCAGGGAGTTTGGGGAAAAAATAATCTTTCAGTTATGTTTTTAATGTAATCTGACAGATTGTTGATGTGAGCTACTGCAGAGACAGTAAGAGAAGGCTGGTGGGAAGGGTACACAAAAGAATTTCCTTCCATCTCCTGTGAACAGGGAAGAGCTTGATGTGACATTAGCATCAATTGGTTCCATAGTCGTAGGTGATGCTTCTTAGAAGAAAAAGAAGTGTGCTGCGATTTTATGTTGGCCTTGTTATCTCTTCAAATTCAACGCAATGGTTCTTGGCAATTACCTAGACTAAAGCGTGAATCAGAGAACGCGCTGTACCACATATCGCTTAATTCCTTTCTTTTCAAACATCCTTCAAATCAGAAGATAAAGCAGTCTTTAGTAATGGTGGTGTACCTGATTGTAATGACACATACTTCTAAGGGAGGCAATATCTGCGAGCAGAGAAGTGGGCGCATTTGTTGGTCTCACAAGTCTGTCCTGAAAAATGCTACTAAGGCCATACCGTGATGTAAAGTGAAAGCAATCCAGTCTTCTGGCTAGTGTACGTAGTATTGATGTACCAGGGATGCAGTTATGAAGACAGTTATGGTGACAGTAAGTGGGAATATCATATGAGAAGGAGGGAGGGGAAGTAGTTGTCCAAGCACTGTTTTACTTCAACTTTGTAGGTCTCCTGCTATGAAAAATGATATAGTCAACTATTGAAACATAAATTGCATTTAATGAACAGCATGTTGTCCCTGTACTGTTAGTGAAAAGATACCTTCTCCTTTCATGGTGCTGGAAGATGCTGTCTACCTCTTCCCAATGCGTGTTCCCCCTTTCCTGGAGGGGAGGCGGGGCTGGCTTGTGAAGCAAAGCTTGCACAAGTAGCAATGAACTTTCGCGAAAGGACACTACACTCCTGACACCTTGGTGGAGGGGGAGGACTCGTGTTTCAGCCTTTCAAGTTGTGACTACAGCACGGGTAGCGGAAGCTGGCCAGAAGGGACCTGACTAAGCAGGACAAGAAGAAATGGCCTCAAGTTGTGCCAGGGGAGGTTTAGGTTGGATATTAGGAAAAACTTGTTTACCGAAAGGGCTATCAAGCATTGGAACAGGCTGCCCAGGGAGGCGGGGGAATCGCCATCCCTGGAGGTATTTAAAGGACGGGTAGACGTGGTGCTGAGGGACATGGTTTAGGGGTGGTTTTGGCAGAGGTTTATGGTTGGACTCAATGATCTTGAAGGTCTCTTCCAACCCAAGTGATTCTATGATTCTATGACATCTCCAAGGGTGGAGGCGAAGTGGGACGAAGAAGAGGAAGACCTTTCTAAAGCCGCAAGCTTTGGGTTCACAGCTGAGTTAGTTGTCAGATTACTCTGCACATTGCAGGCACTGCATCAGGAGCTTAGTTGTTTGTCCTTCAGGAATTGAGGGGGGTGTGGGGAGTGAGCTGACTAGTGGGTGTTACTCTATCTACTTTACACTTGCACTCAAGGAGCTCACAAATGTACAGCACTGTAGGAAGTTGTCTTTCTTGTGAAGAGAAATGACTAAAAATTAAGATATCAAACATGACAGACAAGTGTTTCATGTAATTGTTTTCTCCGGGTTATGAAATTAATTCCTCTAGTAAATCAGGACCAAAAGAATCATGAACAGCAAAGCCTGTGAATAAGTTGCACGTCAGAAAATACTTTCAGTTGTTCTAGAAGCATTTCAGGGATCTTTATGGTGCCTTTAGTCCTGTCCGTGAGCTCAGAGCACAACAATAGCATGAAGGAGTAGTGTAGGATTTGTCACTTTTTTTGTACCTGCTGTTGTGTTCCTTCGATTAAATTTTGAGTGAAAAACTCTTTTCTGTAGATGCTGCTGGTCTTTGCTTCAGTCCATGAGAACACTTACATTAGTCCATTTAAAACCATTAATAGCCTCTTTACCTTCCTAAAATGACATCTTCCAGAGACTTGGGTGAATAAAGGAGTACGATACAGACCACTTTTTGTATAGTCTCTCATTTAAAGCAGCAGATTTTTTTGTTTGTTTGTTTGGGTTTTTTTTGTTTTAGCCTTTTAGCCTTTAGCCTTTTCTCTTTTGTCATACCAATGTTTACTGGTCACATTGTGTGAATGGGAACATGGGCCTGCTCCAGTACCTCCTGAAATTAGTGGGAAGATTCTCAGTGTTTTCAATGGTTTGTGGATTGGTTTCTCCTGTCATGAAGTACCATAATTTGGTGTGGGTGTGTGTGCGCGCGTGCAAGCTGTTCCTGCCTGTTTTCAAAGTTAGTTTATTTGAGTGGGAAAGAGTACGGCATCTTCTCCTTCTATCCCAAAATATTGTTACCTGCTCTCAGAAGACAGAAAACTACAAAAAAACCCTCCCAAAACAAAACAAAAAAAGAGTTGCCCTCCTTTTCAAAGCAACCTAAATTTCACTCTCTGAGTGTAGGTTCTGGCACGGAAAGCATCTCTTTCATTCTTTCAGGCAAAGCACTGATTATCTGGATACCAAGATAGAAGATAAACACCTCCGAGGAGCAGCATCGCATGCAAAGAGCAGTCTATAAACAAATGTTTAGCCCTTGAGTGAACATTTTATTTGTGCTTCAGTAGGTTTTTTTGTGACAAAGTTTAGAGTAATAACTTCCAACTATGCAGGATTGCTTTGATGTCTTTGGACCGTTAGTGTAACAAGAACTGTAGAATTTGGCCACGCTGTCTTACAATGGTGGAACTATTTTCTTTTTCACTCAAATGAATGTGATCAAGGCCAATCACATGTGGCTGAATTGCAGCATATTTGTTGGAATGACAGCCAGCATTGATATTGTTTCTAACCTCATTGCAAGGCTGGTAACCTGTTCCTTTGGTTAGCTGCTTGCTGGTACGATTTATTTCTAGATTATTGTCAGTCAATCTCAAGCTCTTAGATCCTGTCCTTCTGTTGTTAGTGATTTCTCTAAGCACTTAAATCATGGTGTAAGACCTTCAGTCATATGTAGGTACACTAGAAATTAGTATCATCATAATGAAATCAAACCAAAATGATCTTGAGACTCAAAATCAATGTGAATTGCTGTGTTAATTTTGCCCAATATCAAGAACACCTTTTGTTTTTTTTTTGTTTTTTTTTTTAAGTCCACCTTCCTAAGGAAATTAGGATGTTGTGATTGTGCCTGCTGCATATGCAATACTTTCTGACTCCACCCAGTAACTTTGAAGCTGGCTTACACTAGGCATCTAGATGCTTGGTGAAAAAGCATGTGAGCTGGCTGAGGGATAGAGATAAGAATCTCCTCTGATGGGAAAGCTGGAATGCAAGTTCTTGTGAATATAGGTGAACCTGGTTGGAGGTGTTATGAATACTCTGACCACAGCAAAAATCCTTAATACTCATCACTCCTTACTATGTTTAGAGTCTCCAACTCTGAGGAAGCCAAATTTCATTTATTTTACTCATGGAACAATTTCTATGTGTTTGAAGTGGAAGTGTGAAAGGGGAGGGAGTTTTGCCAAGTTACTTCTTGATTCTGTAATGTGCTTGGCTCTCACAGTCTCTCTCTCTCTGAAAAAAACCCCAACCAAACAAAAAAAAAAAACCCAACCAAAAAGGCTACTCCCTCTGTGGAATGTTGCCATGAAAAACATCTTGGTTTAAAGGACACTCATCTCCGAACCAGAACTCTTGTGTAGACAATATTTTGAATTTGAAGAGTTAAAGGGAAGGGTGTAGTTGGAAAAAAGTAGAGCTCTGTAAAAAGGGACTAAGAGGAATTTGCATGCCATAATACAGGAGGCACGTAATACACTAAATAACATTTATGCCTTTTAAAAAAGTTTTATTTATAGTAAGTAGCTTGAGAGAGAAGTGCATGTAGGAAGTATAGATATGGAACTATATCTTTACCTTCTGCTCCTGCAGGGGGGAATCTGGATTATGGAAAATGGAGGAGAGAGAAATCTAACCCTCTTGAGACTTGGTGTTACTTGCTGTAGTATCTTGGAATAAAGGTGGGTTATTTCACTCCTGGGAGACTTAAAAGGTGGGGTTGGTGTGTGACAGACTTAGGGAAGAGCCTGTGACACAAAGGATTTCTGAAGTCTGCTCGTTGTCCCTCCTTCTTGGGTGCAGTAATTCTTTATTGATCTAGGTACAGTAAAATCATTACAAGCCATGGCTGAGCTGTCTGCTTCCTGATGGCTTTGTTTATATTTCGGAAGAAGGAGGCGGGTGGCTACTGAACTGCTTTATGTTGTAATGGGTGGTGTGTTGTGATGGAGAATTTCCAGAGGAGGGGTTAGAATAAGTGGTCTATGGGTGATGTTTATAAATGACCTGAATACCTTTGGGGTGGGCATGTTACCAGTGCTGAGAATTTGGGTTTGACTTAAGGTGTATGATGACTTTGATGCAGTTGGCATGTGCTTAATGCTGGGACAAGCAGGTAGTGTGTGGTTACCAGTTGTGACGTGGGACTGAAGGCTGATGGGAAAGAGATGTAGGAAGTAATGTTAGAAAACTAAAAAAACCCTAAAACTGAATTTGGGCAAACATAGAAGTGTAAGTGGCAAAACAGTTTCTAAATAATACGAGGGAACTGGGGCAGAAAATCTTCATCTGGTGGTTTAAGTTACTTTGCCAAATGTGTACAAAGGTGTTTCAAGTTGTCTTGAGAAATGGGTCTGTTCAGATGTGTGTCACAAAGCAAATGAGAGGAAATGTAATTCCAGGCAGAAGATAACAATTCAGTATTGGAAGTTGCTGCTTGTGAAGTGTTACTGGAGGCATGACACAGGCAAATTATTTTTTGGGGAAAAGAGGGAGGTAAAAGCTCAATAATGCAATTAGATTTCTCCTGCTGGAGGCAGTTAGGCAGTTCTCAGATTCACAAGGTCTTTGTGTGTTGGATAGGGATTTTTCCACTCTGCCACCTTTGTGAGGGAAGATGGGTGGGGGTGACGTTGTCTCATAATCTTTCCATTACAGAGGCGATTACCCAGGAGATGGTTTGGTGGGTTTGTGTTCCTACCTCTCCTAACTCCACTTCTTTCTCCCCCCAGTACACTCATACACTGCTGAGGATCTGGTGTTGGTCCAGTGGTTCCCTAGCAGCAGATGGCTTAGACATCATCTTGCCCGACAGACTTACTGGTCTCTGCTGCCGTGTGCCATGTCTCTGAGGCTGTTTCAATGAACTCTGAATGTGAATTATGTCACTAGTTCTTAGGACTGGTGTGTGATGCGAGAGTGTGAGCATTTGTAGCAGAAAAGTGCCAGCACTTCAGATCTTATAAAGCCATTCTCATCTCCTTGAAGGGAGTAACTGTTTTCTCTAGACGAGAACTGATAATATTACTAGCAAATGTGCTTCAGTTGGGTCTGAGAATGAAGAGCATAGGTGGAAGAGAGCAAATACTGCTGTTCTGCTGGAGTGTGGTAGCTTCTTACTGGCTCAGTTGTGGGACAGATGTGCCTTTCATCAGTCAGTAAAAATGCTAGTTTGTGAAATGTCTGGTGGTTTAAAATAACCCAGCCCTTGAACGGCCTCACTTAATTTCTCAGAGACTTACCAATATTTATATGGTGACTAGGGATTCATGTCACTTCCCTGTGCTGTGTTGCATGTGGAAGGAAGCAGAGTTCTGGAAGACATGACACTTCAGAACCAGGTCTAGGTGACCACAGTGCAAACTAGTAAGTAATTGAGAAGGTGGCAGGAGAGCAACCAAGAAAAACTGACTGTGGAATGGCTGCTCTGTGTGCCTAGTGTCAAGGTTTTGAAGCAAACTCTTGAAACCATGTGGAAGGTTTTGAGATTTACTTGGCAGTGACACTTTACTCATTCAGAACATGAATTGTTCTTAATGTTGAAGGATAAACCTGGGCTTGAGGAGACTAAAAATTGAGAACCTTTCTGTTGTAGTTGGGGAAGGGTTTTAATCTCAGAGCATCCGTTGAGTCTGTTGAATGGCAGCGGTTTGACTTTATGCCCCAGCCATCGATGTGTTCAGTTATGCACTCTTCTGCCTGGCATATCTGGTGACAGTGCATCCGTTTAGAAAGTGTAATTTTCATGGGGTAAGAAAAACGGTTGTCATCTGTGAAGCTGCTTACTCCCCTTCTCTGCCTGCTCGTCTCCTATAGAAACTGTATGGAAGAAGGACTAATGTTACAAGTTAATATGTATGTGTCCTTTGCTTAATTTTTCTTTGAAAATGGTTGGAGTAAAGGAGCAGAACTTGGTCTGAATTCACATCCACAGCAGTGACTTGTGAGGATCTGACCAGAACACTGACATATAAAGCCCTGTTCTGGTCGGCAGACAAGTGTTTTAGCTATCAGAGAAGTGTTGCGAAATGAAGGTGAATTTCCAGGCCTGCTTCTGTCACTTGTGCATGTATATTTTTGTGTTGGATGTTTCTGTTGATCGGATGAGAGGATATATGCATTCCAGAGATGTGGAGTCTGAATGCAAGCTGTTATTATTTCAACAAAGTACTCTTACATGTAAATCCTGCTGGTTATTTTCTTGGGCTATATGGGATATAGTAATTTATTGGTAGATTTAATGAAATAGAGTAACAAACACAGTATGTTATGTATGGGATCAGTGGCTTCCTGTTCTTGGCCTTGCTGGGCAATCTCCTGGTTGCAAGGCAAGAAATAATTGTGTGACTTCCTTGATAGGTCTGTCTCTACCATCTTCTTTGTACTTAGACTTTATTGCATTGTTGGGGGTTTTTTTCCTTTTTTCCAAGCCACGCTACTAACAGACATATGACTGTATTTAAATCTTCTTCTCATGAAAGGTTCTAAATGAAAATAGTTTCTGTCTACTTTTTAGCTTTCCTGAGAAATTTTGCGTGTATGACGCCTCATCTGCTGTGTGTCACAATATCACTGACAACCGTATATTTGCAGGATCCCATCCACAGTAATCAAGGTTCTGAGTCAATTGACATCTCTTACTATTTATTTGGAAGCTCTAAGAAAAGGAGATTGCAGGCTGTGACTAGTTTATTCAAACAAAATGGATTGTATGTGCACAAAACAATGTCACTTTGATGATATTAAGGCCTAAAAAAATTGTCATTGCCTTACACCTCTTTCTCTATATACTCTGGAATTTGTTTATCCCTTTTCCCTTCCAGCAAAGCATTCTACTTCAATGCCAGTTGAGTCACAGTCCTGCTAGTACTTCTTTTGTTCTTTTCAGGTGTGGCAATTCTCCTTATCAAGTTTGAAAATTCAAACTTGAGTATTACAAGTTATTTAAATGTGAAATATTGGCAGTAATTTAGTAACTAAAAAAAAGATTGAATGGTGATGAAAGCTTAATGGTAAATGATGGAGGCAAGGCCACTGAGAGAGCAGGAAGTGCGTTATCAACAATTCCAAGAAACAGCTGGAATTATTTGTGTTGGGGCTTTCCTGAGATAGTTACTTAACCTGAATTGAGTTTCTCAGTAGGGTCCATGTGTTCACCTTTTTCAGTGTTGAGAA
This sequence comes from Chionis minor, assembly GCA_013398295.1. Classification (NCBI taxonomy): domain Eukaryota; kingdom Metazoa; phylum Chordata; class Aves; order Charadriiformes; family Chionidae; genus Chionis; species Chionis minor. Next base: position 1,263,795 of record VZSF01000355.1, read on the forward strand.
ATAAAAACAACGTTGGTAGCTTCAGAAACTATTCACTGCTGTGCTGATCCAGGAAAACCCAGTGGCTTACAGTATTTTTCCTGCTACCGTGTTCTCCGCAGTGCTCTTCTTTGTATGTGAACTTCTTCTTAGTCTGATGGCTCACATACACAAAAACATTTTCTTCCATACTTGCATGTTTGAGGAGTCTCTCTTTTAGTGAGAGTAAAATTAATTTCTTGTTACCAGTGGATTCTTATTTGTATGCCAACTGCACTCAGCATTATTTTGTTTTAAGGGATCTTTATCTTCCTTTTCCTCCACTGAAACTGCACATTCAGACTCGGGCACAGGTTGGGGAACAGTGATCCTGAAACTGTACCTGAGGCTGGCTTCGTGCTGTTCTTGAACTTGTTTTCTGACTTTCGTCTTGAAAATTCAGCACTCTCAAGCAATTTGTCTGAGGTCACTTGCTGTGATTAGTTGGGTCAGATATGCCCTTCAGCTTGGAAATCTGGAAGACTTCCTGTTATCCCAAGTATGTTGCAAGAAGTAGTGCAAAGGCTAGGATGCATGTTTTGGTTCATAATATTTTTCTTAAGTTAATACCCTCTCAGCTGAAGCATTTTTCCTTACTGTATTGTTAGGCAGTTACAGAAAGCAGTTAGAAGGAGAATGTCTTGAAATTCATGTAGAGCTTAATCAGTGTCCCCTTGTTTTTATCTCCATCTCTCCATTAACATACAGTGTTGCTTTCTCACAGAGAAACGAGATTTTCACATGTTATTTTTTTGGGAGTCCTTTTATTCAGCTTGGTTTTTCGTGGGTTTTGGTTAGTTGTTTTGTCTTTTAAAACTAGCCATACACACATCTCCCCTCAACCCCCGCCTAGTTTGCCCAGCCTCTTCTGTAGCTTTTGAAGTTAGTTGTCCTCTTACGGTAGCAGTTTCTGGTTTCATTTTAGTTATTTCCTTGTATCCAGTACAGTGACAAAAACTGCATCATAGTCCAAATACAACATCAGTAGCTGTTGGTTAGCACTTAGGCACAGATCAAGTTCTTTGATTTCCTCTTTTTTTTGTCCTGTTTTATGCCTGTTTTTGTTTATAACTTAGTCTCAGGGTAATTATCTATACTCACCATTTATCTTCTGCTTGTCTTCTTCTTAAGCTGGTGTTGTTTCCTTGTCTGTGGTTACAAGGATGCTACTGAAGTCCTTTCCAGTTGCAGAGGGTGTGAGAGCTCATGTCCTGAGTGGAGTGGCCAGGGAGAGAAGGGAGCACCTGTGGGCTGGCTGGGGCTGCCAGACACTGGCAGAAGCAATGGAAAGTTGTTTGATGGCTTTTATTTATTTATTGGCCTTCTAAACAGCCAGAATTACTAAATGATCTCCAACCTGCTCTGCTTTGCTGATGTCAATTACTGATGCAGTTTTACGGTTAAAATAGCAATCTGCGCTTGCTCAGAAAAAGTTAGGTTTTTACCTTCTCTGTGCAAAGAATGATGCTGGCTCCCTTTGTTGGATTCGTTATCATTCTTCCCATGCCTTGGCTTGTTTAGATGTCAGAAGTCTCTCATGACTGCAAGTTTGCTCAGTTTGGAGAGAAAAAGGAAAAAAGTTTTTTGTTTGTTAAAAAGTTTTTTTTAAAAAAGGGTGGGGGGGAGCTATGATTTATCTTGGCTCCTCATGCACAGAGACAAACCAGATAGAAACAGGATGTTTGTTACCGGCATCTCCTGCTGACCTTGGAGATGCACAGAATTCCAGAAACTAGAGGACAGCATCTGGAGAAATACTTGAGGTTTTTTAGTTAGTTATTAGTGTGGTATGGCTCAGTTAAATGCAATGTGTCTGGCCATCATCAAATCACGACAGAAGCTCAGAGCAGATGAAGGTGTATGCTTAATTTGCTTGCCCTTCAGAGAGGCATGCTGTAGCACTTTAAGACTTTTTCTGTTCAAATCATTAAAAAAATGGTATTTTTATCTTTGAAGGTAAGTTTGCAGTAACTAAGCAGTTATAAAAAAATACACATAGTTAGCCTAACTCATATCTCAAGAATGGGTATTTTCAGTGGTGTGGAGAGAATGCTTAATCATGCATTTTATATGGACATTAAGACAATGTTAAAGCTCATAGTTTGAACCCAAAGTGATGATATTCAGCAATGAAAAAAACCCAAATACTGACAGAGAAGTTGGGGCTCTTTTTATCAAAGTTCTGTCTTCTGCATTCATTTCAGCAAAGTTCTAATTGAGGTACTCTCTCAGGTTTATTGCCAACACTAGTTATTTTATTCTTCTGGAAGTGGGATGGAAATGATGTAGATTTTTACAGTTGAAGTGATGTTTCATTTTGGTGTCACCAATTCAGCTTCAGAGAGGACATCTATGTGAATCTTAATGCCCATAGGACCTAGCAGAGCTCATGACTGTTATTTACTACTCACTGATGAGGAGGTGAGGCCAGGAGGTGATTTCAAGAGACTGCTGGGGTTCAGTGGTGATACAAGACTTTGGAGCAGGTGTTCTACCGCACGTGGATCCTCATCTTGGAAAACTGTGTGAATTGGGTTTATTTTATTGTTAAAGTTCAGAAGAATGGCATGTCTATCTTCGTTGTTCAATTTCTGTCTCTTGTGAAAAATGTAGAGAGAAAGCTTCTCGGAGAGGAAGGTAAAAAAAAGGAAAATGTAATTCTTTTTTGTTCTTTTGCCAAAGAACATACATGGAATTGGAGATATTCAGTGGGAATCTATTGATTATGCTTTGAGTTTGCTTCTAGGTTTCTTCAGAATTTCAAATGTGGATAGCAAATCAGGCAGGAGTTAGACTGAACTTTTGCAACGTCACTGTTTAACTACAGGACCGTATCACTTGCTCTCCTGGTCAGCCAGTAATGGCATGGGCCACAACATCCAGAGTAAAACCTGTGTCATCTACCACAGCCTTTACCTAGCTACCAGATGAAATTCAGCCTGGGGGGAAAAAAAAGGTGACTCAGTCTCCAAGTTCAGGCAACACTGTTTTCTTAAACTTATTGTGCTGGAGGCTGACCAGCTGGAGAGCAGCTTTGCAGAAAAGGACCTGAGGGTCCTGTTGGACACCAGGTTGAACATGAGCCAGCAATGGGCCCTCGCTACATTAGGCTGTATTAGGAGGAGTGTTGCCAGCAGGTCAAGAGAGGTGACCCTTCCCCTCTGCTCAGCACTAGTGAGGCCACACCTGTAGCGCTGTGTTCAGTTCTGGGCTCCCAGTACAAGAGAGACATGGACATGCTCGAGAGTCCAGGGAAGAGCCACTATGATGAAGGGACAGGAGCATCTCTCACATGAGGAAAGGCTGGGAGACCTGGGACTATTTGGCTTAGAGAAGGCTCGGGGGGAATCTTATCAATGTCTATAAATGCTTGAATGGAGGGTGTACAGAAGATGGAGCCAGGCTCTCTTCAGTGGTGCGCAGTGACAGGACCAGAGGCAATGGGCACAAACTGAAACACAGGAGGTTCCCTCTGAACGTCTGGAAAGACTTTTTTACTTGAGGGTGACCAAGCATGAACACAAATTGCCCAATAAGGTTATGGAGCTAGCGTCCATGGAGATATTCAGAAGCCATCTAAACAACCTACTCATACCGTGCAATGTGGTCTAGGTGACCCTGCTTAAGCAGGGGGTTTGGACCAGATGACCTCCAGAGATGCCTTCCAACCTCCACCATTCTGTGATTCGTGCACTTGATTGCAGGCTGCTTTCTTTCTGCAATCTCCTTGAAGCTTTTGGTGTCACTGGTGTCATGAGCAATTGACTTATTGTTAGTTAAGTCATCTATGAACACCAAATAATATTTTAAATGTTTCTGTAAGGAGAGGTGATTTGTGTCATATGTAATTCCATACAGTACATTGCAAATAATTGTGGTCCAAGTTCTATAAAGACTGTAATAGGTACTGTTTCAAACCACTTGTTTGTAACAGCTTAGAAGAAATCTGAATGTGAAGATTGTCTAGAAACATCTGTAATAAAAAGCTTATCTTTAGAAGCTTATTCCTATCCACCTAAAGACACCTCTGGAGAAGTCCTTCTGTTTCTTTCCCTCCCCAAACCCCAATACTTGGTACTCCAGAGCAAGCAACGCAGAGCTTATTGCTGGGGTTTGAATTTTTTTCCTCTTACAGAAATCCTTAACTTTGCCTCTTATCTCCTGTCTCCATGAGGAATTAAAAAAAGTGGGGGTGGGGGGGCTCTCAGGCTGTTTGTTTTTATTATTTTATTTTTTATTTTATTTATCTATAAATACATTTATTTATTATTTGATTATTTATTATTTTTATTAATATGCATAATATGTGTGTTTAAGCTTCTCCCCTCCCTGCTCTTCCATGAGATCAGTTTGAAAAGCAGGAGGCTCTGAGGGAGCAACCTATAGATGAAAATCACCTGTATTTATGAATGTCTAAAAGAGCTATATGCTTCCAACAGAAATAAAGCTTCTTTTGCCTGGAATTACTCCTTTGTAGCAAACTTGTGCAGACATTTTGGGGCTCCTGATTGATTTATCTGGAAAGAGGAAACATTTGCTGCCAAAAGTATAAGAGCAAAAGTAAGCTTTGTCAAATGAAGGAAATTCTGCACCATGTCTTGAGTTTTCCCTTTTTAAAGGACATTAGTAAAGTTGGGGGAAGGACAGCATTACAGTAAAGTGAAAAATTTTTCTTCTTTTTTGTGTCTTGATTAGTAGTCTTTTTAGGCAGTAGGGGTGGGAGGAGAGATACTGATTTTAACACGTGATTCTTCCTCCACAAACCTAGGAGAAGGGGGAATACCCCGTCACGCTTACTCCCTGCTGTGTGCTTTTATTTTCCTTGGTTTTCTCAATTAGTTACTCTTTAGATATGTTTCAACCTCTTCTTAAATACACATCATGTGGAGTTGTGTGGAGCGAGTCCAGGCTAGTTGAAACCTCTTGGTTCTTGATCTAAAGTGTCGACTTGAAGTGCTTCTTAGGGTGAATTGCTCTGCTTATGGGCTTGTTCCTGAAATGTTTTCCAGTTCTGGAACTGGCATGAGAATTAAGGAATGTCATGTGGAAAAAATAGCTGGGGAACCAGAGTCTAACCAGAATCGCTCATTTCATCTTACTGGCTGTCAACAGGACTCCTGGTTGTAATTCCGTCTTTAACACTTTGGGGTCTAACCCGTGATTTCTGGGAGAGAGTCTGTGAGTTGATGATGATAATAAAACTGTATTCTTAATTTGAAAAGGCTGTGTTGTATCTATAACTTTACTTCTACATAAAGCTGCCATCAATATCAACGAAGCACAGCTGAATGACCTCTATTTTTGAAAGTGTGGCATACCTTTATTTCAGTTTTCTGCCAAAGATTGGCAAATGACCGCTTATTTTACCCCCCTTACATGATCACATATTGTATCCCTTTTTTTTGCACAAAGTTTACCCTTTACCTTAAGGGGTAAACTGCCTTCTATTAGCTCGTATTTGTCTGGAATTGCCCCTTATATGCTCTTATTGGGGGGTAGCTGCCATTTTGTAACAGCAGGATGGTGTGCATCCTGCAGACTGGTTCATGGAAGCTCTCTCCTGAGCACCAAACTTCTTAGATAGAATAGAAGAATTCAAAAAACTGTGCTCATTATGCTAAGAAATGCTACCTCTAGGCTCCTGCTTGATCAGACTTTGGGATGCTTTAAAAATGGGCCATAATTAATTGTGCAGTAAAACAGAATGATTATTAATGTATGTTTTTAAGAGAAGGGGCTAAATTATATTCTCTCTCGCTGTACAGTTTTGGAAAAGAAAAATATGCATTAATAAACAAAACGTCTCTAATAAATTAATGATCCCCTGGAGAGGGTTTGCTCCCAAACTAGCTAATCACTGTGTAAAATACTAAAAAATTAATCCCAAAACACATCATGAAAAATCAGCTATGGGTTAGTGAATTGTGGTGATTGAAACAGATTTGTATTTTTTTTTGGTCTTAATGGCTAAAGTTAACAACCGAGACAAATGATAAAATGCAAAACGAAAGTCCAGTGTTGAGGTGCATTTTGGCATTTCTAATTAATGAGCTCTGTGCTGTGCCACTAAAAATATCATAAAGCTCTCACTAGAATTAGTGTGAACTGTAAACCCATTGTTTACTCTGGATTGATGCGAAAAAGAATATTGATTACTGTTATTTTTTTTTATTACTTAGGAAGATCTAGGCAGGGCCTAAATATTAGAGCCCTGAAATTCATCATTCCCTACCTTTTCTGTTATCCCTCTTTAATGTTCTGCTGTGTTATTTTTCTCCCTTTTCAGGTAGTTTTCTAGATCTGTTGAATTTGTTCACAAAAATACATTTCAGAAACTTGCAGTTCTGTTAACCTAGCTGGGGTCAGCAGTGCAAGTACCTTTTAATTAAAAGGTCCCCATGTATTTCTGAGTTGGATTCATATTATTGGGAACTGAAGTAGATTTTAGAATTTGGTTCCTAAATTCTTAGTAAAGTTTTTGCAAAGCATGAAATGCACTCTGCTGAGGGCCTCACTGGCTTCCAGGGAAATATGTGAATGCGTCAGAAATTTGAGTACTTGTAGAACCAAAGCCTTGATTTGTAAAATGATACTTAATAAGAAAAACAGGCAGAAGCTAGTAATTTTCTTGTTGAAAACAATGGTTATTGCTCAGGTAAATGTTAGCAGCATTGATTGATTGCTGACAAGAGGTGTACAAGTGATTAACATGACAATGTACAAATCGAGTCGTAAATATTTTTGTCCCTTGCAACTGCAGCAGGCATATAAACTAGACTTTCAGGTTGCTAGGTTTTTTGGAAGAAAAAAAAGCAGTTACAGAAAACTTGGGAGAGAAAATTAAAATTCTTCCACATTTAAGTTTTTCTTATGAAGTCTCTGTGTAATGCTGCTTCAGCCTAACTGATATCTATTTCTTCTATACTATTTAAGTGAAGCTTTGATGCATGCTTAGGTACCTCCTCCCATTACTTTCCTGCCCTGCTAGTAAATTCTGTTATGTCATGCTTTAATACGAAAAGATGAACTCTTCTTTAGGCTGCTTCTTAGAAAATGAGTTTTCTATCTCATTCTGCATAAGTCTTTGACTATATATAATACTAAAAAAATGGCTGGTTTTAAGTAAGTGTATGTTTAAGAAGTAACTAAGGACATCAGAAATATTCATGGCATGACTTTCAATCTTTAAAGATAGTGATGGAAAGGCTTACAAATCTGTTTTCAAATATAAGTGAAAATTTAGTATTGGTTCTACACCTAGTCAAACCACTTTTATCTGAAAATGAATGCAATTACAGAATAAATTAATTGCCGTCTCTATAACAATATGTTCAATCTATAGATATCCATGGTAGGCAGGCCGGGTCTTTACTTGCTCATCTAATTATCTGTTATACTTGTTGTATATAAACTTTACCATCTTTACTTGATACTAAATATTTCCCTTACGTTAACCGGAGGGATTTGGGTGGGGAAGCTAGCAGCTGTGTTGCTGGTGAAATTCTCAGCTTTTATAGATAGTAGATATCTGCCCTGCTCCTTCTCTGATTTTAACTTAAGGCTTTGAAGGGATTGGGGAGGTGACAGCGGAGTGAGTCAAAGATGTTTCTTCCTTTGCATGCCTTTACTGAAGGGGTCACCATTGTTGTTTTTGCTTTCTCTTTGGTAATCTATCAAGGCACCTTCTGAAGTCCCTCTTGGAAAGGCTTAGCTAGAACTGGAGAACCTAGGTAGGACAGTTATGGAGATATGGAACAGCTGTGTTGTAAGGAGAAATCCAGTAGACTAGGATTGTTAAGCCTGGAAAACACCACTGAGGGGGACTATGAGCGAGATGCAAAACTATGAATGATGTGGACGAGGTGAGTGAAAAAGAATGAATGAGACAGGGGAGTTTTCTGTGGAGACCTTGATTGAATTGATCTTACTGCCTCGTGTTGCTGTCACTACCTTCCTGCAGTAATGGTGCTCGAGGGTGGTTGTGAAGGTAAAAGCCTTCATAGGACTTCGGGTGGGGGCAATTTCTTTCCCAAGAATTGGGACAGTGAAGCATGTCTGGGCAACAGAGCAGATCAGTTGGAGGAGGGGACAAATGAAAACCATCTGTAGGTGACTCTCGCTGGAAGGGTATGTGGACTCTCAACAGAATCACAGAATCACAGACTAGTTTAGGTTGGAAGGGACCTTAAAGATCATCTAGTTCCAAGACCCCTGCTATTGTCAGGGACACCTCCCACTAGACTTGGTTGCTCAAAACCCCATCCAGCCTGGCCTTGAACACTTTCAGGGATGGGGCCTCCACAGCTTCCATGGACAACCTATGCCAGTGACTTACCAGCTTCATAGTCAAAAATTTCTTCCTGAGATCTAATCTAAATCTCCCCTCTTCCCCTTGTCCTATCACTATATGGCCTTGTAAAAAGTCCCTCTCCAGCCTTCTTGTAGGCCCCCTTCAGATACTGGAAAGCTGCTGTAAGGTCTCCCCAGAGCCTTCTCTTCTCCAGGCTGAACAACCCCGACTCTCTCAGCTTGTCTTTATAGGAGAGGTGCTCCAGCCCTCTGATCGTCTTTGTGGCCCTCCTCTGGACCCTCTCGAACAGGTGTATGTCCTTCTTATGTTGGGGGCCCCAGGGCTGGATGCAATACTCCAGGTGGGGTCACACCAGAGTAGAGGGGCAGAGTCACCTCCCTTGACCTTCTGGCCACGCTTCTTTTGAAGCAGCCCAGGAAGTGGTTGGTTTTCTGGGCTGGGAGTGCACATTGCTGGCTCATGTTGAGCATCTCATCAACCAACACCCCCAAGTCCTTCTCCTCAGGATTGTTCTCAATCCATTCTCCAACCCAGCCTGTATTTGTGCTTGGGATTGCCCTGACCCACGTGCAGGACCTTGCAATTGCCTTGTTGAACTTCATGATGTTTGCGCAGGTGCACTTCTCAAGCCTGTCCAGGTCCCTCTCGATGGTACCCTTTTCCTCCAGTGTGTTGACCACTCCACACAGCTTGGTGTCATGTTCAAACTTGCTGAGGGTATACTCAATCCCAACATCCTTGTTACCAACAGAGATGTTGAATAGTACCGGTCCCAGTACTGACCCCTGAGGAACACCACTTGTCACTGGTCTCCACTTGGACATTGAGCTGTTGACTACAGCTGTTCAAGTGCAGCCATCCAGCCAATTCCTTATCCACCGAGGGATCTATTGGTCAAATCCAGGTCTCTGTGATTTAGAGACAAGGATGTCATGTGAGACAGTGTCAAATGCCTTGCACAAGTCCATATAGATGGTCAGTTGCTCTTCCCTTATCCACCAATGCTGTAATGCTGTTGTAGAAGGCCACCAAATTTATCAGACACAATTTGCCCTTAATGAAGCCACATTGGCTGTCACCAATCACCTCCTTATTTTCCATGTGCCTTCACAGAGTTTCCAGGAGGATCTGATCCGTGATCTTGCCAGGCACAGAGGTGAGACTGACCGGCCTGTAGTTCCCTGGGTCTCCCTTTTTCCCCTTTTTAAAAATGGGTGTTATGTTTCCCCTTTTCCAGTCATCAGGAACTTCAGACTGCCACAATTTCTCAAATACAATGGATAGTGACTTAGCAACTTCATTCACGAGTTCCCTCAGGACCTGTGTATACGTCTCATCAGGTCCTTTAGAAGGTGCATAGGATTTGTGCGCCTTCAGGTTCCTGTGATGGTCTCGAACCTGATCTTGTCTCCTACAGTAGGTAGTTCTTCACTCTCCCAGTCCCTGCCTTTGCCTTCTGCTATTTGGGCGGTGTGGATAGAGCCCTTGCCGGTGAAGACTGAGGCAAAAAAGTTGAGTCATTGAGTACCTCAGCCTGGTCCATGTCCCAGGACAGAAACCACATAGCTTATCTATTGAGTGTCAGAGAAATTGTACCAGGCTGAGTGGTTTGTTCCAATATTCGTATTCTTATATTTGGGGCTTATTGTTCGGAGCTAGGGACACGTAAAAATACCAATGGCATGGTAACGTTTCTTAGGGATAATTTTGTTAAACAATAGTACTTCTGCTGGCATAACTCCAGGAGTAGTCATAGCTTTGTATTGATTCATCTTTTGCAGTTCATGATTTATCTTACTCAGATGCCTGACATAAACGAAGAGAAGAAAATAATTCTTTTTGCTGAAATGAGTTGTCTCTTAGAAGTCCACCTAATCTCTAGAGCTTCTAGCAAATCCATTGTAGAATAGCCTGGAGACAAGAAAGGAGAATAAAGAGAAGAACAGTGAAGAAAAACTGGAGTATAGTGAAGGCATCTGGGTGTATTCAAGGGAGGGGAAGATGTCTTATTACTTACATAGGATTCAAAATGTGACTTTATTCTCTAGAGGTTTTACAAACTTCACAAAAACGCTAGTGAAAAGCAAGTGTTTTATTACGAAGTTGCCTTCTTTCTGCCTTCTTATTAATTCTTAAATATCTTAGAACTAAACTGTTTTCTTTCAGCTCCTGTTAACATTTAGTTTCTATTTCCATTCCTAGTTGGAATAGTTTCACCTTACAACTTGGGTTTCCTGTGCAGTATTTTCAAATGGGACCAAAGGGACTTCTTGCTTTAATTTGTTTGTATTCTGTTTCCTTCAAGCTCGGCTGTCTCTGCGGGCATTTTTCTTGTGTGTGTGTGCACATGCTTTTTTTGTTCAACACCAGGGAAGAGTTGTGCGTAAAGGCTCCTTTGCTCTAGAAGTGTAGTAAGCCTTACTCTTTGAGCTGGGAAATAAAGTTTTTATCTGTCCTTCAAAGTACTGAGGTTGCAGATGCTTTTTTTGGTCTGTAGCAGGATCAAAAACTTCCTCTGTGCTTTTCTTAAAGAAGACCCAGCCCACTGTGGAAAAGATAATAGTGCTTCAGCATGTGCATCTTACAGCCCCGCTGAGTTTTATGATCATCAGATAATATTCTCTCTTATGGACGTGAGGAGGCAGATCTAGCTCTGATTTTTCTCCTGCTTCCTTTCTTAATGGCAACTTTCCTGAAACCCTTATGCTTCTGCAAAAACGTGGAAGAGTTTTGTCCAGCCTAATTTTCTGTATTTTTCTGTTTCATGACTTGAGATATAACAATGCTTTATATTTAGTAAAGATTATATTTTTGACCTCTTTCTAACTGTTGTGCTTATCATCTGTATTTTAAAATCTTTTGTGTAGAAGACTGCAATTATCTTGCTTGTAGCTCTTCTAGTAATATACCACAGGCTATTGTATACATCAGTTTAGTTTTTGTACGTTTAATTTTGTGGAATCACTTTCATTTCCTCTTCTCTTTATGTTGGTTCTTAGGCTTCAGAGTATTGCTTGTCTCAAATTAGCATATTTTTTTTTAAATCGGAATATTAGCTTTTATTTTCACTCTGTAGTGTTAAGAGTTTTTGCAGCATTGGTGCTGTTTGCACTGCTGTTGTTAGGGGCCTGGCAGCCCTGCCATTAATTTCAGCATTTGCGTGAGTTCATAAGTATGCAATAAAATAGCTCTGGGTAGGAAAGTGGCCTACTAAAATTTCATCTGAAAGGAAATAATAGAATAATCTAGGTTGGAAGGGACCTCAGTAGGTCATTTTGTCTAGTCTTGCAATTTAATAATTTAGAAAAAATCCTGTAGAAAATACTTAGAAAACAAGGGAGGCTGGAGGGGTTGTAGCTCTGCTCTGAATTTAAAGCAATAGAGAAGCCCAAAATATAGGCAAAGATTCACTTTATAAGCAGCCTTTTTTTTTCCTTCTTCCCAAAAAAGGGAAAAAAAGTAGGATGTGCATTTCTGTTGGCTTGCAGCCTCTTTCCACAAAAACGTTATTATTTACAGTAGTTGCCCATATTAACATAACACTGGAGCAGAACTATAGTTACAGTATTATTGGGAAGGAGTACTAGACTTGCTCTGTTTTGTCTCTGGTTGTTTAATTAGTTAAATTTATTTTAAGTACTTGTAGCACTTTCTAAAGGTGCTCTGCACAACAGTTTTTGTTCAAGGGATTTAAACCCTAAAAGATATGGATCCTGAAAGTACTTGGCAATACAGAATCTCTTTTTAGTCTTAAGTATGCCCAGAGTACCTTGCAGTTATGTGTTAAACACTTTATTTTCATAGTTGAATTTTGAGAATATGGCACTTATTTTATTTCAGCAAATTATGCGTGTTTAAACTAGTGGAGAATATGAACTGTTGTCTGTAATAGACTTGTGTTTTCAGCAGCATAATAACTTCACATTGCACATGTATTTACATTATAGCTTTTTAGAGGAGACCCTTTTGTTGTGGGTTTGCCCCAGCCAGCAACTGAACACCCACCAACAGCTCGTTTCCTCCCCTTGCAGTGTGATGGGGCAGAGAATTGCAAGAGCAAAAGCGAGAAAAACTCATGGGTTGAGATAAAGACATTTTAATAACTGAAGGGAAGGACAAAAAAATACCCAAGTGATGCAAAAACAGTCACTCATCACCTCCCACGGGTAGAGCGATGCCCAGCCAATCTCCGAGCAACAGCGACCTTGGAAAGACCAAGCCCCCAGTTTTTATTGCTGAGCACGACGTTATGTGTCCCAGAATATCCCTTTGGTCAGTTGAGGTCAGCCGCCCTGGCTGTGTCCCCTCCCAGCCCCTTGCCCACCCTCAGCCTACTCATCTTGGGGGTAGCATAAGAAGCAGAGAAGGTCTTGAGGCCGTGCAAGCCCTGCTCAGCAGCAGCTGAAACATCGGTGTGTTCCCAACACTGATTTGATCACGAATGCGAACAACAGCACCCTATGGGCTGCTATGAAGAAAATTAACTCCAGCCAGCCAGAGGCAGCATGTCTTACCTTGTTTTCCAGCTTGTGTTGCTAGAAACAGCAGCGCTTAAATGCTTTTGAAGGGCATTAACCTTGGCTGTGCAGGACTCTGGAGGCTGGAGCTCCTGCTCTGACAGGTCTAAGGGCACCATGTTTCCCAGAACAGCTGGGTTTTATGAAGGAAATGTTTGCTGCTGCTAATGTCAAGTGAATAATGATATCAAATGGTGTTAACTGTCTGGTGGCACCTGAAAACTTCTGCTAATAACTGCTGTTTCTTAATATATTTTATATTAAATTTAAAAGAAGAACGGTATAACTTTACTAATGTCATGACAGATGTTGTGTGTATGCATTTTTATATCCAGATCACACTGCTATAGTGAGTTTCATGGTGGAAGTTTGTTGGTTATTATCTTTGTGTACCTACCTTTGTTGGCATGAGTGCAAGGTGCTAACTCACTCTAGAGCTTTGTGGGATGTCCTTACTGGGAGAGGACAGTCTGGAGCTCTGGAGGAGAGGTCTCAGGACACTGAAAAAATGGAGAAACAGCATCCGAATTACCTCTCATTTGCCTAGCAAAGCCAAGTTGTCAAGGACCTCCTTAGCTGTTTGCAGATCAAAAGAGAAACAGTTGACCCATTCGTGCTTTCTGGCAGAACGGTATCTCATGTCTCTACTGTCATATCTGCCTGTTTTCCCAGTGGATTTTAATGTCCTGAATGACTTGCATTCAAGAGAGAAAAATTGGAGAACACAAGAGTCTTGCACACAGCTATTGTTACAGAGGCTGTGGTAAAGGGGAAAAGAAAGTATGTTGTGCAGAAACATCTGTCAAAGGCGTAGAAGAAACGAGGGTGACTGGAAGTCCCCATCTTTTATCAGTGTAAGTGTTAGGGAGAGAATGGGGAAGGCCATGGATTTCTTCAGATACATGTTGAAGAATCAGGATCCTTACAAGCTAGTAAGGAGTTAGAGGGGTTAGTGATGGCCAAATTGGCAAACAGAAACTTGAAGAGCCATTTGGAGAGATGCCCTGCCTCCGCTTCAGACAGTGAACTGAAATACAAAGAGCTGAAGTAATTTACACACAACCTAGGCTTGATCTAGTCTACTGAAATATGTGTTTCTTGAAAATAAGTCTTTCAGATTAAGTGAACTAGGATTTGATTACCCCCAAGGTAAAAAGGGGGAAAAGGAGAGGAAGTTAGGAGTGGTTCTGTGATATCTTGAAAAGTGATTAATTACTTCAGAAGTGTCATTTGATCTAGGAATGGGGGTTTTGACCTGAATGCGGCATAGCAACATCAGTACTCCAGCTGCTATGATTACTGACTCCTTGAATTGTTTTAACTTTGGGAGTCTTGTCATTTGGGAGCTGCAGTTGACAAGAGACAGATTTCTGTTCAGTGCACTAGGAAGAAGAGCAGGAATTTTTGCATCTTTATACAGCATCTCATTTCACATGCATTTCAACATTTACTATTCAAATAATAGTGAAGTGAAAAATAGCTCCTATTAATTAATGAGAAGGAAACGTTGACTGTGTTTGAAGGACCTTTGCCCAGAAGGGTACTTAAATTTTAAAGCACACATGAATAATCAGAAATCTGTGTGTTAAAGCTGCCGTTGTAAGCAGGGCTGTTTCTGTAGGTTCGTTGTCATCTTTATTCAGTAACGTATAGATAGTACAGGTGTGAGTAGGCATCTGAACGAGTTAATGTTGAGGTGCATAAGGATCCTGAGGGGAAAAAAGAAAACGTTGGTTGTTAGAAAGCTCCACATTGGTTTGGATTTAATTTCTGATAGGGCAGGAAAGGCTGACTTCCCTTTCAAGAACAAAATGAAAGTTGAGAAGGGCTCATGTGTTGGAGGTTTGCAGTCAGTTTCAGTGTCCAGTAGTATAGAAAAAGGTCTTCATAGACAAAGAGCTGGAGAAGTTAATCAGTTTTCAAAATGTGATGTGAGGAAGGAATTAAGTGATTAATTGCGGGTAAGTTAATGTATGAAAATAGGCTGTAAATGACACCAGCAATTGTTCTGATGTTCAGATCATCAGTGCTGCCTGTGTTTTCTTAGATCATTTTGTCAATATAAACAGCAAGTGCTTTCATTAGTTTTTTTTTGGGTGAGATTCAGGCAAAAGAGAGTGACAATATGTCACTTCACCGGTCTCATTTCCTACCAGTTGTACTCCTGAGACCTCTTCTCTGGTAAATCTAATGAGGGAAGGACTGAATTTGGGTTTCTGAACTCTTCCTAGCTTGAAGTGCTTCATGCAGAAGGATATAATTTTCTACTTTACTCCCACTGGTGGCTTTTGTATGCAAAAAGAAAGAAACAGGAAGGAAAGGAACTAAATTGCTACAAAATGGAGATTTTTAAAGTGATACTTAAAATTCTTCTTGAAATATTTCACTGTTTCTGTTCTCATAGGGTTTAGATAGCAGTCTTACAGAGAAGCACTGCTGCTTTACTGTTTTTGTGACTGTGTTACCAAGTTTTTTCTGGTTGTGTTTTAAGGTTGATTACTCTTGTCAAGCTCTCATCATTCATCAAAAAGCATAAATTTTCTTGTCCAATACTTTTCATATACTAATGTCTCCCTGGTGCTTTTTTGTTTTGTTCCTGTTCTTTAATCAAAGGATGCAAGTGATTTTATGAATTGTCATACTTTAAAAAATACAAAGTGAAACCAAAGCTTGCTGAAGTTTTGTGCAGGACATGAAATGGATGGATAGTCGGCTTGCTCTCACTATTTCTTCCTCTTTAAGCACAAATACTAGTGTTTTTTAAACTGGGGAGGCAGGCTGGAGCGCTTTTTGGTCACCGGAGAGTACACAGAATATAGTGGTTACATGTGTTTGAGGTCAGTAGGGGTGGGACAGAGCCTTGCTGAGTGGAAGTGGGAGTCCCAAGATGTTTCTTTTTCTTTCTTCCCCCGGCTCTTCTTCTGGGGAATGTCTGCCATCTGAAGTGAACTCTACATACTCAGAAAGTAAAACATTTGCCAAAGTAGTTCTGCAAACTGTACAAAGAAACTCTTTGTGGCAGAAGGATGCCAGAGAAAACGTATGATTGGGGATATTTACTGTCAGTTCCTTCTGTTTTGTAGCATTACCAAGACCCCTCTAAGATGTATGAATGCTTTGTTTTTCAATGTAAAAACTTTGTTTTGCATTACTACGGAATATCGTGTGAAGGAGAAAGAGTAAGACACACTATCATTTATTTCTCCCATCAGTGAGCAATACTTCGAGGCATATTAAGCAGATTCTCCTATAGCTGTGCTCAGCATGTTGGAAAACAAATAGGAAAAAAAGATACCCTTCTAGCACAGAAGACAGAAAATAGAGTGAGAGGAATCAAAAAAATAAAGGTGTCTAGAGTAAGTGAATCAGCGGGGAATGATGGACAACGTGGGGGAAAAAGTTGGAAGCCATGGCACTAGTTGGGAATGAGTAGAGAGGCTTTTAATAGCGTGTCTCTTTGGGGTTTTCCTTTTTGAGTTGTGCCATATCATTCATGGAGAAGTCTGTGAGGAAAAATATCCAACCTTTTGTGGTTTACATGTGAATGGAGGCAGCTGGTGGGAGTGATGCCAGAGGTTGCTGTTCTGCTGTCCAAAGCAATTGCCTCTGAATTGCTTGCAAAATGGAGCTGGTATTGCTCTATGAAAAGGAGTTGCTCTGAAAAAGGTGTTCTTGAGATTCTGTTGTTGTGAGTCTGGCAAGCGAATGATATATCAAATCAATGCCTTCTTTTGCAGACTAAAGAAAAATATTGAGACTGTATTATTAAGGGAAGTACAATCAAAACAGGTACCTTTCCTAATAAAACAATATTTGATGTGTCGCATTCACGATACATGCGGGTTATTCCGAAGACTGTCCGCGTCTGTGGTATGGGTTGTAGTGTGTACAGAGAGTCCCTCCCTGCCCAGATCAAGCTAATCAAATTATCTGCCTCTCGTTCCGATCCAGAGTGTAATGCATTCAAGCAGCATTGAGATGCATACTGTGTTTTGGCGAGGCCACTTATTGTCTCTACCAGTCATTGCTAGGAAAAGTAGTTTATGTTGATGCTAGATTTCCAGTCCCATGCCCCCTGAGCTGTCTTCAATTGATAAGCTAAATAATTGGTGCAGAAAAATGGCATGAGACCCCTGCTGCATAGCAGCATGAGCATCTTTAGAAGTGGAGGTGAATCTAGTACGTAAACTTAAACAAACCGCTCCTTGCTGGATCTGTGTCAACCCATAGCAGCTGCTGTTTTTGAACTTGGAAACATTTAGACTTGATTGATTAACTAATAAAATGGTGTTAGCAGTAGGATTGGGCTGTGTATTAAGCACCTGGTAGGAAGACATTACAAATGTACACAGCTGCAAACTAGTGTCTGATTTAAGCAGGGCTGAGATGAAGGGGATATACTCCAAATGGGATTAAGTGAAGCATCCCTTTTCTAATAGCTGCACAGATGAGTCATGTTCACAGGTATTTAATAAACTTGTGGTTAGAGCTGCAAGATATAGGACCCTCTGAGATAACCATGTGGCAGAATCTAAATGTCAATGTGGAAGTGTGATGGGTGACAGTCCATGAGCATGCACACCTTTGCATCCTTGGTTTATGTGCATCTATGCAATGTCGGCTGTTGCTGCAGCTTCACAAGGATTTGACTAATTATAAGTCCAGAAAATCTTTGTTCTGGTATTTCAGTGCCACTGGATTCATACAATGTTAGAAGGTACTTTCTCCTATTGAGAAGTCTGGCAGAGCAGCCAACTAAATAAATTACTTCATTGGCTGAAGAAATAAAGGCTTTCAAACAGAAGTCCTGTCTTCAAACCTGGGCAACAAATGCGCCATACATGCCAAATACGTGTTGTTTGTGCTTTCCTTCTCAGATGTGGTCATTTAAAATTTAATCATGTGAAGGATTGTACTTATTTTACTCATGTGTTACTAATCTGTGTAATTTAACAGCAAGTAGGGACATAAACTTCATTAAGATCCAGATGATAAAAAAAAAAATTGGCTGAGGTCCCTCTTCTCGTTGTAATAATACTGAAAGCAAGAAGTGGTACTGGGAAACACAAAACTATGATTACAAAAGCTGTTATTTTTTGCTGAT
The DNA here is from genome assembly GCA_013398295.1 of Chionis minor. Lineage (NCBI taxonomy): Eukaryota > Metazoa > Chordata > Aves > Charadriiformes > Chionidae > Chionis > Chionis minor. Next base: position 1,281,745 of record VZSF01000355.1, read on the forward strand.
TACTGCATTATAACCTGGGGTGATGGTGCCGTGGTGTTAGAAATGTCTTCCGTTTCTGCAGTTTGTATCCCTCAGTGCTTGTCTGCTATGTACTGAGTTTGATTTATTTGGTTGGTTTGTTTGTACTGGCACTTAGGATAAAAATTAGTCCTTAGGATGGCTGTGTGCCTTTTGCCTGTGGGTCGGAGCAGAGCAGCCTGGTGGGCTGCGCTAGGTGAGTACCTCTTCTGCAGCAGGGGCAGGAGGTCAAAGAAGCCAGTTGCAGCCTTTAAATCCTTGTGGAAACGAGAAACCCCTGTTTTTTATATATACTGTCATACTTTCTTTTGGTGCTAGGTGTAATCCACCCAAAGCTATGGTGTTTGGATTTGGTGGTATTTATTTGAACTTTTTGGTACTTTTATACTTACTAAAATACATGTAATATAGTGCTCATTTGAATGAATTGATAAAATTTCATTACAGTTGCTTTTACCAGATGATTTGGGAGGAGGATTGAAAGAAACTAACGTTACCTGCCCATTTCATCACTTGAGTGTTTTTAATCCGGCTCTTAAATTCTATATATTTTTTGACAAAATAATTTAGCTACCTCACAGGGTCTCTGCACAACAGTAGCTCAATGTCCAGTATTTCTTACTGCAAAGTCTGTCCTACAGTGGTGGAAGTTCAAAATGTATCTATAGCTGATAAATATTTCATGTGTATCTTTTAACTTTATCCTTTAAGATTGGTCTCAGGTACTGTAACTACACGATATTAAAGTGATATTGATTATTCTTGAACATGGTGGTTCAGTGGGCTATTTGTCTTATGTTGCTTTTAAATTTGAGGATTTGATTTCTCATCCAAAGGTACAATCAAAATTCGTTTCTCTCTCTTACTTATTCCAGACTTACTTCTGCCAACTTTGTGCCTAGTTTGTATAATAGATAGATCATTGTTCTTCAGTTTGTTATACATTTTGATTATTTAGATAGGAGATCGAGGTGAGAATAAATAACTAAATATATATGCACACGTGTAGTAACCTTCTTGTGGTGTAGACATACACTACCTGTGAACATATAAGATACCATCACTGGCACAGAAAACTTTTTTTAAAGAAAAAGTTACCAGACCTTAGAGTAGAAATCAGGTCTTATGGTTTAAGTCACAGTTATAGAAATGTGTTGCCATTGTATTCTGTAGAAATGAATGCATTAATTTTGGGCAGCAGGCTCTACAGCCTCTAAGGAGAAAATGTGCCGATCTGTTTTGATACAACATTGTATTTTGTTTGACATAATGAATTTTTTTTTAATAGGAGTAAAGGGTATGTGAGAATGCAAATAAAAGGAGTGGAAGTCAGTATGAAAATGAAGACGCTTTAATTTGCTTTATGTTTATAAGTAGAGGAAACTACCTCATCAGCAGGAAAAGAATAAAAGGCAAAGGAATGAAGAGGCCTGGAAAGGTTTTGGCATGAGGGCAATTTGTGGAAGTAATTGTTTATGCACTGAATAGGTTCCTGTTTGTGTAAGTTCATGCTCCGTTTTTTCTAAGCTTAATTTTGTATAATATTGTGCCCTCTAATACTTGTTTTGAAATCAGACTTTAAAATAACTACAGCACCATGGATCAACACTGCTTCCCCAGGGCAAAGCTCACTCCAAAGCACGACGCAGGTGAAACCTGGGAGCTGTGAGCTTGGGTTGCTGCTGCCTGAGGGGAGGAACCAAACCCAAGGACAACCCCTGGAAGTTTTTGACACAACCCCTGGCAATGTTTACAACTTCTTGGAAGTGGGTTTGTCAGTCTTCTGAGAAGTCTGTTAGGCTGAGGAGTTTAGAACTGGCTTGGATAGCCCTGGGTGTCAAACCACCTGAATACATCTGGTTCTACATTTAGGTAAGGGCTTTTGAGAGCATGAAATGTATTCACTACAAGCACATATTTAATGCCCCAAGGAGATAAAACCAAACCCCCTCCAGTCTGCATACATTTGTATTTATTTATTTTATTTTCTATACAGATAGATGAGGCTGAAGTTAGTTAGATTGGAACTGAAGTGTAAAAGCTAAAGAACAACAGTATGTCTAATAGTGATTGTGTGTCACGCATTGTTTGAGGAAATTATTTAGCCCAAACAGTTTAAGATTTCTAGCTCTAGAAGTCAGGTTTTGAGCTATTGCATCCAGTTTCAGTAACTGATGGGTTTTTTTCAGTCTGGACAAGAATGTTTGATTTGCTTTCCAGTTGACTGCAGCAGGTTTTTTAGTATATAAATCTTTTTAAAAATAACTATGCAAGGGAGGCCTCTTTTCTGGAAGTTACTTTTTTGGGAAGGATGAATGAATTTCAAAAATATATCAAGCACACAATTTAATGTATTAGTATATTTAAAAAGTTTTAGTATGGAAAACAGATATTTGTTTTTAGTAAAGGCTGTTCAAATGAACTGGCATGGTATTTGATTTATACCAGCTATTGCCAGCAGTCAGTGATTTGTCATTCGATGCCTTGCTGTCGGGTGGTAAGATAGATTTTGTATGGGAGTGACATATTTTCTTTATTGTAAAATTACTTTTCTTATTGACATAGTACAGCCCTGAAAATAGGTGTCATGTATATATTTGGCTGACTGGGTGTGAGTTAAATGTGAATTAAAACTTACACTGTGACTGAGAAAGCTGGGAAATTCTTAGTTGTGTCCCATGTACATTGATTTAAGTATGGCCTTTTGACGTTTGAAAGTCTGATAGGCAGTGGGTATATTATACTGTGGGAACTGCCTTTAAAAGCAAAAGAATTAGCCGTATAAATCTCTTGTTGAAAATGAATGCTTTCGTTTCTGCTTTATAAAATAGTTGTAGTCTCTGGGGCAGTTCTTTCTTCCTGCTTATATCCCCTTTGGATTTAAAATGTTGTCATGGCACTAATTTGTAGGCAAAAGGGCTATTTTGTTTCTGTGGGGTATTTTATTGTACATTCTGTTCTTGATTGTGCAAGTCTCAAAAAAAAAACAAAAAGGAAAAAAAGACAACTAATTTGCAGAGAATGTGAGACACAGCATGGGTTAAAGCATTTGACAACCTATTGGATTAAGCTGTTTTTGGCAGGATTAGTCATATGGCATTTGATGACCAGACTACATTTTTGCTTTTGATGAGTAGTCGTGTTTCAGCAAAGCTTGTTTGATTCGGATATCAACATTGTATGGCTTTGGACTCTGCAGATTTCCTGGTGGTCAGGCTCTCTGGGGTTATGTACGTATCCTGAATTTTGTGCTGAAGATTTAGCCAAGCTTACTCGGTTTTATTACTGAGCAGTTTAATGTTGAGTATCCCTTTTTTTGAAAGGGCTCCTTTGCATTATATTTCATGGTCACAATCTCCATTCATGTTTTGTTACCTTAGGTGTTTTAAAGTATTAAACTTCAAAAAGCCATCTAGGTAATAAAAATATAGTAAATAAGTCAGAAGAAAATTTAAGAGACTTTAACTCTTAATCTGATTTAAAACAAACTGAAACAGTTCTTTTGATGAATGAGCTTTCACTTGTACTGGGCTTCTTTAGGGCAGTGGAATAACTGTCATGTGTGAGAGATTAAGTGACTTTTGGTTGGAGGATATTAAATTAGAATGTGGGCAAGCCAATGAGTTCTCTTTGAGTTTTGTTTTTGATATTGAAGGCTGTGGCTCCTGCTGCAAAATATAGAGGCCTTCACTGCTTTCTTCTAAGGGAACTGCTGCTTGAAGTCAAGGCTTCTGTTAACTCTGTTGTCCAAAGAGAACATTATCTTCTGTTTTACAAATTGCCCTAAAGTCTTCATTTTCATTTATAAAGCTGTTCCTTCTGTGTTTAGTACCAGCAAGAGGCTGAAGGAAAATACGACTCTGTCTGTGTTCAATATAGGAGAATCAAGTTCAGCAAATATTTGAAGACCCCTGTATATGGTGCGTGAAGCCAGAAGAGGTAGATCAATACTGAGCAAGCTATTTCCTACAAGGTATTTTTACAAATCTAGTTCAAGTGGATGTGAAATACATCATTCTCAGCTCCCATACAGGAGCAGGGAGAATTGCTGCCTACACAGTAATTCTAAGAACCAGTTGTGTCATGATCATCACCGTCATGTTCAAGTAGTGTATATATATACACACACACACATCAACAGCTTCTCTACCAGATCACTCTTAAAACTAGAAATTACTGTAGCTGGATAAAGGATTTTCAAAATTGTAAAGTAAACTGGGACCCTCCAAAGTATTTTTTTCCTCCATGGTTTATTGGAAAGTATAGAGATGTCCTATTCGTAACTGTTACGTTGCCATTTGAGAGTTAGCTGATGGCACAGAGACAGTAACCTGTAGTGATCAACAAACGTCTCCTTGCCTCCAGCCATTTGACGCTGATAGGAAGCAACAGATGGATTCTAAAGATTTTTACGCAAAGTGGAAAACCAGAAAAGCTTAATTTCCCCTAATGGTCAGTCTGAATACAAGGGTGATGTAAAACTGTGATTAGTGGGGATGTGAAGGGCTCTGCTTGTCCTTCTTCAGGCAGGTCCCTCGTTCAGCTGTTGAGGCGTGACTCCTGCTCTGGTGAGAAATCTTTCTCTCTCTCTCAGTTTTCCATATTTTTGGTCCAAAATATTTTAACATGGCAAAATATAATATACTTGGTACTGCTGTTAGTTATTTTTGCAGGGGTAATTTAGGAGTACAGTGAGCCTAAATGCTTTTGGAGAAACTCTTAAGTTTCCAATAGTTGAGTTCTACCCAAAGCTGATTCCAGAACTAGGAGTCCATACCGTGTGAAGATGTGGCTGAAGTTGTAAGAGGAGATAAAACAGCCAATTATCTTCATTTGACTATGTATGCAAAGTAAATTTTAGCAGTATGCTGGATAAAAAAAGTTTAGATAAAATGGATATGTGGAAACCTGTCTTCGTTACAGTGACTGAATATTGGTGCAGCAGTTCTTCAGAATATCTTTTAGTATAAATTAATTAATGCAAGTAAAGTATACCTTGTAACAGAAGATTTGTCAATATATTTTCATCTGCCGTGTTTTTTTTCCCAGTTTTGCCAAAAGCATTCTTTCTCTGCCAGCAGGAAGTATGTGCCTATTGCTGCATGAAATGGGAGCAGGTTGAGATCTCATAATAAACAGCTCCAAGCATTTATTAAATCATAGATAACTGCAGGATGCATTATTTAATACCACATATAATTATTATATATGGTAAAGGGACTGAACTAGTATGTCTTACGCGCATCTTCTTGTTTTGTTTCTGTCTCTCCATCCTTTCATCCCCATGCAAATCCTAATTCTTTCCCTCCCCTTTCAAACTGCCCTTTGTTTCCTCCTCTCTCTCTGCACATCTGGTTGTCCTGCTCTCCCCCTTCCCCCTCCAGCTTGATAGTCTCATTTTTAAAGCTTTGTTCCGCAAAGTACATAATTAAGCAGTAAGACACGACAGGGCATGAATATTGTTGTATTAATTGAGGGGGGAGAGAGAGGGAAACCAAAGGAAAACTACAGAGAAACAATACCAGCTGGCACTCCGTGGGTATGTAATTTGCAATTCATTTAGGAGAAAGCTTGTCCGTGGGGTGGAATTTTCGTTGGAAAGTGGTGGCCAAGCCCGTGCCCCACCTGGATGCTCCTCAGAGAGGTTTGCTTTGCACCGAGGCAGCGTTAGTGCCGCAGCTCTTGCTTGTTAGACCTGCGCTGCTCTCCACTGCTGGCCTGTCCTCACTGCGGGGGCTCTGCGGCCAAAAACCCATTAACTGCTGTATGGAGATAGATGGCTGCTTTGGAAGGAAGGGCTGTTGCAGTGCAAGCGACATTTTTTTTCTGCTGTGAAGTAGGTGTTAATAATATCATTGTGTAGTTAGCCAAAGTGCCTGTAACATCTGTCTGGGTGGCAGTACTTGTAACAGCCATTTCCACTTGAAAATGAGCAAAGAAAATACGGGTTGGCAAGGGCCTGCCCGTGTGAAGTCTCTGCTGTCTGTTAGTCCAAGTGGCATACAGAAAAACTGCACCTCCGAGGAGGAGGAAAAAGAGCAAATAAAAACTCTTTTAGGAAAAGAGCAAGTTGGGAGCAGTCACAGTGATCAGAGATGGGAGAAGTGACTGCGTGCACAGGACAACCAGCTCCATTGCTCTGAACCGGGAACTGCTCTTTATTTTTCTGTAAATTTAATGGTATTCCAGTAATCTGTACACTCCTTGCAAAGCTGTAGTGACTTTTGTGCAGTCAGGTTGGGTCAAGCTGGAAACTTTTAAAAGAGAAATTCTGAATTAATACAGATCCCGTCCCTAGTTTTATGGCCTTGCTCTGCTTTGCATTTGAAATGCAATCCTGAGCTGATGTGAAGCTATAGAACATGCCTACAGATATTTGAAGCAACTGTATGTAAATGCCATTGAGAATTACACATGTAGCCTAACTTTATTGTGCGTGTGTGTGTGAGCATAATAATACATTGCTGTCATAGCCTGCAATAGTAGAAAACGGTACAGACCAGAGATGTGCTTTGTGGCAGCTAATAAACTACAGAACGTTTTTTGTCTGCTTTCTCAGCCTTTCATTTCCCTCAGCTGGTTACTAGGTTCCAAAAAATGTCCTAGCGTTGGTCTTGAGTTGTTCAAGAAATACAAAGAAGTTATTCAAGAAATCCCTGATTTATGGCAGGAAAAATTATTCCTCTTCTGTACATTTGGAAGTCTGATGCAAGACATGAAAATATATAGGTGATCTTGGCTGTTTTCTTGGGGGTGCTTTCTTTCTGTTTATAAATGAAATGTCAGGCAAATACTCAGCACTAAATGTAGTTTAATTACATGAATGTTGTGCATCATATCTGTATTTATAGGACTTTTGCATCATGTATGAAATTAATGTATTTTTATATGATCAGCAAAACTCTGGCCACTAGTTTTAATGCTGAGCAGCTTTTGAGAAAGTAGTTTTTAATGTGTGGTTTTTTTTAAAAAAGTTGTAATACTGGAGCATCAAAACCATAGTAGGACCAAAATTCTTGTGGGCAGTCGTGTTTTTCAGAAGAAATTCTAGATAAAACGTTCTAGCTTCTTCTTAGTAATTATCCTGGACCAGAATAGGAAATGGGACTGACTGCAGTTTTCATGCCTTTTTTCTGGCTGCTGGAGGAGACAGCCTTTTTCTAATTTTGTGCTTAAACCAAATATAATCCTGTTAACTCCGTATTCCTCCTATAGATCACCTTCCTTCATGTAGTGATATTGATCTTCCAGAATTTCCTATGTTATACTGATTTATTTTTCCTTCTCTCTTGTAGGGAGGCTAATGTTTTCATCATCTGTACCAATGTCTGGGGGCTGTAGCTTGTGCACTTTAAGGTGTATGTGCTTGCACTTGATGTCCATGTTCCTGTTCCTCATGAGCTGGGCTTCGTTCACTTTTTGGGTTTATAGAGGCTAGTGATTGGTGTATGTGGGCAGCGCCTACTGATGTGACTGTGAATTGAACATGGATATATGTGGGCAGAACGTGGATCTGCTTCAAAAGCTGTTGAAGGGAATTTGTTAATTTATTCATCCTGTATTATACTAGGGCAGCTTTTAAAGGGTTGTCTTGGTCTCTTGGGAGAAATTCCCTCATAAAGATAAATGAATAAATAATGAAAACTCATTGAGTCATCTTCTCAGCTACAGAAAAAAAAAGAACTTAGGGTATTCCTTTTATCCGGTTCTTAAAATGGTAAAATATAGCAAACAAGGAGGAGGAAAACCCATTTTTCTCTTCATTTTATGGTGTTTCTTCTGTCTGGGTTCTGTCACTGCTGCTTTATAAAGTATCCTGCTTCTACATTTGCATCAAAATTGAGTTTGACCTTTCTGAATCAGGGTATTTTTTAAAATCTTAATATTTAATTTTCCCCAAAGGCTTACCTATGCCCACAGCTCTATCAAGAGAATGCATACAGTAGCTTTTGACTGAAATTTTCATAGAAGTACGGGGGGGGAGCAAGATGCATTCATCTGGCTTTGTGGCTTCTGCTGCAAAATGAAGTTGTAGAGCCCTGTGTATCAATCTGTCTTCCAATTAAGTGTACTTAAACCTGGTGAGGCTCTTGCTGCAGCTTTGTTTCTTGATGCAGTAGCTCCAGTTTTACCCCTAAGACTTTGTTTTTCACTGCACTTGAGTGAGGATACCCTACTGTCCTCACCTGTATTAAGGGGAGAGTACCAGACATCTTAGGAAACTGTATGACTCATTACTGTAATAACCAAAAATTGAATTGTTAGATATTTGTCCTTCAACTTCTGGTAACTTTCCGTCTCTTTTCCTCCTTTCCTTCCAGTGATCTGCTACGCAGTAACAGATGCCAGTTTGATTTCTGTCATGTTTTCCATGTTTTGGCTCACCTGTTCCGAATATGTATAGGAATTCAATAATTCTACGTTATTCTCCCTGTACATTTTCAACCATTCTATCCTAGGTTTCAGGCTTTGTGGCTTCTGCCTTATAATGGAGTATTAAAATATCTTTTCACTGTAGTATAGTCTTGGCTTACATCAGGAAGGTTCCTGTCCAGGTTTCCCAATGGAGAGTAATGAATAGCTTGCCTGGTCTCTGACTGCAGGAAAGAAACGCATTCTTATTCTGCTTTTGTTATTTGTTTCTTATTGCTATAAGAATAACTTCTTACATTTCTTAAGTTTTGTTATATGGTGACACTTCATTTTTTCAGATGCTAGTGACAATGGAAGCTCTTTCTACCCACTTGTCTCTTGTGATTGATTTAGTTCTAGTTTTCAGCTTATGATTTTCTTACATTTAGTGTGTTTTTTATATTTTTTTTAATTATTACACAATAGGAGAATGTTTCTTGTTTGAGAACATGATCTTCACTGAAATCATAAAATGAAGAAACCCAACCCCAACTACTTATGCAGGTAGTAAAATGGCTAGAATTGGTAATCTGTTGCAGTATCCTTTAGTGCTTGAAAGATTTTGGTAAGCAAGAAGGATTTCAGAGACCAGTAGTAAAGAATAATGAAATATTACAGAGACTGCAACAACCTGTGGCAAGCCATGGCAAATTTGACTGCATTGGGATGGACGTGTAAGGATAATGGTTCAAAACAGTAATAAATATTTAAGTGTTTGAAGTTAAAGATGGACAGAACCATAAAGTCAGTGTAAATGCGACAACGAGGAGAATTCTTACCTGTCTACATAATCTGAATGAAAAACAATGTATAGATTTTGGAAGTTTCAGTGTGATGTTAGCCCCAAGTTAACAGGCAGTCGCTGCGTAGGCATTAGATCTTAGGTGCCCTGTGCAACTCTTTCCTGGGCTACTAAGTCTGTCTGTAACTCCAGCATGATGGACTACAATAGGAAAATACATGGTGGGAACGCCAGATGCAGTAGTAGCAGAAAGCGTAACTCATATAAGAAATCCAGCCCATAGAAGGATGGGTGGGGGAAAGAAAAAGTAGAGCAAGTGAAGCACAATGTTGTCCTATCTAAATAGAAATATTTTTTGACAGAAAACTAGAAAGGCTTTAAAGTTTGTGATTTTTTTCTACTGAAAAATCAGCCTCTTTTTCATAAGAACAGACAATTTAGAAAAAATCTGCAACCAGTTTTCATTTAAAAAGGATTTGACTGGAATTGATTTCTTCTTTTTTCTGTGTGTTTGTGGGGCGAGGTTGGTTGAAGTTGGCTGGGGTATATTTGTATTGGGTTTTTTTCCCAAGCACCAAGGAAGAATAGTAATAGTTCTGGAGTCAGTTTTCTAACAATATTGTAGACTATTTACCATTGTAAAAAATTTAAGAACTGGTCGAGATGAACAGTTATCAGAGGTGGCTTCAATTTAGGCAGTTCTTCCCTGGGAAAATCTTGCTTTCTAAGATGTTTGAGGCCCAATGTAGATGCTTTCCAACCAGTGGAAAAAAGTGAAGGTCCTGCAAGTCTCCAAAACGGTGAACTATTCCCAGTGCATGTAACTTCACAGTAATGTAGTGGGCAGAAATTTATTCCTGATCTCAGCTGGTTATAAGTTTGTGCCCTGGAGCATGAAGATTGAGGTTCTTGCAATTTTTAGTCTAGTTACAGAGGCTATTAATCATTATGTTCAATCCCTTCTTGAATATTGCTAAGCTCTTTGTTCAATATGTTCTGAGCTATTGAACCTCACAGGTCAATTACACAGTGTTTATAAAGCTAATTCTAGGTTTTGACCAGGACTGAAAACATAAGCCTCAGTGGGACCAGGTATTGCTTTTAAGTCAACTGTTGTTTCCTATGTTATGTAGGCAAGGGGAAAAACCAACAACAAACTGATAAGGTATTCAGACTTCACAGAGAGGGGAGAGGTGGCTAAATGCAGGTGAGATTTTGAAATTTCTGGAATTTTATCTTTGGTTCTGTTCAGGTTTCTCAATGGTAATTTTGGGGTTAATGCTAACTAATAACAGATTGTTGACCTTCCCTGTCGCGGTGGGTGGTTTACTCCAGCGGATGGATGTCTGCTACCGCTGCAGTGCTGGGATTTGATTCCCTCCATCTGGAGCAGAGCGATGCTCAGCATGTTTAGGTAGTGTGAAATTTCATTCCTCACTCCCCAAAAGGCAAGGTAGACATGATATGATTCCTCTATTCCACACCCCCTCCCCACCCCACCCCCCAAATCAGTGGTAATTTCGCTAGCCTAATTCTGGTGATGTAATTATTTAAAAAAAAAAAAAAATTCCTAAAAAACCCCAACCTCAAAAACAAAAACAAGCAAAAAACCTGCCAAAACACCCACAAATGAAAACAACTAGCCCTCAGTATCTTGTTGGATATTCTGAAAATGTCAGGAAATCATGGTTACTGTTAGGATAGCTTTCAGTTTATAAAGGGACATCAGCTTCCCAGCCAATTTTGCGGACTTGGGAGAAGACCATCTGGAGGAGAAACGGAGCATATCCAACGATTGCAGAAGAGAATCATCACCGGTATCATACTCAATTAATGCAAATGCTCAGCTGCCGAATTGCCGCATAAAAAGCTGACACAACAGCACCTTGATTTTTCCTTGGGGAAAATTTTAATAAAACATCACCCTATTCTGGGAATGAAAATTGCCTGGCATTAAGAGCATAAGCCAAAAGTTATATGTTTCTTTCTCTTCTAGGGAGTGTAATTGCTGGCTAATTTGTATGCTATAAAATGAAAACTTTTTCATGAGCCCGCAGTAGTGCAATATGCATTTTATCATGGTGGGATGAATAGTCTGGGAAGTTTCCTCCACAAATTAAGGTACTTCTTTTAGAAGATATTTTTCCAGCTTGAACAAGCAAATACTACATTCCTTTTGAAATGCTGAATGTTGAGCACCTCTGAATCAGTACTTCCACGTGTGGGAAGGGACCTTCTCTTTCTCCTGCATTCGTTTACCCTGACCAGCCTCTGCAGTGAGACTGTTTTGGAACTGGCCTGTTTCTGTTTGTTAGGTGGGAAAGATACCAGACTCACAGATGCTTTGGTTTGTAGATACTAAAACATTTCGCAAATTAAAGAGTAAGTTGTACACCATCTTTTAACCTAACAGGGATTACTTGAGTTGCTTTGTGATTTTCTATGCAGAACAAATGTATTCATTCAAGTGACTAAGAAATAATAACATTGGGGTTTTTTTCCTGCTAGACTCCAAACCTCATTTAGAAGTCTTTCAGGTGTGAGTAGATGACTTGGACTGAATAGTCCAGTTAGTATCATCACCTTACTCAATACTGTGTCCTTTCAGCTTCTTGATCAGTGAGTTACTAGGAAGCACTTTGACTGCAGAGATGGTCTTTCAGCAGTAGAAAGAATCCTATAGAACTGTAGAGTAATTCAGGTCAGAAAGGAGCTTTGGAAGTCTCTTATCCACCCACCTGCTCAAGGCAGGGTCAGCTATGAAATTTTACCGGGCTACTCAGGGATTTATTCAGTTGTATCTTAAAACTTCCAAGGGTGGAGACTGCACAGCCTCTCTGGATAACCTGTTCCACTGCTTAACTGTCAACAGGGTGGAAAAGTTTCTCCTTATGTCCTGTCTGACTCTTATCTTATTTAAGCATATTTTCTTTTTCTCCTACCATACGCTATCATAAACAGCTTGTCTGTCTTCTCATAACCTCCTTATAGGTACTGGGGAGTCGCTGCTAGGTTCCCCTGAAAATGTCCCTTCCCCAGGCTGAGCAACCTTGAGTCCCTCAATCCCCAGGCTGAGGGACCTTCAGCCTCTCTTCACAGGACTAGTTCTGTAGCCCCTGAGCATCTTGGGTGCCTTCTGTTGAACCCTCAGGTTTGTTGCTGCCTGTCTGGTACTGAAGAGCCCTAAACTGGCCTCAATATAGTCCAGGTGTGGTCTAATGAGCGCTGAGCAGAGGGACTGGTCACTGGGTGCAGGACCTCTGCTCCTGTTGTAGCTGTTGGCCCCCACTGCTGCCAGGGTCACAGGGGCTTTTATGTTGCTGCTCTCTGTCACGTCTCTCAGGGCTGTGTCTGCAGACCTGCTTCATGCAGTCATCCCCAGAGTGTAGTATTGCAGGGAAGGGACTTTATTCCCAGGTGACGGACTTTGCATATGTCCTTGTTGAACTGCATGAAGTTTCCATCAAGCCACTTCTGCACCCTGTCTGTGTCTTTCTGGATGGCAGCCCTGGCATATCAACGTCTCCATCCCATTAACTGCTAACTTGATGAGTGTGCTCCGTCATTTCCTCCAGGTTGTGGATAAGGCTATTAAACAGGACATGTCTCTGGCTGGACCCTTGCAGTATTTTGTTTGTTACCATGGAGAGTACAACCCATTAACCACTACCCTCTGACACAATTAGCTAAACTTTTTTTTTTTTTTTTTTAACCCCAACTGGTTGTCCACCCGTCCACAGTGTAACATCCTAACTTCCTAACTTGAATACAGGAGTGCTGTAGGAGACTGTCAAAGGCCTTGTTAAAGTCAGATGTTCACCTCTCTTATTGCCTAGATACCCAGTGATTGTATGAGAGAAGGCAATTGGTTGGTCAGGCAAGATCTACCTGTGCTAAATCCATGCAGACTGTTCCCAGTCACCACCACTTTCATGTGCCTGGAAATTGTGCTCCAAGAGGATTTGCGCCACATTTTTCCCAAGGATCTAAGTGATGGTGACCAGCCTGTAGTTCCCGATTGTCCTTTTGGTCCTTTTCTGAAGATGGACATAACATTTGCCTTTGGTCATCAAGGATTGCAATCTTTTGCAATCTCCATTCCTAAGGGATCATTATGTCTCCCGAAGTCTACTTCAGACAGATTTCAGTATTGTCTACTTTGCAAGCCCGAATTCTTACTTTCAGGCTGTCTGAAAATACTTGAAAGAGAAAAAAACATCCTTTCACCGTTCTAGAATTTAAAATATTTTTAATTTCTTTCAGGTTGTTCCCCGCTCTCTGCCGCCAATACTCTGTTCCCTATAGAAAATGAAGGTTGTGGTTATTATGGGTGGTTTCAAATGTAGTGAAGGCGTTTCCAAGTTTGTAATACGGTTGATGGTCTGCTTGTGCATCTAACCACTTCATTACCTGGGAACTTCAGACACTGTTGCACAGCACGCCTCCATCTCTTTTCTATAGCCAGAGATTGTCAGAGGCGCTGTGGTTGCCATGACCTGTTTAGATGAGGACGCCAAGTGCTAATGCAGGATCACAGTGCCAAGGAAAATTGTGGCGTTCGGTGTTTAACAGCACTCCCTGTTCTTGTCCTCACAGGGGAGGTTGGCTAAGATTCTGGGAAAAACGGTGGTAACTTTATTTTTGGTGGAGAGGTGCTGTTACGTAAACACCCAGTATCAAAGGTGTATATACGTTTGAAAATAATTGTGCGTGCTGGATTCTTTCATCGCTGTCTGATCTCTCTCTGTCTAGCATCACCTGGATCTTGAGCACCGGTAGCTAGTGTTCTGTCAGAGCTTACTGTGAAGCATGAATCAGAGCTCTTAATGCTTTGTTTGTCTGAAAGAGCAACCTAGATAGCATCTACACCTGCCCAGCTGTTTTCTTGACTCTCAGCATTACTCATTTGGCTGAACGCTTGTTTCACTGACCCTTTTGCTCTTAGTGCTGTGGGCAGGATCCTGGAATGCCTGGAGAGCTTAATCTGTGTTTTGACTAATACAAGCAGTGGCCTTCAGGTATCCCAGAGAAGTCTCAGTATTGTACAAAAACTCAACCATTGGCATTTTAGGTAAGGGGTGTGCAAGGCACATGGATTTGTCATTACTGAAGTCCATTAACATCTCTGTTTTGCCTGGGAAGGGTGGCTTTGTTGCTGTTTCCCTGTGCCTGGTCTGATCTGATGATTGATGCGATGATGGGCCACACTGAAGATGCAGGTGAGCCTCATGGTGGTGGCACAGCAGCCCTGCTCTAGGAGATGCGGGCTGCCTCTGCGCACGCCTGCTCACCCCACCCCACCCCTGGGTGCTCTCTGCTCAGAACCACCTTTTCGTGCCTCTGATATGTACCACTACCAGTTGTGCAGGGGTGGAATAAAAGTGAAACATGGAGTCTGTAATGTCTGGTTTGCCCCACTGTTATAAGCGGCTGGGAATACGCTGCTATTCCAGATTTATTAGCTCGTAAAATGATATGGTGGGACTTCAACAATAGTGTTTTCACTATTCTGAGGAGCAGACATTGAACCATAAATCATACTTGCTTGTGCAGGCTATTAAATACGTAGCCTTCTTTTGTGGTGTGCACCCATACTGCGTCCTTACATCTACCAATTAGTATTGTAGTGCAAACAAAGAAACGATGTGATTAATGTGCAATATGGAAATAAACACCAACACCCATATTGGTCGTCAGCGTGCTGTAAATGTGTAGTAGGGCCTTATATCCAGCTAATAGTACATTGAAATAATAACTTGTTTTCCTGTGCTTTCTTAGAGAATAAGAAAATTATTATACAGTAATCAGTGATAACAATTTGCACCAGGATAAATACTGCATTATAGAAGTGCTGTTGGAAATGAGGTCATTAACTAAGTTTTTTATTGCACAGTCTTCTTAAAATAGTGCCTGCTGTGTGGTTGACGCACAAATGAAAGTTGTTTCATAATAATATATTCTACAAAAACTATTTCGAGAAAGATTTTTAGAAAAAATTGGAGACATTTTAAAGAAAAGTGTCTTTTTTTTCTATTGTGTAACAAATGTTTAGGTTGAATTGATCCTAATCAGTCAAATATTTTGCCTTGTGGGCAGTATTTTATTTGCTAAAATTTATTTAGCAAAAGGCTAATTTATTTATTTAAAGGCTATATGTCAGTAAAAAGCATGTTTTTTCAATTCTCAGATAGAAACTATTAAAGTGTTGAGAATGCCTTTTGTTTAAGGATTTGCAGTGTGTCATCCTCAGCTTTTTCTTATAGCAGGGAAATGTTTGATGTGTTAATTTTGGTGCATAAATGTGGTAAATATCCAGACCTTGGACCTGAGAAGTTTCTTTGCTGCTTTTATTTTGTAGCCACAGTCATTTTCTGGATTGTTTTCACGCAGTTCCTGGGGTTAAAAACTTTACGACATCCATGGCAAAGCCCTTGTGCTTCCTGAATCCGCTTGAATTCTCAAATGCTGCAGAACGTAGTAGAACAAATTGCTCATTGAAGAACAAGTCCTAAGTATATACAGGAAGGGATGAAGTGTAACATTCTTACTTTTTCCTCCTTTTCCCCAGAAGAATGATGGGAAAACAAGGTGTCCACAACTTCTAACCTAGAGGTGACATGCCATTGCAAGGTAGTTTTCTGTGCCAGCTGACAGTTTTTTCTACCGATCTGCGTGCCTTAAACCCAGACTGGCATCTGTGTAATGGCTGTTGATGGCACCTCTATGTTTTGAAGTCTTAAGTCTTGCAGATAAAGAGGGTTCATATGTATGGTGCTGAGCTTGGTTTCTCTGATGCAATACTACAGTATATTTTTCCAAATGAAATAAGGAAACTGATGTTAGGTTTGGTTTAGGATAAAGCCGTTTTACCCCTGCTTCACCTTAAACTCCAAAGTCTGAGCTTCAGAGGTCTCCAGAACCTTACTGGATCCGACTATCTCTGTTCTTGCCAAAAATATTGCCTTCCTTGTTTTTTTTTTTTTTTTTTTAATTTATTTTGGCATTTTACCTTCTCTTCTTGTGTCCCTTGAACTTTCCCTCAGTGAACACCTGCTGAAATTGCTTGAACCTTTTAAAATCTATCCTGCTTTTTTTTGCTTGTTTTACTGATACCCCTCCCTCTGTTCATGTAGAGTAATTAACGCAGACCACTCTTGTCACATGTTAGTCCTTTTAAGTAAATAGATGTTCCCAGTTTGTTATGGTTTTCCTATGGCACGCCATAGCAAATGGTGGGTCTTGACAGTGTGTTCCTGAGCAGGAGACTAGATTGGCTACTTGAATGGGTGATTTGGAAGGCAAGTGAGCGGCAGGTCTTTGTAAAATTGATATCTGCCCTGGGCACAGAACAGCGTAATCCACTTGGGATGCCAGCCATTTGAGTGGGTAAAATGTAGGCAGAGGGTTTTGCCTGCGCCAGCTGTGCGGTGGGGAAGCAGCTGGAGTGCTGCGGAAGAGCAGTTGGCAGCGCTGAGCAGTGACAGAGGGGCTTCGGAGTCAGATAGGAATATAAACACTTGTCTAGCTGAAATGATTAGAGGAAGTATTTTTATACCGCCAGTTTTAACTTGATTATGAAAAATGGAGCTAATGTTTTAACCGTAAGCTCTGATATGACAAATAGACTCATGAAGAATGTAGCTTATTGGGGACTGCAGTGAAATCAATGGAGTGGGAGTAGATTTTCTCCGTATGGTTGGTGGAGTGAGGTGGGAATGCCATTGAAACATGCCTTCAAAAAGTATTTTGTGTATGTTCTTACACAACTAAACTAACTTAACCATTATGCAAATAGATAGGGTGGTAGAAAAGCGTTTTAGTGAGCAAAAAAATCAATGTAAATGTGTAGATGTTACTTTTTAAAAATTATAAGTTTTTTTTTTTATAATGTTATGACAAACTTTTAAGCACTATGATTTAAAGTATTTTTAACTGGAAAAAAATATGCAAAGTTTAACTGGGCAGGGGGAAGAAATACCTTTCTGCTGAAGTTTCAAGTCAAACTGCTAACCTCTCAGATGCTGAATCAGCTTTTGACACTAATAGTTATTTCTGCAGAAATAAAATTTTCAACAAATGTTTTCTTAACTCAGTAACTAGTTTATTCAGAGACTGGAAGCTAGTTGGAAGCTGAAAATCAGGATGCTTTGTTCTTATCTTCAGTGTATCTGCAAAAATGAGCCTGAAGCGATGATACGTACCAGTTCTCCAGTCACAAAAAAAATAGCAATGAGAAACCTTCCTGATTTATAGTGACTGCAGACAATAATTTACTTGTTAAAACATAAAACTTGTTTTTGTGGTTTTTTTCTTGTCTACTATTTAAAATGGTTTTATTTACTCAAAAATTCTAAATCATGGTATTAATGTATTTTAGTTCGTTTCCATTTAAATGCTCCTTAAGGCAAATTATATGGAAATAATTTTTATTTTCTATTTACTAGATCTCAATTACATGTTTCTTAATACTAAAATGTAAATTGCGAATTTGAATACATACGTAATTTCTGAAGCTCATTGTTGTGCATTTCTTGCTTGGAAGAAATGGCAAATTTAATATAAGAATTCTAGTTAGTTGAAAACAGATCTTTTAATGATTACCAACTGATAATATGTAACCATTTAAGGAAAATAATTTTGTACAAACTCAGAGCAACTACTAAAATGAGTTTTTCAACTTGATTAAAATGGATGATTAAAGTATATTTTCAATGGAAATAATAAGTAGGGCAAGCTTCTATGTCTGTCAACAGCTTATATTCTTAAGACAAAAAATCCTGTCATTAGTGGGCCATGAAAGATCCAGACAGAGAGATTGTGGAGTTAAATCTTAAATCTAACAATGTGCTGTAAATAAAGGTGTAGCTGAGGACCCACAGCTCATCTGAGGAACTAACAGCTGATGCATCTGAGAACAGGTCACTGGATTTTCATTTGGGAGGTAATTTTCTTTTTATAGTGCACAGTAAAGAAGACAGCTTTAATTATATGCATTCAAAGCTGCCATTTCTCAGCAAAGTAGTATACTCACTGCAAAATGTTTTCCCGTGATGACCTTTTTTGCTTCTTCTGTAACTGTCTGATCTATGTTTCTGTTTGTGTGAAAACAAGAAACCCTACATGAATCAAAGCAGTTAAAAAAAACCCCAAAATGAAAAAAAACCCTAAGAGCCAAGTCTACTGTGCAGGTTATATAAAATGTACTGATAAGTAAAGTCGTGACTTTTACAGTTGTGAGAGAGGTGAAACTAACCCTGAAGACATGTGCAATGACTTTCCTATTTGTCTTCTGAAACCTCATTACACTGTGCAAATCTATTGCCTGTATTAATGCTGATCCACTAATGCTAATTCGTGGGAATTATATGCAATATATTACTGCTGTTTTCTGACTGTCAGCAGTAACTGCAAAGATATTACTTATAGTCATATTTGTCAATGTGTTGTTTGGGGCATTTCATTTGCAGTTGCTACTCATCAAAGCTAAGCTGGAGTTTTGATGACTTAAATCCAAGTAATGTTGATGTTCTAGTGAAAATCTTGGGAGAAAGGGCAGTGTTAGTTCCTCTGAGAGCAGATAGAAAAAAATTTTTTTTTTCATAATAGGTTTAACATGAAATATGATAGAGGCTAGGAATTAAGGTTGAATGATTTAAATTTGATTGATTGATGTAGGTTTGTAATGTTGAAGCATAGTAGGCCGCACTTCAGCACTGCCAACCCTAAAACTGCTTCAGGAGTATTTAGGTAACAGTGCAAAACATGCCTTCTGTATTTTTCTTTCAAAATCACTATGAAATTTTCTGGTTGAAAACAAGTACGAATGAAAAAAAAAAATGCACTTTATATAAAGTGTATTTTAAAAGTGTCTACAAGGAGTCAAGAGATGATGGAGATGAAGCAGTGCTGACCCTGTGCTACCTACGGTGAAATGACCAAGCTTTTCCATAATGTGATTGAGTGAAGGAAATTATGTTTTTGGACAAGGTGAATGGAGGGACTGAAGATGGCATGTTTATTGTATTGTGCCTAATGCCTTAAATCTAATTTTATTTCCTGTCTTTAATACTAATTGTTGAGGCTAATGTTAAGCCGAAGTAATAGTTTAATAGCAAACTTTAAAACCCTAAGGTTGTTCTATTGAGTGGAAGACATTAAAGCGACATTGAAGGAAATGCTGTCATTGCAGTTTGCCAACCTGATAGCAGATTTAAATTTGTATAAAAGGCCAGAACTAAATGAATACATCAGATTTCTCAGTACCGCTAACCTCAGAACCGACGTGCATTCAAATATCCTTTCTTTTCTTCTGGTGGAGAAAGTGCTGTGGTGGTTTTGGCAAGTTGTTAAACATCTAAGCCTTAATTTTCCATCTGAGGGAGAAGGAAACTGTTATCTTTCTCAGTGGGTATTGAAGATATATTTCTTAATACAACTTGAAGATATTCAGATGTTACAGTACTGGGGAGGGAGGGTGGCCTTAGAACCTTAGAAATACAAAGATGGAGTCAGACCAAAGTCATTCAGTATTGTTTCCCTTTGCCCCTATAATGCAAAGAAGTTTTATTCTGTCTAATGTGGTTTTTGGATTGGTATTTTTTTTTAGCCTTTTAGTCAAAAACAATGAAATGAACCTCTGTTAAGACTGAAGTTTGGCACCTTCTTGTGAAAGAGGACTTTATTTCTGAGGTATTAAGTGTAAGGGCATTCATGCAACAGTCTAAGGAAAATCTCTATTCCTACTAGGAAATAGCTTAGTTCTGCTATTAAGATATTTTCATATGGTAAAACCACATTTTGCTGTGCAAATTAACAGGTAACTGTACCATCCTACCGTTTCCCTATCTTCTAGGATAAAAAAAAATAAGAGTAATCTGTTTTAATTGTTTACTTTCAGAACGAGGGGTGTAGTCATAACATTTTCATATTAATATGTTAGTCGGACTAACGTATGATGCCAAGCTTATGTTAACATCTTGGTTTGGATTTACATGCATTAAAGTATGTCAGTTATATGTAGCGTGTGATTGAAGGAATGCTTGTGGATTTTGCATTTAAAACTTCATGTGGGTTTTGGTGTTTTGGGTTTTTTTGGTTTTGTTTTTTACGTTCTGTGTGTGTATTAATGGTTCTGTGAAGTGTATCTTTTTCATTCATGCATTGGCCTTTGCTAAAGGAAGAGCCAGGTTTGTGGGTTTTTAACTTCATGCTTGCATAATAAAGTGGGTTTTATTTATTTTGTGTCTTTCTTTTTTTGCATGTATTTTTAAAAACCTGCTGCTAGGTTTTTTGTTCTAGTACTAATATACAGGTTTCACAGGGCATCATATGGAAATGGGTTCATGCCTTTAATTGTTATTCATTTTTATTGCTTTGACTTGAGTTTTTGGTTAAAGAACAGCTGTTTGATAAGGGCAGGCTTAATGTTGTTTATATTACCTGGGTTTGAAATGAAAAACAGCAATTAAAAAATGTAAATGAATATTTCTGGAAAATGACCCCAGGGATGCACTTGATGTATGTTGTTTGCTACAGTTTATGCGATGGAGGCGTATTACACAGTTTAATATTCCATGATATCTTGCCCCAGCCTTCTCAAAAGTTGAGCTTTAGGGAAATACAGTTGGCAGAGTAAGAACAGAGACTGAAGCATTAATTTAGCGAGAGCAAATCCCGAACCCCTTGAAATTTGAGGTCGTATCACACAATGCACCGATCTGGAAACCTGTATTGTCTTTCCCAGAGTTGCTCAAAGACTGGTACATGCTCTCACCTAGTAACCTCTTGTACTCCATGTCTTGTGAAAGAGCCTCTGTAACTTCTTCATTTGCATTGAAATGGCTTGGGAAATGGCAGCACTCAGGCCTTGCCTAATCCTTGGAATTAGGTGGCTGTGAAGGCTGTTCCGTTTGCTTTATGATAGACACCTGCTACCAGCAGGGAAGAGTAAGGCTAAGATAATGATAGTCTAACTCTTCAGGTATGGGACAAGAATTTATTTCAGATCTCTGTAAAGACTACTGGCAGCCTTTGCTGGTAATCATCCTATTAAACAGTCCTCCGTGAGCCAACATTATTAAGTGACACTTTGCAGAGGTAGATTTGAATTGCTTGACCGCCAGTTGCCGGCTGTATTTTTTAAAAAATACATGGTCAGTAAGTAAGGCTATCAAAAATCATCATGCGAGTCATTTTAGTTTCAGTGCTTGTTTGAAGTAGAAATAACACCAGCCTAGAAACGAGCGTGGACTTTGAGGGAGGAGGTAGAGGGCACCTTTATTCCAAATAATAATCCAAATTATTCTGCTTGGTCTCTCTCCACATTCATGAAGGAGTACAGGTGCAGCCCAGAGTCACCCCGACTCCATGGCGCGGCATGAATAACTGGTCTTCTCCTCACCGGAGAGCACATGTGATCTGTGGAGTCAGGCTGTTTGCTACATCGCTTTGCGGATGCCAGTTTTCAGGGAAGTTCAGCAGGTGTGAGAATGATCCAGTTATTTTAGAAATTGCACATCCTTATTACCTCAACAAATTACCTTACTTAAAGTTCAGCAAGGGACAGTCTTCATTCCAAAAAGGATTTTTTTTCTGCTTTCATAATTTCATCCAAGTTTTCCTAAACTTGGTACCCTGTGAAAACTCTTAAAGAAAGCGATTTGTTGAAGCATAGCTAAAACTTTCAAGGATTTCGTATTGTAGAAGTATACTGCAGCTCCTTACAGGATCTGTGGTAACTTGCCTGTGCATATGCTGAAGCACTTCAGTCTGAAAAGGGACAAAGTCAAACTGTGACATATCCCCTCAGATTTCAGGGGATCATCTGAGCCACCTGGAGAATGTGAGAGCAAGGATGCTGTTTTTTTCCTGAGTATATTTGCTCTTTCAAATATATGCAGAAAAAGGGCCTAACAAGGAATCTGGAGAGTTCAGAAAGGCGTTAGAAAAGGACATTGGTGTGCATGGGCATGTCTGGAGGGTAAGGGCATAAGAGTGTCTATGGAGGGCTAGGAGCAAAGGTGGTGTCTGAAGCCGTTTTAGGGAGAATGGGCAAGAGTTCAGGAGTGTGGAGGAAGATGCTCTCTAGTGTCTGGAGCACAGCGTCCTTTTGGGAATTCAGATCTTTCCGTGGAGTCTTCAGTATCCCCATTCTGTTTCAGCAAACAGGTGTGAAACTTGCAGGTACACATGCCCTGCACACAGCTGATCCATTTTGGGATGGAAGCTATTGCTCTTCTTGCTGTTTAATTACAGAAGTCTGTGGTCTGGTCATCGTGTTAACAGTATAGTTACAGATGAGTCTCTGTGAGAGACATCTGTATTATCAGGTATTTTAGAGGAAGGAGCAATGTTGTATACAATGAATTTGAACCAAAATGTCCTGTTAAAATTTAGCTTTAGCTGTGAAGACTGTTTCTTGCACTTACTTTACTCATTTTTTATCGTGGGGTTTTAGTGTTGCTAGTATTGATGACTTAATTGTGAGTCTCAGCCTTGTTCTGAAACGTTTCGAATTTGGCATTTATGTGACAATCTCCTTAGCATTTCGAAAGTAACCAAGAGATGAAATCAGTGTGTGTACTGAAGACCTACTTAAAATTGCATCGGGGATGTTTTGTGTGTCTTGTAAACTACTATAAAACCTTTCTCTTTTTTTCTTTTGGCCAAGTAGGGCAACAGGACCTGAGGGGGCTCGACACATGAATTCTTGGGCTGCTGGTACTGGCCTTCAGAGGAATTGAAAAAGGTGGTGTCCCCCTTCCCAGAGCTGTGAAAACTGTGATAAAACCAATTAGCCATCTGTGCGTGTATTGTAATTGGTAGTTCATGCTGTCATGGAGAATTAAAGAATAACCAGCCTTTTGTGTGTTTATCTCTCAACGTACTGCTTGCACTGATGTTAATGAGACTCCCCAGGAATATAAACACCTCAGATATAAGTGTAGAGTATGAGGTGTATATCTTTATTGTAACATTTCAAATGGAAACTGTTTATTAGGGAAGTGTCAAATCTGTGGTTGGCATATGAAATTGAAAAGCAGCCATAAGACATTTAAGTGATCTTATGCTTGTTTTTTTTATATCACTGTGGCTTCAGTGGAATCTTAGATGGAATTACTCTTATCTGAATTTTTATTGCCTTAGTAATCATATCTGTTAGTACTCAGTCTTTTTACGTTTTAAATTATTTCCACAACCTTTTCTGAGGACAGACAGATATCCTGTTAGACATATGAGCCCTCAATGTTACAAGCTCTAAAAGCATTGCAGGAATTTTTTCAGTCATTTTTGTCAAAATTGTGTCAGGCAGCAGCCATAATGTTACGCTGGAGTACCTCGTGCATACACATTCTCTCAAAGACGTCCAATTCTGCTGGGGGTCATACCTCAAAAGAGTTGTTCTGCAGCATTTACATTTCTGAGGCCTTCAAACCTTTCCTCAGTGAATCTTTAAGCTGCAGTTTGTCTTGAAATGCTCTAGGGGAAACAAAATCTATACGTTTTGATGCTTCTCCTGTTCTAGACCTCTTTTTCCACTTACTATTCTTAATTAAACACAGTATTGGATTTTATGGTAAAACTTCTGTTTTGCTCCTGATCATAGAATCACAGAATGGTTTAGGTTGGAAGAGACCTTAAAGATCATCTAGTTCCAACCCCCCTGCCATGGGCAAGGATATCTCCCACTCGACCAGATTGCTCAAAGCCCCATCCAGCCTGGCCTTGAACGCTTTTAGGGATGGGACATCCACAGCTTCCCTGGGCAACTTGTTCCGGTCCCTCACTACCCTCAGAGCAAGGAATTTCCTCCTGATATCTAAATCTCCCCTCTTTCAGTTTAAGTTCACCCCTTGTCCTGTCACTGCACTCCCTGACTAGCACTTCCCTGGGGAGTCTGTTCCAGTGACTGACCACCCTCTCAGTTAAAAACCTCTTCCTAATGTTCAGTTTGAACTTCCCCTTATGCGGTTTCATACCATTTTCTCGTGTCCTGTTGCTGGTCATGTTACATCTGTTTGTAGGCTGGGTTGTTTTTTAATTTGGGTGACACCTTAAAAGCTAAGTAAAGATTGCCTAACGTTATGTGGGATGGGAGGCAGGCACAACCTGGCTGAAGATGGAATGCTTTATTTGAATATGAGGCACTAGATAGCATGAGAGAAACAATTATATAAAGTTGCAGCAATTAGATTGTTCAGAATGCAAACTAAAACTGTGTTTTACACGAAGAGATGATATGTTATGGCTGAGAACACATAACTAAAAAGTACGTGTCTTGCTACAAGTTTCCTTCTTGGCTTTTTCTTTTAAATAGATACTATTATTACAGTTTTCTTAATCAATATTCCACTTACCTCTCAATTGTCCTGCTTCCAAAGCCCCTCACTGAAACAGAAAGCAAGGAAGGGTGGGGTTCCATCCCTCTTTCACTTGAATAGGTGGTCAACTTGGCCATGGATGCTCACCTCACTTCTCTGTTAATGAAGAATATGAAGAATGTGTTTCCTTTAAAATTTCCTATTAAAATTCAAGAAATTACTGAATATCTGAAACAAGGTAACTGAAGTTCTTGTCCCCCTCTGAAGTTAGTATTTTGCTCCTTTTTTAATTATTGAAACCTTTAGACTTACTGAATTTTCGTGATAGGCCGCATATTTGCTCTTGAGTTGAAGAGAAGAAATCTGTTGATGTATAAATCTGTTCCAGACCTCTGTAGTCACTGTGTGCTCCATCACATGAAAATCCATGTTCTTCTACTTCATAAGAAGATGGTAGGGCAGAGTATCTCCAGGGAGTCTATTTAAGAACATCCTCTAATGGGGTCCAGCTCCAGAGATGCTGAAAGAGGTGGTCTGAGGAGGGGAAAAAACCTGTTTAGGTGGAATTTTCTGTGAGAATGGGTGCTCTGTGAACACGTAAGCTGCAGTAGCTGTGCTACCTCTAATGATATTTTGTAGAGATAGTTTTTATAGTACAAGGAAGAGGCTTTTTCTCTTGTCCTTTCTGAAGTTTTCTGTCTTCAGCAGCTCACTCCTGAGATGCTTTCTATTTTTTGCTCAAGATGTCCTGGGAAAGTAGATAAGCTGCTCAACATGCATTAAAGCTTTATCAGCTTCTGAAGTGCCCTTCAGTGAGCATGCCCAGGTGAATGCAACCCTCTTGTCTGAATTACTGAGATAAAAAGGGACAAGAAAAGCAGTCTGCAAGGGGCTAGTGACCCAAACAGTAAAGGGCTTTATAGGTCAAAACCAACACTTTGTGTTTAACCAAAGAACAGATAAATATTAGTGCAATACTTGCAGTTCTGCTGTTTGTTTCCTGTGAGCACTTGACTCAGCATTGCATCAGGTAGAGCTTTGACATGCCTTTTTGATGCACATCGTTCTGTGCCAATTTAATTACTGAAGAACAAAGGTATGGGTGACTGCAGCGAAACTCTTGTCCATTAGGTAGTGCAGCTTTCTAGACAAAGATTGCTGGAAGGAGGGGAGGTATTCTCACAGCTGCTTCTCATAGTTGATCATAAGAACCAATAATATTCCTACATCAGGCATTATTTGAGTGATTCTATTTAATTTTTTGTCAGCAACTTCATTAATCTCATAGCACACCACCATCTAACCTAGTGTTTTGCTATCATCAGATTTGCCTGTCACTGTGATTTGCATGATGCCTGCACGTTTGTCACATCTGTTGTATATGTCATGCAGAACAGATAAGTCTCTTTTTTGAGACCTAGAGGGCAATGGCAACTAAACCTCGAGGTAGAAGACAAAGACATGGAAGAGGGATGAAAAACTGGCATGTTTTAAAAAGCTGTTGTTTAGCTGGACTGCCAAAAGTTGCCCAAGGATTTTGCAGTATGGACTATTTGAATGACAAAATGATAATGGCATTTCATGCTGATATGTAAAAACTGATGCATATGAAGAACTTAACTGCAGTGTGTGTAATGGTGAGTCTAAACAAATTACATTATTCCATATAAGAATTATAGAGTCGTTGGATAATAGCTTGAAGATGGTGACTTGGTGTTCAACTATAGTCTAAAAAATAAGCAAACCTTCAGAAAACAATAGGAAGAGAAAGGAGAACAAAACCAAAGCTGCCAACATGTTCTTGCAAAAATCCTATTTTTGTAAACATCGTATCAAATATTAGCCATCATATAACAAAAATGACACAGAAGATGACACAGACGGACAAGACAAGAACAATCAGTTAGGAGTGCAATATAACTCAACCTCCATTGAGTTGAAGGTAATAGATTAAGACCCATTAGAGTGTAAACCAGGGATTTAGGGACGATGAGAGAGTAACCTATAAGATCACAAGCTGAATTTTTGCTGGTGAAGAGGGAATAATTATGCAATATTTCTTTAGCTGCTCTGTAGTTCCTATTTAGTGAGAAATAACCAGAGATTTTTTGTGTTTGTTTTTCAAGAGAAGGAATGGATTCTAACTGCATAGTGTTGTGTCAATCTGCTACCTGGAGGCTAAAAGTATAAATGAGTTCAAAAGTGAAATTCCTTCATACAGTTGTGAAGGATAGGCCTGGATTTAATCTTTGAATTAGGATGTAAACTACTCGTCGTTCAAAGGATATACAGGAGGAAGGATCACATTTGTCTATACTTATCCTCTAACAAACTTGGTTGGTTTCAGAAACAAGATAGAAGAACTTTTATTCTGACCTTGTATGATTGCCACTATGTATGTTTCTCTGGCAACCTTCAATTATATTAATATTAAAAATTTCTTTTTTTGAATTAAGGCTTTATACCTATTCTACAGTGACGACCTGTTCGGATAATTGAAAGATTGTAGCGTCTCTAGAGGGAAAGCTGAGAACTGAGCCTCCATTTAGCAGAACCTCCTTTAGAAAGGAGGTTGATTTGTAATCTTTACTATACTACATTATATATGAACATGTCATCTATATTAGTTCAACATAACTCCCTGACGTAAACACATACGTTGTCTGTTACTGTCCCCATAATAATAAGATGACAGACATAAGGACTGATTAATATAATTTATATTGAATCTGGTAAGGCATCTGAGATGGTAGCGAATCTGTTGTTTTTCCACATTATGAGTTTGTGGGTTCATTTTCTGTAGATTGCTGTAATAAACGTGCTTTTGCAGCATCTCATATTTCTCAATGACTTCCTGTGACGAAGAGCAGAACCTTAAATACTTGTCAGTAGGATTTCTCACAGAATGTGCCATCCCTCCTGGGCCACTGGTTCTTCCACCACTTGTCACAATTCAAAGACAAACATTGTGAAGAGTGAAAATATAAACAGGTTATTGACCTGTTAAAAGGAAATAAGCTTGTGAGGAGCCTGGAGTAATTGCTGAAATAATCTCACACCACAAACCACCATATTTATGATTAAATGTCAATGCTGTGAGGTTCTTTTAATAAAAATTGCAGTTATCTCTGAAGACAGAACCAATCAGATAGTTCCTTGTAGGTAAACCTCAGGTAAATGCAGTATCATGTAAATCTTGAGTTCACTAATTTGGGGTACTTCAAGGTCCCATGTGAGAGAATGAAGACGAGAATAGTTGTGACCCTCTCTTTGTTCCCTCTTATTGTGAATACCAGTGAAAGAAAATCTCTGACTTCTCACTTGCTTTCTAGCTTGGTACTTTATTAGCTTTTTTAAAGCACAGTCCTCGCTGTTCTGCAGATATTCTGTCAACCTCCTTCAATGCCAAAAGTGTCGTCCTTACTAATGGAGCAGTTATATTCACCTCAACATTCATCATTGTCTTTCATTAAAAAAATACAGGATAAAATAAAGTTTAAAGTAGATGAAATTTTAGGCTTCAAGTCAATCCAACAACACATTCTCAAGCTGTCTGACATGCTGTAAAAGCAGTTTCTATGTGTACTGTAGAGGCCACAGAGGAAGCACTCGAGTTCTGATTAATTTTCTGAAAACAATCTATTTGAGGCCTAAGGTAGTTGGCCATATTGTCTCACTTTCGGGGTGCCTTCAGAGTTTCATCACTTCATAGTCTAGATTGGCTTAAGGCTATCAAGTGGTAGAATGCTTATTTCCATGTAGCTTCTGCCCTTTCCACAGAGTGCACCAGGGTCTTGGCCTGTGGAACCTGAGTTCATAGACCACATGATCTTTTGCTGTGATCCTCAGTGGATTTTTCACCAGAAATTTTGATTATTCTTGTTAATAAAGCCTATAAGGGAGGGGTAGAGGCAGCTGAACAATGCTGATGAGCTGAAGTCTTTCACTTGTATGGTGGTAGTTCAGTTCCACTGCAGGAGTTGTCAAGAGTTATCCCCATGTGAAGGTGGTTGCTTTACTGTTCTCATAACATGAACTCACCATTTGCATTGTGTGGCAAGCACAGCAGATAGCAAAAGCTTTAAGGCCTGAAATTGTGGCTCAAAGGAACAACGCTTAGTAAAGTAGAATAGATACAGATTTTTTGAAGTGGATACTGTAAACATGCAACTTATTCTGTCTTCTTATCTACATCATAGGAATGCAGAGGTTGATGTGGCTTTATATTTTTTCTTAACCGCAGTAGCCTACATTTTGCATATAAGTCCTTTTTTTAGTTAGAAAACCTGTGATTTTTTCCCCATTGCAATGTACAAAGATATCAGGTGAAATAAAAAAACCCCAACAACCAACAAAGTCTTTCATGTGAGTATCTCAAAGTGAAAATGAAGGGAAGCTAAAATCCAGTACTTTCAAATAAGACAAGAATTTTAGTGCATGACATATTTAAACTTGAGAAAGAGATGAAGATGAACTCATCTTTTTGTGTTAACTTTTAATTCATTTATAGAAAGCTTTCTTCTCCTAGCTATAATTCTATGGATGACTTTGAAATGGGATATTATTGAGCCTCGTCCCTGTATGAGATCAGCCGTAGGAATATATGTAACTTGAAAATGAAACATTTTCAGGGATTCTTCCCTGGGGATTATACTTTTAAATACTAAAAAGCTATTGTTAATTCTTTATAACTCTTCCTAAAGAAAAACTTTGTAAACTATGTCTGTGGTATTCATCATTAAAGTTTTTGTAATGGAAACTACCTTTTCCTGATTAGCTAGACTTCCCCTGCCCCGTATTACAAATATGAGACTTTCAACTATGTGGTTTTAGGAAGTGTATGTCATACTAGATGGGTTAGTTTAATTAAACCTGCTCCACTAAGCCATCTTACTGACTGTTATTATCTTCCAGACAGAGTGCATACATTTGACTTTTATACTGCTTGAGTTCTTTGTGGTGTTTTGAATCGTTGACTGAGATGTTGATTTAAATGTCTGGATTTTGGGGTGTTGGTTTTTTTTTTCCTGAGTAGTCTGAGGTGCTTTGTGTGCAATATATTAGTAACACTAAGAGTTAGCACCTGAACGTGAGGTTATGTGTGTATACAGGTACATTATAAGTCTTAGGAAATGCGGTGCATTTTTTGTCGAGAATTTTACACATGTATTGCAAGGATACCTTCATTTCTGTATTGAAATGTTGCTACTGTTGACAGCACACCTAACTGTATGATGCTGAAGATGAATGATGCTGCTATCACTTAGTGTCTTTCAGCTCGGGGATGAGGCATTTAGGCAAACAAGATGCAGATTATTTTACCTGACACATGGTATAGGCTTCATACTCTTTCCAGATAGGCATTGTTTTACAGCGTCATTTTAATATGTTATAAAGGCATGAACATAGTACTAACTGAGATAGAATTCTGTCTGCGTGCAATAATTGGTGGGTTTTTTGCAAGTATAAGACAGACATGGCTGGGAGAAGACTATTTATTTTTATGTAGGAAGGCATGCTTTATTATTGAAGGGTAAGGTATATTAGAGTCCTGTTTTGCAATTAGATGCCCACTCCCAGTGGAAAAGCCTACAGATCTGCTCTCTTCTTAAAAGTAGAATAATTAGGAAATTGAATACTTTGACTGAGCTCTGCATCTGATATCCTCTGTATATTAACTGCTGATCACGCTGCAGATCTTACTGCCTCGGGCCTTTGCATTTCTTCTCTTTAAGTACTTTTGGCTAATAATTAGAGGCTAACAGAATTCTGTGGAATAGTACTTGAACAGTACCTTTAACTAAGAGCTTAAAAAGAAAGAGGAAAAAAGTGAGGCTTGGAAAATAGTATTCAGCTTCCCTAAGTGGAAATCCTAAATCAATTTGAAAGACCAAATTCATGTTCTTGTCATAGGTATATTGCACCAATGTGTTTTAGTCTGGATTAATTTATTTATGTGAGATCTTTGCCAGAGTGGCAAAGAACACAGAAAGGTCAATAACAAATAAAACAAGCTCAGTGTAACTGTATTAGTGTTCATGGTATGATATGGCTTTGCTATGAACATTGGAGTTAGGTTTTCCTGTTGCACAGAAAGAGTATAATTGTCCAAAGTCATTGGATTGACCTTTGATATGCAAAGACTGCTTTTGCGGAGCTGAAATCTGGGCTGATTTGAAGTGTTTTTCAGATGTGTAAAGTCATTACACAGTGTTCTCCATGATGGTGATGTTCCCTTTGAACTTGCACTTTAAACATTCTTTATAATGCAAGCTATATTTGGAATCAATCCCTAAAAACATAAAATCCCTTTTTTTATCTTAAAAGTTGCAAAAATAATTGGCACTATGTTACGTTACATTTTATTTCAGACAGTGACTTTTTAAGTGAAGTCCCGCCATAGCAGATAATGCAGATGGTATAGTTCAAATATTGGTACTGTGAAGCAAGTTTAACAGCATGTTGTACTTGGAGTAACTTGTCACTCATTCCACTGTGCAATATTATCCACTACGTCACTTGCCCTCTTAAGAGAAAATTTTTTTTTTTTTGCATTCAGCACGTTCTTGTCACTGCTGGGTTGTTTTATTAAGGTCATGTCTTGTGTACTCTGTGTATTCTAACTTCAAACTAAACCCAAACTTAAAAGGTTTAGAGAAGGGGTTGTATTTTGTGATCACCTGTGATAGCAAGGAACTGAACTAGACTTGGACAGGTGTTGTCCTATCCAGCCCTCTGTTTCTGAATACAAGTTGTTAAACATCTTGTTAAATCAATTTTTATGAAATATTATCAGTGCCTTATGAATTGTCTAGCTAGATGTCCAAATGACTTTCACAAGTGAGTAAATTTTTGAAACCGTAAAGTGTGTTTACTTTTTTCTTGTGTATTCAATCTGCACTTGTCAAATGGAAAGGTATGCGCTGAGGAGCACTGGCTCTGCTTAGTTGTGCAGTTTCTTCTATCAGAAGAAAATGGACTTATACGAATGTATGATACCTGTACAAATTGCTACATGTGGTTATTACTTCTTGGAGAGGAGGGAACAGTTCGCTGCCTTACTCCCTTGCTTTCTCTCCCCCCTTCTCTGTTGGATGATTTAATGTAGACTAATGGAAATAGGACATTACTCACAAGTTCCATTTGAACAGCGTGTAGTATGACCACACAGAACACAAGGTAACTGCTGGCGTTCTTTTCGCTGTGCTGTATTAATAAATGATGGTTTGCATGTTTAGGTAATTGACCGTCAGAGCTGTGACATTGTGTAATCTCTCTAAGTGTAGCAATTTGCAGATGACTTTATATCTATTGTCTTGAGAAGCTCCAAAGATACCTATGTGAGAAATCACTCTCACGTGCCACAGTGTGTTTTGGAGCCTGCCCTGGGATGAAAGTGGTGGCATGACTTACAGTACTGATAATGTGAAGCTTGTATTTGCAACTGGTTTCCATGCAGAGTTTTAAAACCGAAACCCATAGATATTAGACTTTTTAATTATTATTATTGTATTTAAACTTTTTTAAATCGGTAACTCTCCCACCCCCTTGGAAAACAAGCCAGTCCCATGGTACAGGGGGCTTTGTGTGGTCCAGCAATTCCAGTTGTAATTCCAGACAGCGTTTGCCTGCCAGCCAGGTTTCCCAGTCCTGTTTGAGGTACGATGGGCAGCAACAGAACACATATTTGTGTTCTAGCCACGTTGTGTTCAACCACAGTCTGCAAATGGGGTTGGGACTAAGGGAAGGGATGGGGCTAGCACAGAGAAGGAGGGGGATAAGAATAGTGGGGAGGAGTTTCCAACAAGACTCAAACATAAAAAGAAAGTATACAGAAGGTGGAAGCGGGGACAAGTAACCAGGAAGGAATACAGAGACATCATCTGAGCGTGCAGTGGTGCGGTTAGGAAAGCCAAATCACAACTGGTATTGCATCTGTTGAGGGGTGTCAAAGGCAACAAGAAGGACTTTAATGCATTGTGCAGATTTTTTAATGCAGTGAAACTAATTAACTTTAAAATATGGGAGGGTTTGGCTTCTTGGAGTTAGATCCCATTACTTTGCGGACTGTTTGGCTTGCTTTCTGTGTCTGTGCCTTGGCCCAACACCTTGCTTGCCTCTGAAATTCAGTTCCCTGTTTCTCTGCTTTCTATGTTCCCTTTCCCTGTGGCTGTCCACCACTTTTCCCTTAATGTGGTGCCTGTCTTTTGGCACCTGTCGGTCTCTCCATGTGCTTACTCACTGGTCGTTTTTTTTTCCCCCCTGAGGATCCTTGTGTCCTGTTTTCCCTCAGACAAATTTGATGTTGACAGAATAAGGACAAGAAATGGAAATGTTTTGAATGTTTTTTCTCATCCTTTCAACTGGAAGCTTTTTTTCCCATGTTTTCTTGGGACCCCCACGCTTGAGATACCCAAGAAGAAAATTTTTGCCTAGAGAGTGAAAGTCTTCTTTTTTCAGGAGAAGTGAAACCTTCTATCTGCTTAAAAACCAAACTAAGAAACTGAGTACTCTTCTGGAATATGCCTCTGTGACTAAGGTTGGGGAATACATGAGGGGACAAAATAACAAGTGCTACGCAATTTTGGGCGCGTAGTATGGAATTTGCTCATGCCATTCAAGTTTTATCATCACTAAAGCCACTCATGGTAGGTTCAGCTGTGAGCCTTAAGTCGAGAAGGGTTTTATGCATGTGTTTAAGTCTTGATGACTGTGGTGGGACTTGAGTAAACGTGTGGAGTTTGTTTGCTGTGCTTTCTTCAAAGTGGGTCGCTATGGGGGAGCCTGTTTCGGATGGTCTTGTGATGTGTGTGGGTGACTGGAGCTGCCTGGGGTGTGAGCCAGGGCTGCGTTTCACCTGCTAGTTCATTGCACCTCTTCGTTTTGTAAAAATGAAATGCAGTTGAGCTGCGTTCTTTCTTTCCTGAGGGTTTCGCTTATGCATATGTTACTGTCCCTGTCCCTGTCTGTCCAGTGCTCCCCAAACCCCGGGAAGTTTCTGGGGAGCAGGAGCCATCTGAAGCACAGGCCAGCAGGGGCTGCTGTAGGAGTAGGAGACAGAGAAGATTCGCTGCCTCCCTTTTGGAGAAGCCCTCCCTGAGGGTTTCCTCCTGCTGCCCTCTTGTCCCTTGAGCTGCACCCAAGCTCTCTTGGGCTCAGCAGTGGCTTCCCAGCACAGAGCAGGTGTCTATTGCTTACTCACAGCTTTGCGTATTTTGTACGTTCATGAATTAAATACTACATTTCATCCTTACAGTGCTAGAATTAACTGTAGAGTTCATATTTTGGTTCAATAAATTTGAAATGCTTTTTCATATTTCTTCTTTCTGTCAGAGTGGTCAGAGGCATTTGTACTCCTTATTTCCAGATGCCCATAGATTATGGCTTTAATATCATTTGTCACTCAAGAACTTACTGGTTTCCTTCAGGACTGGGACGTAATTGAATTGGGAATGATTAGTTACATCCTTTTGATTGAATGTTCAGTTTTTTTCCTTAATTCCTATGAAATCACCATTAGCTATTTTGGCTGCAGTTCTGTGTTGGGTTGAGGCAGTGCTACATTGTAAATCAATATCTTTTTGAAAAGACTGCTGTAAATTGCCTAGATAGCATATGCATGGTTACTTTGGCTGCAATGCTGCTGCAGAGCCTAGATACTCTGCCTTTCTGGGAACTCCACAGGCAAGTCCATCATATATTTAAAAAAAAAAAAAAATCTTTTTGGAAAGAGCATGGTGTTGCTGCTGAAATTTGGACAGAGAAATATTGTACCCTCGGTGCTCATCTGTACATTTTATATTTTACTCCACGGGGATTACCCTGTCTTGAGGGATTTCTTTGTTTTCTGCTTTAGATTTCCCCCTTTCTTAGCTGTAGTACAGCCGTACCGTTTCAGCTTGCTAGTGCAGAAAGATGTTGTGAATTCAGTTGCTGAATGAGCCCGGCCTGACTGCAAACACTAACATTGCTAGAGAGATGTCAAAGAGTTGCAGGTGAATCTAACCTGATCCTGGGCAACAGCAAAACGGTAAGATGGGGCTTGGTTAAATCTCTGGGATTAATTGGGTGCTGGGGTTTCCCATTTCAGCCCAAAGCCTAGCTATCACATGCTTCCAACTTGAGCAGGATTCATTCTGTGCATGTCAGGGTGGGTTTTCTCGGGAATGCTTAAAATCCAGGCAGAGGGAGGCAGTGGGAAGCTGGGAACGCCACATGAGACCTCTCGGCAGCCACCCCGGTGAGACTCCCCGGCAGCACTGCCTGCGGTTTGTAAATATCAGGGAAAAGGTAGGGGAAGGCTTAAAAGCAATGCTTTTCTTGGTACAGCTTTGTATTTCTCTCTCCGGCAGCCTTATTTATTATTGTATTAAGAGGATAGTATGGGCAATTTTTTCCAATATATGCTTGGCTGAACGCCCTCTGGGACGAGTGAGTGAAGGACGTGATCAGCCACTTTTTCATCTCTGCTAACAAGTCTGTACATCTTGCTAGATCTGAATAAATGGCTTTATCAGTTACAGATTTGCTTGGTGGTGGAAGACAAAATTAAAACGATCCTTTATAAATACATGCTAGATCATGGACATCAGAATATCTTTTTGCCTTGTTAACCTCTGTGATGATTTTATTTCTCTTGCATGCTGTCTTTATTTAATAAAACAAAAAGTAAGGTAGTCATTTTAAGTAGTCATTCTTGGATGCTTATGTAGGAGTGTGTTGGCAGCGGTTTGGATCTTAGTGGAATATTTCAATGTATGAAAGCTTAGAGCAGCAGCGTGTTCAGGGAAAGAGAAGACGAAAAAAGCAGCAGTTACCATTAGTATAAGACAGAAAGATTAAAACGTGGCCATTGTGTGGAATAATTTGAATTATTTTTGATGACTTAACTGACAACTAGTGTGTTTCAGTTGTAGATCAAGCCATATATTAATCTCAACAGAAACACAGTGGAACTGAACAAAAGATATTTCACCATGTTCTAGCATTTAAAGGAAACCAACTGTGGTAGTAATGGTAAAGTGATGAAATATGTTTTTTGCTATTATTAGTTAAGGGTAAAGCAGAGGTTTTTATTTCTAGAGGCGCATGTTTATACTTTATGCAGTATGTGAATTATACTCCAAGAAGAGATCAGTTGTGTATCAATGTGGGATCAAATAACTAGTTTGACAGCGATTCATGTTTGCTTTTTCTGTACTTGCCAATTAAGGGGTTTTTCTTCTTAGTCACTGAATATGATTAAAGGGGGAAGATTTGGTCCTACCTCAATTATTTTCTGGAGGCTTCATTATTATTTTGCTGGAGTTCCTTATTTAAAAAAAATCTATTTTCTAAATGTGTGACACTATAGGTACTGCAATGTGAGTGATGTGAAGTGAGCTTTTCCACACTGCATACAAACTTAATTTGCATAGTTTTGTCTCAGTAAGTAGAGATGCTTTTTTTTGGTCAAACATAACCTTGAATGTTTCTATTGCAATAATTATTTCAGCTGCAAGCATTTTTTATGGAAGCTTTCCTTTGCGTATACCATCATACGTGGTAATAAATTGCAAACCCTCAGTGCATTTGCCATTGTTTAATACGTAGAAGTAATCCAACTTGTCTGTGTTTGCTCGCAGGTTGTACAAAGACTGAAAGTCGAGAAACTCTTAGGCATGTGGGATTTTTTAAAAGCAAATTTTAAATTGGGGTATTTCTTAGTGATATTTTTTCATCTACTTATATATGTGAAAGTTATTGCTTCTGTCAGCATTCTTCCTCCAAGTGTTTTTTCTCCCCAAATGTAAAATCATCAGCTCTGTTCGCTGTGTTACTACTGTCTCTGGAATTCTCCCATTTGTTTTCTGAACTTATGAAATCAATAACGTTTTGGCCCTGTTTTATTGATAAATAATATTCCCTATGGAAATATTTAGTTCAACACAGATCCCAAAATAACTACGGGGAAAAAATAAGATATAATGTGGAAAATGTGCCCAAAAGCTAAGAATGCAGATGGGAATGTAAGAAACACATGTAATAGGCGATTAGTGCCGAGTGCTTTATAAAGATTATGATCTTCTCTGTGTGGATCAGTTTTATAGTGAGGCGGAGGTCTGTCACAGCGGGAGATAAGAGCGTACCTGAAGAGTGAATGTTTGCCATAGTCTCTTTCATGGCTCTGACTACAGATAGAAAGAGCTTCAAAAAGTTGTAGTTGAGCACGCTAAAAATCCTCATCGCATCTTAGTGCAAGGAAGTTAGCCAGCCTTTGAAGTCCTATGGCAAAAACGGTCACCTGACTATCTCTTTTTTAGCTTTTTTGCTGTGTAGATCTTAAAAAAAATCCCAAAAAGTCCCTAAAACCAAACACACACACACAGTTTTTAACATTTTTCCCCTCACACTGTAAGCTTGGTTGGGCTATTGAAAAAGTTGACTGTGAGTAGGTACTCTGTCTCAGGCCGGCAGCTCTTGTTTCTCCCACAGACAAGAAAATGGATGGTACCTTTAGAAGGGCCTGCGACTCTCTTGTGTCCAGAGAAGGGCCATGAAGCTGATGAGGGGCCTAGAGAACAAGTGTTATGAGGAGCGGCTGAGGGAACTGGGTTGGTTTAACCTGGAGAAAAGCAGGCTGAGGGGAGACCTCATTGCTCTCTACAGCTACCTGACAGGAGGTTCTAGCGAGGGGGGGGTCGGTCTCTTCTCCCAAGTAACAGGCGATAGAATGAGAGGAAACGGCCTCAAGTTGTGCCAGGGGAGGTTTAGGTTGAATATTATGAAAAAAATTTTCACTGAAAGGGTTGTCAAGCATTGGAACAGGCTGCCCAGGGAAGTGGTGGAGTTGCCATCCCTGGAGGTATTTAAAAGACGTGTAGATGTAGTGCTGAGGGACATGGTTTAGGGGTGGACTCGGCATTTTTAGGTTAATGGTTGAACTTGCTGATCTTAAAGGCCCCTTCCAACCTAGACAATTCAATGACACTATGACTAGGACGTGGTGCGTAGTTGACCCCAAGGGGTGGCTGGCGTGGGCACTGCGAGAGTGAGTCGCGCAGCTCTGCTGGGCTCCAGCTGCCGGAGGTAAGAGGTTATTTTGTCCTTTAAGGGAAATCCTTGCCGGCTACCACGGGGGTGACTGCCTCGTGCAGGTTTCACTACGCTGTCCTGGCCTGACCTGCGTGGTCAGGAGGAATTTGCTGGGGCGAGAGCTTGCATGAATGCTCAGCCTGGGTCAGGTGAGGCTTCAGGCTGAAATATTTGGTAGCTTCTCTATAAATGTGAGAGCAGATGTGCACCCTAAAGGTCAGAGGAGCTGCCAAGCAGCTCCAGACAGCTTTGGTGGAGTTATTTCCTTTTGAAGTCCTGGCAAGGCAAAAATATTCAGCTGTCAAGCGGTGCTATACATGGTTTGCAAGTTGGGTTTGATAATACTAGTGTTAAAATTTTCCTCAATGTTTCAGGTACTGATACAATGATAATTACAGCTTACAAACCATGTTGAAATGAAGGAGAGTATTAATCAAATATTAATTGAAACAGCAGAGAGGCTGTGTGATTGGTACTCCAAAGCCTGTTTCTGAACTAAAGAAAAATGTAGCTGGTGTTCTTAATTTGGGAAGAACAGATTAAATATTTAAATATGTTTCTGAGCTATAGTTCCCTCAGGTAAGTGCAGACTGGCTTCCAACATCTTTGATTTGGTTTCTCTTTTGACACCATGGCAGGAAGGTATGTGAATGGGAAGTTGGTTAGTTAAGGAACAGACTCTTAAGGACTTTATTTTTTTTTAATCCTGCTATCACAACATTAATGTCGGGACAACTTCTCCCAGCAGCAGCTCCATCAGTCATGAAGTGCTTCTTCCACGTACATGGTGACTTCTGGGTTTTGATATAGTTTGGTAAATACCTTTCTGTGACTACTTTTTGCTTTTGAGATAAGTTTATTGTACATTGTCAGAATTATTGATTATATGCATCTTTTTCATGTGTGGCATATTTTTCACTGATACCTTTCGTTCCACTCCATAATATAAGCATATGTATAATTCTGTATTTAGCAATTTAGCAAAAACCAGGTAGTGAATTAGCAGCTTAGCGTAGTGCTGGATGTCGAATTCAGGGAAGTGATTTTGTAGTATAAGATTTTTGAATCAACAGCATAAACAGAGCATTTTCCCTCTGTAAAAGTAACTTTAGGGCTTTCCCCTCTATTGCTGGTCAACTGAAGTAGTATTTTGATCTTCCTCTCTTGATTATCATATTTCTGAGCAGATGGGCTTTCTCTGAAGTTCTTATATCAGTTCTGGACTGGCCCACAGAGAATGCAGAAGCAGGCAGTTTAATCTGTTGTTTTACGCAGTGGTGGTGTGCTAGTCAGAAATGGTATGAAAAGTGTGGCTGGAGACTTTCATTTCCATTCACAAAAATTTTTAGAATTTATTATTAGTATTTGGGTACAGTTAATGCTACAGTAGAACTTGCTATCTCATCCTGCTGACTAGGAGATCAGTTGCAGCTTGTGATTGAAAAAGATTTGTCATAAACTTCAGCAAGACATTATAGAAATGTAAAGTAATCTAAGCTGGTAGCAAACATTGTATCAGCAAGGTTTTAACCCAGTTCTATCATTCTATCCTGGAAATTGTATAGGATTTGTGTTAGTTGTATTTCAGTTCTGCTGTGTAGGATGTTTATAGTTTAATATTAAATTGTATACAAGTTACCTGAAGAGGAAAATGCCAAATGTTGCCAAGTAAGCAGTGAGGAAATAAAACCACTAGAAAAAAGCATAATGCCTGTTTATATATTGTGAAAGCTCAGCTTCATTTAATTTGTTTCTAACGCTTTTTGGTCTACAGGCTTAGCATGTTTGAATATGTCATCTCCCAGTTTATTAAATCTTTCTGTAAGTGCAAAGAAAATGTATTTAAGCCAGTAGAGAATATGTGTAAATTATGCTTGTCCAGACTTCCCTGTAAATAGTGGGGTTTTTAATGAACAAATGGGTTCCATTGATAAATATCAGCTGTAGAAATGTTATTTTAATGTCATGCAGAAGGTTTGTCTTGGAGAGTTCTACAGCTTAGTGATGAAGGAGGTTGGCTTTGCTGCTGCCTGGGAAAGCAGTGGAACCACCACCTGTAACTTTGAAGTTGTCAAGGAATTCTCTGTATTTGATAGAGTAGTCCAGATACCTGAAATTATATAATTATAAAATGTGATTATATTACAAGTAGGCAGCTGTGCAGGAAAAGCTGGGCAATGTATCTGCGGTCAGTCTCAGTTTTGTGAAATATTTTCATGTCAAATGTAATATGCTCTAAGGCTGGAGGATTTCTCACTGATGCTCTAACTTTAACGATAGATGTGATTTTTGACCAGTTTGATTCTTGGGATCCGTTGTTATTCGTTGAAAGTGATTCAAGATGAACTCATAGCTTTGGAGGCTCAAATTGCCACCAACTGCAGAGGGCTTGACGGTTTTGTACTGTTACAGCTTTTTCTTTAGAATTGATTTGAGCACAGTTGTAAGTCTACTGCAGCACATGTTTTTGCTTGAACACATCAAAGCACCAGCAGTGATTTTCACTTCTCTGTTGAAATACCTTTTTTGAAGGTTTTTTTTCAATTTTTTTGAAAATTGAGCATTATCTCTATGTTGTTCAGAGAACTCTTATAAAATTATAGTTGTCCTTATAATGAGCTCTTCTCACTATCAGTTTGAAACCTCTCCATTTTAAGTTTTATGCGCCTTTGCAATAAAAGATATACTGGCATGTTCTTCCTATTCTGAATAATTTTAGATGCTACAATTTTTATTACACCCCCTGCAAAAATTCTGAACGGACATGGTATGTTTGCAACCATTTTTTTGCATGCCATTTTTTTCTAGTGTAGCACAGTATGTACTGAGGAGCAAGTTTCATTATGCTTTCTTACACCTCTTTGCTTTGAAAGCTATTGTGCTACTGCAAGTCTGACAAACCTGCAGTCGCTGCAAGAAAATTCCTTTAAGACTTTTCTTTGAACTTCGGTAGAATTCTGTAACCAAGTCATTTATCTGAGGAAAAAAAAAGAAAAAAGTTAAAAGAAAGAAGTCAGGTGTATATGAGATCCAAACACAGATGATGACTCTTTTCATTTAATTGTTTCTGAAGCTGGACATGTCATCCTCATCTGAACTCTCAAACT
This sequence comes from Chionis minor, assembly GCA_013398295.1. NCBI lineage: Eukaryota > Metazoa > Chordata > Aves > Charadriiformes > Chionidae > Chionis > Chionis minor. The sequence goes on from VZSF01000355.1 coordinate 1,322,418, forward strand.
TCCATGAAAGAAAACAATGGCAGAAAGGTTGTCGATGGCTGTTACTAAGATTTTGGGGAGTCTGAGTTGAAATATAGGTTATTCAAATCTCTGAAGAGTACTCCCATAAGAGAACAATGACAAAGTTGAAGCTCTTTTTCTGTCTATACCTTTATACTGTGCTGATTTGATACAGGATACCTTGTCAAATTCAGTGGTTTGGAAGATAATATGTAAGGGAGCAGATCGAGAATTGCTCAGAGAGCTTGTCTTTCCTTGTGACATTGTTCTGCCTTGGAAGCTGAATTTCTGAAGCTGTAGGGTTGTTGACCTCAGGGATGAAGCACCTAAGAGCAGGAGAGATTCCTTTCTTGGTACTAGAATGAAACTTTGAAATACATTAGCAGAATGAAATAAAGTACTCTCATTACCTGGTTTTTTCCTCTAGCTTTTGCTAAAGATAGTAAAAAAGGGGGAAGGAAGGGAAAGGGGAAGGGAAGGGAAAGGGGAAGGGAAGGAAGTAAGAAAATTTTTGTGAGGTTTTTTTTAATGAAGGAATTGGTCTGAATGAAGGAAGAAGAGCCAAACTGATTTACCATTCTAGTCATGAATTATTTCTTGGGAAGCACTTTTAAAGAGTCTGCTGAAGATAATGTAAGACTCCCATTGATTTGTAAAGGACCATACAACATGCTGCTTCAGTGCAGTGAAGGTTGTTGTCATACCTGACAAAAAATACTTGTAAAACCGTTCTATCTGCAGATGCATGTAATTTGCACAGATGATTGTGTAACCTGTCCCCTTCTTCTTTTTGTTTTGTCTGAAAAGTGCTGTCCAGCAAATATATGAAGGTTGGTCTTGAGTTCTTAAACTAGCATTGTCTGACTTTTCAGTCTGAAACAAAGTCTCTGGTTCATTGTAATTAGAAATTACGTTTTTACATCATTGCTTTAATCTGACTTCAGGCTCACCAGAGAGAAGAATTTAGTTCACTTCTTAACTGAGCTGTTGAGCTTAAGTCTTAAACTATCAGTTGCATGACCAGATCTGACTAATAGCAGTATTTTTGTTGCAGCCCCTGCTTGTAGAAGATCAATTCTTGTTTTTATTTGGCAACAGAAATACTTGATGATACCTGTAAAAGAATTGAGAGAGACTTTCTAGGATAGGCAAAGGAGCCTAAAAGGAACTAGGTAGAAACTATTTTCAAGTCATGGAGTTGTTTACCATTTATTTTCTTAAAAGTCTTACTGACAGCCTCAGAATTTAGCAAGAATAGGCTTGCTGTCAAGTCTCTCAAGATTTCTCACACTTGAATGTGGCAGTGGGAAGACTTACTGCATATATGGGTACGCCTTTGATAGCTTCGTGATTGGGGGGAGTGTTGGAGGATTGAATAAAATTACAAACCTGTAAACTCACAAAGACTTAATATAATGTTCGTACAAAACTACTAATAATGCACTTATGGAAAGAAAACCATATAAACTTGCACTGGCACATGTAGCCATCTGTTGGAGCAGGAGGCTGATATGGGAAAGGGACTGAAAATATTTTTTTAATCTTTATTTTTAAATGCTGTTCATATGGTTACAGAGGAGGATAGACAACAGATACAAATGGGTAACTAAGTAAAAGAGTATAGAAACCACCTGTCACAATTTTATGGGAGACTGTTTATGTTCAGACACTTTCTCCACCACTCTGCTGGTTACCAAGGAGTCGCTGGCTCGTGCCCGGCACTCGAAGCTGCCTCTCCCACGCCAACACCTCTGCTGATCCGCTCCTGTGTCCTCTGCATGGTTTACTGCAGGAACAACCCTCCTGCTTTTGGATGCAAGAAGGCTTGAACCAGGTTAATGCAAGCAGCAACCTGGTTGTAATTGCAGGAAAAGCTTATATACCACCTCATGGCAAACCTGAGCATCGCGCAAGTAAAAGGAAGAATTTATTTGCTAGGCTTTAATACTAACACAGTTCTATTTTGGGGCATAAGTACAGAAATAGAGCAAAACCCACGTTTAGATCAGCTCCGTTGAGTTTCTGTCACTTTTAATGTGTGTTACAGGCTGTCAAGACTTTTGCATGACCTTTAGCTGAGACCCTGTCCTTAGGTGACTCCTCCTGGTGACTGTTGTTGCAGAACAGGATTTTTTTTTTTGAGAACATATGTAGGCTTTTATATACCTAAAGTCTAATCTGGGTTGTCTTCAAAATCAGACCTTTTTTCCCTGTGAGGAGAGAAACATGAACTTTGATGGACTGAAAACTCACTTTTCTGAAGTTAAACGGTGCTATGAAGAGAAAAAATATTAATTTCAGAAGTGCTCAGCTCCACCTTGCCATGTCTAAGGGACATGCAATCATGTGCAGTAATTTCTGACTCTCAAGATTGTGATTGATTCAGTTTTTATGATAAACTTTAGGTGTTAATTTAGCAGCATAAATATGTGTTATATTGCAGGTTTGGTGGGGCAGGGGGGAGAAGGAGAGGAAAGAGTTTTGTAAGCACTGCCCATAATAACTTCCAGTATAAAACTATTTTTCCTTGAATCGGGTGTTTAAACTTCTTCTCAGATTTGTATGATCTTGGGATTCCTACTCCAAGTCTGATCAGTTGGCCTTTCTGTGAGAGTGACTTGTTTCTCACTCAGCAATTCAGCACAGACATTTAATCTGCTCATTGAGTTCAGTGTTTCAGACAAACACAGAGAATTAATGTCAGAGCTTCCAGTTCAAAAATTCTTCCGTCTGGCACTTCAGTGACCTTTTTATATTTGCCTTCTTCCATATGACAAAGGCAGTTGGTTTAACATCGGCTTTGACTTCAGAAATAAAACAGCCATTTTTGGAGAGTGCCTTTGAGATGGTCTGTGGGACATGTATGAGTAAGTATGTGCTAGGTACAGCAAGGAACAGACCATGTCCCTGGATACCATTTTCAGTCTCCAAGCTCTGTTTTCAGTTGCATTTGCTAGTTCATAGCTAGCATTGCTAGCAATCTCTGCATCCAAATAAAGCTGAACAAATCATAACCAAGAATTCGAATTATAGTTCTGGGACACAGTTGAGCATGTTACTGCCCAGAGGTTACCAGAGAGAAACCACAGGCCATCAGGTCAGGAGAAGAAATGCCTGTTTTATAATAATTTTTTCCTCACACCTTCCTCTCCTTCCTCTCCTTCCTTCCGTGACTGTTACTCTATTTCTTGTCCTTTGTTTCCCTCCGCCCTTTATTTTTCTATTGTACTCAATATCTCTTGCTGCTCTTTTTAGCTGTGCCTATCAACTGTTCAAACCAAAGAGCTGGTGCTGATGATGACAGGGGAGGGTGAGTGTTGCAAGACCTCTTTCAAATTTGGGCCTGATTGCTCTGGTCGTTCAGTATAAATTCACTTGTGATGTCGTGCAGCAACATTACATGCTCTACTTCCCCTTTCACAATTTTATTCGCTCCCGTATCTCATCACTGAGATTCTTCCTTCATCTTTTCCCGTATTGTAGCATTTTCACCAACTGACCTCTCTTCTCGCCCTGCTGGTGGACCCTGTCTTCTCAGGGAAGATGGGGAGTGCTGCCAGCTGGGCCAAGAAGCAGCGGACAAGACCTGTGGTTATAAAAAGAGTGAGCCACCCTACTGCTTTGTTTTCCAAAGAGAATGATTCTCCAGACAGTTGCATTTTTATTTTGAACAAAGCTGCTTACGAGACTCCAGAACATTCTGAAATTGTGTTTTATAAGTAGCAAATGTCACATTCCAGTGCTGCCAGAATCTGCAGATGACTTGTGTAGTTCCCAATTGCCATGGTACCAAGGCACGATAGAAAATAACATGCTTATAAAAGATAATGAAAACTTGTACCCAGATAGGATTTTTTCAGTGAAAATTAATGCTGGTCTTATGCTTTCAGCAATTCAGCTGTTGGGTTAGTAGTCACTTGGCTATTTATGATTTTTTCTTTATACATCTGTCAGCTAAATGCAAGTGTTAAGTCATATTCTCTCTAATAATGAGATTGTTTTGCTACCTTCCGGAGGGCTTTGGCTTTACAAATTATAATCTATATCTTCATAAGATTTCACTTAAAAAACCCCAAGTGCTTTACAGAATTAATTAGTGCTCCCAGTTTCTGCTTGTGATAGTGGCAGGATCATTATTATAAACAGAAAAAAAGGATTTTTTTGGAGGTTAAGTGACTTCCTTGCCTCAAGTTACTCAGTAATTCATTTATTTTTGCATCGTGGGTGCTAGATCTGGGGTTTCCCTATATCAAGTCCTTTCATACTACTTCTCTTGGAACAGTACAAATGGGCAAGTCAGGTATTTTGTTCTGATTTTTTGATAAGAATTTTGTCTGTTTGCTCTGATATTTACCCAACCACCCACTTTTCCCAGGATGTGCACAGTGGCAATGACCAATAGAGAGTAGGAAATGGATGACAGTATTTTAGTATTTTGCATAAGTCCATAGGTACTGGACGACCATAGTAAACATTTGTAGGATGTTACAGGCAGGAATTAAAAACCAGGTATGATGCATCTTCCTAAAAGATGTGATGAGCTTTGGGGTGTTATGTCTTTACACTATGCAAACATTTTTAAGTTTTTTTTTTCTTCTGTGTGGTAGGATGTCTGGTCTTTCGTGACAAAGTTGATTGTTCTTTGTTATTGAGGATATCTTTATTCATATGAATAAATTCCACTGGTGTGGAACAGCCTAAGTACCCTAACAGGTGATTAATTCAGGGGACATTCATGACTTTTAAAATTGATGAACCGTAAGGGCTATAAATTACGTACATGTTTTAACTGATCACTCTCGCTTTAAATGATAGATTACTTTAAACAGTAAATTAGTTAATCGAGCAACCTTTAATTCTAAGAATCTGATTTGTTCAGGACCTCCTAATTTTGCTGACATTGATGAAGTCAAAAAAAATTTTGCATTGAATCTGTATCATAATAACTAAATCTGATAAACCATTTCTTTCTTTTTTTTTTTTTTCATTAATTTCCGAAGCAGATTATGCAGTATTGCTTGAAATTATATGAGGTGATTCAAGGAGACATACTTATTTGGAAATCGTTCCATGAATGGTGATATTGATTGATGTTTATTTAATGGGGTTTATTGTGGACTTTATGCGTGGAACAAAAGTACACTTCTTGTGATTTCAGTCTCTTAACTTCAGCAGTAATATTTATGGGAAAAATTTGTCTATTTGCAGACATTATGTCTTGAGATGTGATAAATAGCATGATGTTAGGGTAGGGGCTGTAGGAAACTGTAGCCAGTGATCCTTACTGATGGAGTGATGACTAAGCCTGTTTATCCTAGAGCAGCTTCAGGATCTTCTCAAATTGATTGTGAGACTGATTAGGATGAGAGGGAAAAAAAGACTGTCCAAGCGGTTTTGTTGTCTGTTGTTCATTGTCTTCTGATTCGGATCAGCAACTAAAAAAGTTGCAAAGTATAAAATCATGTTATGATTTTTTGTGGTTGTAAGATTAGGAATTTTGAAGGGCACTTTCTTTAATGTTCTGTGTGTGTGATAATGACTCTTTTTACTTTAAATAAATAAAAACACACAGAGAAACACTAAGATAACTTTTAATACCAAACTGCACTAACTTTTGTGGGGCTGGTTTTTATTTTGCTTTACATTGCCAGAATCTGTGATAAGTAATATAGGAAGTGGCTTTTCAAGCAACTGCAAGGCAGGTCTTTGTGCTATAAGTTTTAAGTGGCGAATTTACTTCTGTCTCATCATCTCTCATTTTTGTCTTATGTTTTTAGTTGCAACTGTGTAAATAATAGTGGACAAATTAAAAAAAGTGAGTTTATTTCAGTCATCAGCGTGTGGAGAATGGATGAGATAACCAGTGGTTGGTGTGGTGACTGCTTGGGGTGTTGGCATTCTGTTTGGCAGTAGAGTGTGAAACAGCGTGGGGAAATACAATTGTGTATTTAATGATCCTTATGTGATAAATGTAACGGGCAGGATATTCATGGAGAGGTGCTTCTGTTGGACCACACCTGGGCTGACAGACATCTTTTCTCCACGGCTGGGGTCAGGGACTCTCAACTATTAATATTTCTGCCTCACTGAGTAGGAACAGTCATTTCTATTTTCAGATCAAATCCTTTCCCATGAAAACACCGAGTCCCTGGACAGTTTCTGAGTTCTGCTTTGGAAGTGCTTTTCCAAACAGTAACTTCAGACACAAAAAATGAGTTTCTGTAGGACCACTCTATTCTCTGTGGAGAAGAGCAGGACTCCTTCCAAAGAGAGGATGGGCATTGGAGTCTAGTTTAGGTTTTCTAAGACTGTGGTTTTGGAGCCGAAGCAGAGACTCGGGGCATGAATGTCCTACAAGTGAATTTCGCTGATGTGGATACCACGTGTGCTGTTGCCTTTCTTTTGTTTTACCTCTTTTCCATCTAGGAAATATATATTTTTTTTTAATTGTGTGCCCTTTGTCCCTGCCTGTCCACTGCTGTTTTTGCCAACATCTGTTTTTCAGCACGCTTCTCTGAGATACCACTGTTGGGATTCCTGTGGGGTGGGAACTTGGGTGGTAGAAAGTGGCTGTACCCTCTTACGTTTCATATCTCGGCCACTTAACGTGCCCAAAGTCAGAGACGGTGAATCAGTCAGGGATTTTCTTGAGCCTTTACTATCTGATGGAAGGTCAGAAAGGAAGGAAATGTCTGCTCGGATAATGCTTACACGAGAGAGTTTTTTGGGTGTATTGCCTCTTCCACTTGTAATAACCTATAGTTGTTAAATGTATTAAATTGATTGGACTATTTTTAAATCCTGTTTCCTGTAAAGAAGAGAAATAGCATACACAAAGATCCCATTTCTCTCCTCTGCATAGTTATGAGGTCTGCTGGCAGAAATACCTCTCCTGAAAGTGATAATTCTGATTTCATTGCACCACTTTTAAAAGCCAAACAGTTTCTGAAATAGTTTATACTTCTGAAAGTTATGTTTTGAATGTAGTTTGTGGTGGGAGAAGTACTGAGTCGTGGCAGTAACTGCTGAAGGGGAAAGAATCACTTAAAAAGTTGACATACCTTATTGTTTACTTGTATGAGGTCTTTGGTTAAGGAAACAGTAATTAAAACTGCTTAATGGCTCATGTTGTTTGCTAGATAGAAGTTTCTTGAAATGGATATTGCATTCATACTGAAAAGTACTTGCCTCTTCTTTTTCCTGACTGCATTTTGTAAAGCATAATTGTCATCTTGTGTATCACAAGCCAAGATACCACCTATAGTGTCTCTACATACGTTTTGGGGTAAGCACTTGTAATAGTTAAGATACCATCGATCACATCTTCAAGTAGCACTGGTTTTAGACTGTGGTGGCATTTACAGCATCTCAATGAGTGTTTGGGCTTTGCTGTTTTAAGTACAGCATTACATAGATTTATAGAGCAAGGGCAGGAAGGGGTGTTGAATCCTATAGATTGACTTCCTATGTCATGAGCTCTTACACTTGTTTAACTTTGTTTTTTATTCCGGTCACTGTAGCTAAAGCAGATACTCATCTAGCCTTGAGGCTGCAGTGGCAAAGGGTATTTTCCACTGCTTTTTGGATGACTTTGTCATCTTTATTGGAGTGCATGAGGATTGTTCTGCACATAGGGTTACTCAAAGAATTGTCCTCATGCTGAAGAAACCTGTGGCTTATGTAGCTAAAACAGGTGAAATGGGGTAAAAAGAAAGATACTGTCTTAGACATGACAAAATGGCTTCAGAAGGAAATCCTGATTAGCCCAGAGGATCACATGGGAGCATCTAAAAGAGGCTGAAAATGATCCTTTGTGACAAATACTATGCTTTAACTGGAAAATGGTACTTATTCTCTATGCAAAAAGAAAGCTGCAACTGAGGGGGTGGGTTAGATTTCTCCTGACTACCAGCAAGGAACTGCCAGTTGGTAGACAGTGGTTTACAGGTCTAAGAGCTTCTGATGCTAAGTATTTGAGAAGCTGAAATTTATACAAATCCCTTTTGTTCTTCAGTACAAAATAAAAATAATACTTAAAAGGCTGAATTAGTCTAACAGAAAAATTCAAACCTGTAGCGTTCCTAAAAGTGATATGGTCATCCCAGTGATATCTAAGATTATTTGTATGCACAGGAAGATCTCCAAAATATTTTAGGCATGAGTCCACTGTTCCTTTTTTGCGTGATAAGTCACTATGGACTTAGTTCGACCTGTCACTATAGACTTAGTTTGACCTGTGGCTGGAGCACAGGAGTGGCAGGTCAGCACACCCTCTGCCCAGGGGCAAAAGCCAGGCTGTTGTGGTAGCTTACCTCTTGCTGACGGAGGGAGGGAAACCTGAAACTACCAGTGAGTTTACTGCAGCCTTAAGCTGTGTAATTTTGAAATTTTAGCCCGTGCTCAGTACTGACTGACATTTTAGACCTGCTCCTTTCAGATTTCACAGAGCAGAGTCTCAGTGCGAAGCTGGACTTTGCCTACCAAAGTCAGAATGTAAGACAACTGCTTAAATATTGTTTCTCTTCAGAATTTTCTAAGCAGGGTAGGTGGATTGGAAATGTGTACCCTTCAACAACAGCATAAGCTCAGTTCTGTTGGCTTCACAGTGCGCTGTGATCAGCGGTCACTTGGTGAGAGTGTTCTGTTTCTGCTAGGAGACTGTTGATACAGGTGAGAGAGGAGTGATGAATGAATGCCCCTGCCAGCGCTGGCAGGAGAAGCGCTGCAGTTGCAGAGCAGGTAGAGGAGCCCCTGCTTTTGCACCTCTCTGTGGCCTTCAGCCTTTTCCACTGGTGACACTGGTGTTCAGCCCGCACACCCACTGAGGTGTTTGACTTCCGAGCGGGGGACTGGTTGGTGTACGTCTCGGTGTTGGTCATTTGCCAGTTAGAAGCTGGCTATTAGAAGATGTTTGTGGGGATTTTTATCCTACTCCAGATTCAGTTAAGTGACCTGAAGCTTAAAATCTCTCCCTTCAATATCTAATTCCAAACTATTACTGCTTCCAGTAGAGACAATCAATAGTAACAGATGTCTTGCATGTTTGTTTGGTTTTTTTTAAGCAATGCTTCCTTGGCCCACCTTAGAGCTAGACAGAGATTTTCCAGTGGAAAAAGGAAGTAGAAGCAGCGCTGGTGGCGTTATTATCTATAGTATGTTTATGGCCGTGAATTCCAAACATTTTAACTGGCTACAGGTAGCCTTTGGTAATTTAAAAGGAAGACAGTACAGCTTTTGAACCTTTCCTCCCTGTTCCGGCCCCTGTTTTCTAGATCACAGGATGTCATAGGCTGAGAAATACTTACTGATTGATTTGCACCCATGTCGATTCAGCAAAATGGAAGCACTGCTATTTTAATAGTGATTTCGGTTTACATTATGTTAAAACATCTTTGTTGGTAGCAAGCATTGCAAGAACGCAAATGTGGAGAGGATAGTGGGAAGTATGTGGGTGCGCTTGTCTGTGCATGTAAGTTGTTTTAGGGAAAAGAAGCCAATTAATTTTACAAGAAGGCTAATTAAAAATTCTATGTGCAGCAGCTCTTTATCTTTTCCCTCTGAAGTAATAGACCAAAATTACATAATTGCCTTAATTTTGGCCTGTGAGGGAATTATCATTCAGAAGGAAGGGGGGGGCTGTTCCTTTTCGCAGTTAAAAATTGGTAAAATTTTAGTCTTGGAGACCACTTTAATGAGAAGAAATGTGAACCCTTGTAAAGCCTGGTTTGCAATGCTAGTAATGTCTGTCATTAGAGTTGACCCGATGTGTGATCATTTGGCCAGATGGCACTGCACAGGAAGTGTAGTTTAAATTTTTAATGTACAAAAGAAATCTTTGACCTACAGTTACAGTGGATCCACAAAGCACCAAAACCACAAGGTATAGCTACCTGTATTTCTATAAACAATTGAAATAAGATGGATTTCAAGGCACAGAATTCCTCAGGGGAAATGGCAAAGAATAATCTTATGGAGAAGTTTGTATTGGAGATACTTTGGGTTATGGGGGAAGTGTACTGATTAAATGGTAATGTTAAATATTTATTTTAACATTAATATTCATGTTTAAGTATTCATGTTTACTGTTTTATGACACCAGGTTTTCAAAAATGCTTAGATTGTCGGTGCTTAAATGGAACATTATGGTTCTTTAATTGTCTGTATGTGAACAGTATGGTTGACAGCAAATTAACACTGTCTATCCTTAAATACTTGCAGATACCTTGGAAAAAGTACATTGTATATTCTTTTGATTTGCCTTATGATTTAAGTAGCCTCTTGGGTCTGCTTGTATCACACTTAACAGCATTTCCCTGTAGCCTGAGAGCTAATTTTTTTTCTTTTCTCCCTAAGTAAAAGTCAAGTCTTTTATGGGTGAAAAAAGAAATTGAGGCCTCAAATACAACCCCCCACCAACTGTGTGATTTAAAAAAATGTCTTATACATTGGAATGTATTAAAATTAAAAACATAAATGTACATGACTGGAGTATCTAAACTCACTGTTCTGCTCATTTAGTTCTTTTGAACTAGCAATAGTGTATTTTGGTAGCTCAAGCAGCAAGTTCCAGTCTTTGGGGCTTGGCAGAGTCATACTTCATAGTAACAAAGAATTGAACTTCTGTGCTTTAGTGTGCCATTAAGCTGCAGTCTCACGTTTCAGTGCCTGGGAATTGATTTACTGATTTGATTTTCTGAGACATATGGTGATAATAATAATAACAACACTGTATAAGCATTATTTAAAAATACAATAATATACCAGTATTGGATCTTTGGGAGGCCAGCACCGAAGTGCACACACAAACTACCACCATTTATTTAAGTTTAGTCTCATCCAATTTTAAACACATGGAAATCAATACTGCTTGCAGATATTGATGGCTAGATTGGAGAAAGAAGTGAAGTGACATTTTGCTAAGAACACATTGTACAAGAGAACAAAAATGTATGAATTTTATGTATGTTCTTCTTTTGTCTTCTTTTTCAGGATCTTTTAGTACACTCTACAAAGATAGGCTTTTTGTTGTTATGACTGTGGTGTGTGTCCCCCATGTAAAATGCGTGTGTTGTTCACAGTTTTAGTGTAGAAATAGAAAGTGAATGCTTGTGAAGTCCAGTGCCTTTTTTGATGCTGGCTGATGTGTGGATTGACATGGACTTTAAACCTATTAGAGTCAAAGTATGCTGTTTTTTCTTTTCAGATATGTGTCACAAAGATGTCTACACGGAACTGCCAGGGAATGGATTCAGTGATCAAACCTCTGGATACAATTCCTGAGGATAAAAAAGTCCGGGTTCAGAGGACGCAGAGTAGTTTTGATCCATTTGAGAAACCAGCTAATCAAGTGAAGAGGGTTCATTCGGAGAACAACGCTTGCATTAACTTCAAAACTTCATCTGCAGGGAAGGAATCACCTAAGGTCAGGAGGCACTCCAGCCCCAGCTCTGTAAGTGCATAGTCCTGCCAACTGCACGCAAATCAAATGGTGCATTAATAACACCAGATAAGTGTTTTCTTGCTTCAGAAGGAATTGATTACTTGGCAAAAAACTGAAAAGCTCATGGCTCCTATTAAAGACATTTCCCATATATATTTGTAGTGTTATGTATAAAATAAAATAAGAAAATAGAGCTTGAAAAAGAACATATTTTGAAATTCCTCTTAGATGTTATTCAGTGTCTTAGGAGGTTTCTAAGCATTTTCCTCTACTGATCCTAGTATGACATTACAGCTGCTATAATGTTTATGTTGCAGGTTTTGCAGAGTTGCGTATTTGTGAGGAAGAATTCTTTCCCATGAAGTTTAGGAAACCACATGACTTGGCTTCTTGATTTTTAGATTTAGGTTTTAGAGAAACAGATCAGATTTGACAGATTTTGTTTACATTTTTAAATTCTCTTTTTAAAATCAAGTAGTAAAAATAACATTTCTTTCTATGTCAGAAACTATGTGTGTGAGAGAGAGAGGAGACAAACAACTGAGAAGGGTTTGGCAACACATCATCATTGTTGTTTTATTCTCAAGTATTTTGAAAGAAACTAGATAAATAAAATGTCATATCTTTCATGAATAATGCCCAGAACAGACTTTCCCCAAAAGACCTTCAAAATTATTGAAAAACTATTTCTGTTATGCTTTGGCAAGAGAAATCCATAATAATGTGACCTTTGAGTTGAAGACTACAGATCTAAGTGGAATGGATGTAACACTTCAAATCTTAGTTGGCATGAAATAATTTAAAAGGTTGATTGCCTCTTCTCTTTCTTTTCTTTCTTTTTTGTTTTGCTCTATCTTCTGGACATCTTCTGTCCTCCCTACAGAAGTTTGACCGAGTCCTGTCAGACTTCTAAGAAGAAATGACAGAGATTCATTTTCTGTAGATGAGCTTTGTTTAACCCATGTGAATTTAACAGATAAGATGTCATGCCTCTAGGGGACTGTCTTTTTTTAGAAAAGGTTACATTTTAAAATGTAACCATCTGTAGCAAAAGCAAATTTGCTTTTTCATCATCGCCTGGCATTACATAGCTGCTCCTAAAGATGTCTCTGGCGTGTTCCAGATGAGTCCATAACAAGGAGTTCTTACCATAAAACTTTTACAATCATTAGGGATGGATGGAGTGATTTGCACTGTGTTTACTTGTGCGTGATGCCTGATTATTGTTTGGCACCACAAGTGTCACAATTTTAAATTACTTTTTTTGAAAGTCTTTCCTGAAGTTTTTTTGTGGTATTTTGTCACTTCCCATCTCTGCTGTTCTTGTCCTGTTCCTCTTAGAAACTATTACTAATTTCTGTTAATGCTTTCTGTATTATTTTCCTATTAAAACTGAACGTTTTTATTTACTTTGCTTCCAGAATTTTGAAGCAGACTTTTTTTTAAAATGTGTTATGGGCATCTTGTTCTTTTCCAGAGGGCTAGTACTTTACTGCATCTGTGCAATCTCCTGCGATTTCGGTATTTTCTTACGTAAATGATGTTCATGCTTGCTCTACTAGTATGCTGCTGGTTAGAGCCCTAGGTAAACATGCTTTTGGTAATCTTCATATAATCATAAAATAGTTGGGGTTGGAAGGGACCTTTAAAGGTCATTTAGTTCAACCCCCCTGCAATAAGCAAGAACATCTTCAACTAGATCAGGTTGCTCAGAGCCCCGTCCAACCTGACCTTGAATGTTTCCAGGGATGGAGCATCGACCACGTCTCTGCGTAACCTGTACTGGTGTTTCACCACCTTCACCACCCTCATCGTAAAAACCGTCTTCCTAAGATCTAGTCTAAATCTCTTTTAGTTTAAAACCATTCCTCCTTGTCCTATTGTACCAGGCCCTGCTAAAAAAGTTTGTCCCCATCTTAAGTGCTGAAAGGCTGCAATAAGGTCTTCTGGGAGCCTCCTCTTCTCCAGGCTGAACAACCCCAACTGTCTCAGCCTGTCATCAAAGAAGAGGTGTTCATCCCTCTGATCATTTTTGTGGCCCTCCTCAGGACCTGCTCCCACAGGTCCATGTCTTTCTCGTGCTGAGGGCTCCAGAGCTGGACGCAGTACTCCAGGTGGGGTCTCACCAGCATGTAGTAGAGGGGCAGAATCACCTCCCTCAACCTGCTGGCCACCCTTCTTTTGATGCAGTTCAGAATATCGTATCAGTATCAGGCTTTCTGGGCTGCGAGCGCACATTGCCGGCTCATGTCCAGCTCTTTATCCACCAGTACCCCCAAGTCCTTCTCATCACGGCTGCTCTCAATCCCTTCATCCCCCAGCCTGTATTGATACCATCAAATGATACTGTTCTTCTATGCTGACTCACACAGGCTTGCTGGGGATGTCTCATGCATTAAAGTAGGTGCATAGGAATTTCCTGAAATACAATTCTCATTTATCAACTTCCCGTAATTCTCCCTGATTTTTATAGCTTTGTTTGGTGAACTTGGTTCTTCCTTCTGCTTGGAGGCATTGTTAGTAATTTTTTACTCTTCCTCACAAGGAGGGATCTGAAGAGAACCTGGCAAGGAATAGCTTATGGAATAATGTCAGTGTTCATGTCAATGAACAGGGAAGAGCAGAACTTCACAGCAAAAGGTGGTGTTAGCCCTCTGCCGATCACAGGTCACACCTGGTCCTGCCTGGCAGACCTAAGTTCAAACATCCAAGACAGAGATACGATCAAGCTGCTCCCCTTCCCCCAGAGCCCGAATGCATTGCCTCAGGCAGGAGATGTTCTGATGTACATTTCATTGAGCATATGTCTGTGTGGTTAGTTGCAGGAATTTGTCGTTCTCTGGTTTTGAATTACACTTGAATTGACAAAGGGGTTTGGGTTTCATTTTTTTTCTCGTCCTGATGATGTGTAGCAGATGTCCTTGCTACTTCCTCTTCTGATCATTACTTCTTTTCTTCCGTGTCAGAGGACTGCTCCATGTTCTGTTTTATTGAGTTATAACCCGGTTCTCTGGAAATTCTCCCACTGTATAGATTATACCAGTCTGAACTGACATTTCCGTTTCTGTAGGTGTTCTTGAGCATGCTAATGCCCTCTGGGTCGTACTAGCTACAGTTGCGTTGTTGTGTTTCAGTTTTGGCTGTGCTTCCTGTAAGCTTTATTTTAAGATATTCTGATAGAAGTATGCTACCTTCAATTTGCTCTTTCTACACTTGATTAATAGAGGAACTGAATTAGAGATAGGCTTCCGTTTAGCCTCTTCCCTTTCATCGTTTAAAGTCCTCTGTAGCCATCAGGTGGGGAAGTGACATCATACAGAAGGTGCGTGGCTGAGGCTTGCAGTCTCTGTATCGCTACTTCTGTTCAGGTGAAAGTCCTTTATTTGTCTCATAAATAACGTTTTTCAAAATGCGACACGAAAGACCTCGTTTATAATGCCACAGGGCATTAGCTTGTGTTTTGATTAGTTTCAGAATCTTTATTAGCTCTCTGGCAGGTATCAGCTTCAGTGTTTGGTAAAGATCACCAAATAATACTCTGCAGATGGCACATTATCCGTTTTGTGTTTTCTGTACCTTTGAAACGCTCTGCACCTTGTGATGAGAAAGATGACACACACAGGGGTTTGGCGAAGCTGGAACTCCATGTCCCTGCCCACAGACTGTCACTTAGAAAATAAATCATTTGCTCTTAAACATGAAGTAATTTTCTACAGTTAATGTCATACCTTGTTGCAACCTGGTAGAAATCATGTGTTGTTAATTAGTGCAGTAGCATACAGAAAGAAGTTAGCACATCGTTTTTTTGTTCTTATAAGACAAACTTTATTTTTACACTTTCCACCTGACATTTACATACTCATTATGTAAAACAGTCACATTACATTGCATTTTCCCCCCTTCTTTTAAGCATAAGAAAACATCTATGAGTGCGATTTCCAAACTGTTTAAGCTTATTGAAATTGGATGTTATTATGGAATGAAATTTCCAGCAGAATGGGCTTATCCTTTTATCACATCAGAACAATGGATAATACTCACCTTGGAGGTAATGAAGTAGGTGTTTGCCTACCTGTGCATCACCTGTCTGCCACTTTTAGAAGAAGGGAATTTGGCTAGACAGAGCTTTGCTCTGATCCAGCACAACACAATATATATGTACATAATATATGTACGTGTACATAATGCTTATGTATAATGTATATGTGTATAGATGTGTACATATCCATCTTGGCCCTAGTTACTTTTAAAAAACCAAATGCAGCAAAACACTAATCTACCAACTCACATAAATATAAGAAATTCATTCAGATAAAAATAATTGGATAAATCAATGCTTTACTTCATTTGCTCTGTACTCTTTTTGGGAGAGCAACCTCTCTTCTCTTTCTGTAACTTTTACAGTCCTATTATGTGCAACTTTCCTCCAAAAAAGTAGAAGGAAAAAGCATGAACTTTTCCTATTCATATATTGTAAATCAGTACTATAAGAAATCTAACTTTAAAGCAAACAATGAAGTCAGAGTTTTGTCTAAAACTTAGGCATCCTTTCTGTCTGCTTAAATACTTTATGTGTGCCATTCTCGCCTGTCTTCCTCTTCAGGTGTATGAAACCTTCTCCAGTTTTAGGAACCTATTAATGACAAGGGTAACTGCATTCTTCCTGATTGATACTTTTTATCGAGGTAAGATAATTTCAAAGTTCAGTGTAGACAGTGGATTTTTCTTTTCTGGCACAAGGGAAGTTTTAAGAATCGTTAACCTGGGGGATACTCTTCAGATAATAAGGCAGATAAAATGTGACAATTGGTCCAACTCCTGTGCTTTAGTAGCCTGGAGAACAAGGAGACAGCTTTAAAAACTGCATCCAGGCCTTTCACAGAGAGCTCTGTGGTCGCTCCTGCTCAGGTTGCTCTTAATTTATGGCTGTGTGTTAGAAAGATGCCAGCAACAGGATGGGATCAGAGAGTGGTACAGCTCAGATTAATGCTTGGCTTGGGTTCTTGAACATCTTTGTAT
This sequence comes from Chionis minor, assembly GCA_013398295.1. Taxonomy (NCBI): domain Eukaryota; kingdom Metazoa; phylum Chordata; class Aves; order Charadriiformes; family Chionidae; genus Chionis; species Chionis minor. The sequence continues at coordinate 1,338,877 of VZSF01000355.1, forward strand.
CCCTTGAACACTGCCCTAGAAAACAGCCCAACTTGCAAGGTTTATGAAAGAAAGAAGAAAGTGTTATCAAATTGACCTGTTGTTGTACAGAGGGTAAAACTTTAGGAAAGGGGACTAATTACTGTGAAACTTGCATATGGTTTTGTAAAAGAAGCTTTACCATTGTGTCAAAGAAGACAAAATATAGATCGTTAAAAAAAATAAATCTTCATTTTTTGTGATTTAAGCTCACTTAGGTCTCTTGGCCTACCTTTTACTTTCCAGTTTTTCTAGCAATGAATTCATTTCTTTGGAGGCATATCACAAAACAGATCTTTATTTTTTATTTTCAATAATTTATAGTGGTACTATGAACATAGTATTTTTCCCTTGAGGATAGTTTTATATTGGAGTTTAATATCCTGCAGTTCAAAAAAAAAAAAAAAAGTCTATTTAAAACTCAGGCTCAGGAGTGTGCTGGTTAAGTGTGACATTCACAAGCTGTTTTGCAGTTATGAAAAATGCATGAGAACATAACCCACACAGCTTCTATAAGAATAGTCAGGTGATTTTCAGTGTACTTTTCCATTAAAGCTTTCTTTACTACATAGATTTTGAAAATTTCTGAGAGAGAGAGGTATTCACATGGCAAGGTAGCACAAGGACTCATACTGCAAGATCTTGTATTAAACCTGCCATCCCTCTTACAGTCTATGTCAATTAAATGTTGATTTGAAATGACCTGGTCAGAGAAGACAGTTTCCTCTAATTTCTTTTTTCTCTCTGTTATTTTTAATACTCTCATGTCAGTTTGAAATACTAGCTGCTTGCTTCTGTTTCTGTATTCATCATTTTGCCATGGTCTTTCTGTCCTTGTGTCCTGGTTTGAGGTAAAACAGGACCAATTTTGTTCAGTAACTCTGCTTTTTAACTAGGCCTCTTCTAACTGCTGAAATTAACAGCATGTTGTGCAGAAAACTGCTCTTTCTCAGAGTGATAAGACCCATGTTTATAGCTGATGCCAAGGCACGGTATGCAGAGAGGCCCTTGCTTAGACTTACTGCGATAACGACCAAGGCCAGCCAACCTTGTTATTTGCCCTGTTGGAGGGCTGGAAGCAGAGAGGCATAGAGGGGTCCCATCTGTGGGGAGGAGCAGACAGCACAGGTGACCCAAAACTGACCAAACAGTGTATTCCATCCCATCTGCATCATGCTCAGTATAAAAAGCTGAGGGATCAAAGGCTCAGCATCCGTTGTTTCAGTTGTTCCGGTTTTATCCGTTTCCTGTTTTACGGCTTCACCTTCTTCTCCGACTTGCTTGGGCTTTTGCTCTTGCTGGGACTCTTGCTTTCCTCCTTCAATGGCCGGCGTCCGAGGAGGACTCCATCGGTTCGTCTGCCTTTGATCCTGACCCATGTATTCCTGGATCCAGTTCCTTTCCGTCGCTGAGTCCAGTCTGGGACTTCCCAGTGCCTGCCGGTGACGTGATTGTCATCCTGGGACCTTGATACGGTTTTGTATATATTTCATTATTTTCTTTTGTTATTTTATTCTTTATATTTCATTAAAGTAGTTTAGTTCTTACTAAACTAGTCTCTCTTCTTCTCTCTCTCCTGCTCGGCAGGAGAGAGGGAACATCTGTCGCTCGGCTTGCTTGGGCCGATCTGGCCCAAACCCACGACACCTTGTTACTATGATCTGTATTTCCTTAACCAGAGGGAGAAAAAAAAGTAAAATCTAATCTTGGTTACTGTAAGCCATGCTGCTGAAGATGCTCACTCCCCGTGCTCAGTGATGCTCTTAGGTTAATCTTGCACTGGGAAAAATGTAGGCTAATAGTGAGAAAACTACCTTAATGGAAACTATTTTCAAGGAAGGTGAAGCGTAAGACAAACAAGTAAAACTCCCAGTGGGTCTCCTGAAGGGAAAGATGTAGACTGTCCTGCACTCCAGTTGCCAATGCCCTCTTGGAGATAACATGATCCACCACGACCTGTACTGACTTTCACCATGACTTGGAACTATATTCAATTCTTCAAAGGCATGAGGACCTTTACTCCCTTCTGTCTTAGTAATTCATCTATCTTCCCCATTTGAGTTCTCCAAAAGATTTCTCCCTAGCATGAAAATTCACTTTTCAGTGACTTTCAGTAGTACCAGTTTCTTTTTTTTTTGCCTATTTACCTTTTTGCCCATTAAATAGTTCAATCTTAGTCACACATGCACCTGTGTTTTATTTGTTTCTTAGCTTTGAAAGTTCTTTTTTTGTAGCAAATACAAAGCTCCAAGACTGAGCAACTGGCTTCTTTATGCCTCAGTATAACATCCCAGTGATGTGCAATATGTACAAGCCTCTGTGGCCATAGGGAGGAGATCTCCCTTTTGCTTATATCCAACAAATCATGATAAAATTTTCAGACAGGATTCAAAGGCTTTATTTAACTAAAAATAAATAAATAAATAAATAAATCACACATTCAGTAAATAACCAGATTTCAGACATGGCAAAGATTGTCCTTTTATCACAGGTGTGTTGTGTTGTGACGTATTTTGGTTGACAGATGGCTAAACACGAGGCAGCAGTGTGCCCAGGAGGCCAAGAAGGCCAACTGCATCCTTGCTTGTGACAGAAATAATGTGGCCAGCAGGACTAGGGAAGTGGTTGTCCTCCTGTACTCACCACTGAACACTGTGTTCAGTTTTGGGCCCCCACTACAAGAAAGACATTGAGGTGCTGGAGCGTGTCCAGAGAAGGGCAATGAAGCTGGTGAGGGGTCTGGAGCACAAGTCTTATGAGGAGCGGCTGAGGGAAATGGGGTGGCTTAGCCTGGAGAAAAGGAGGCTGAGGGGAGACCTTATCGCTCTCTACAACTACCTGAGAGGAGGCTGTAGCGAGGTGGGGGTCGGTCTCTTCTCCCAAGTAACAGGCGATAGGATGAGAGGAAACAGCCTCAAGTTGCGCCTGGGAAGGTTTAGATTGGATATTAGGAAAATTTTTTCGCCGAAAGGGTTGTCAGGCATTGGAACAGGCTGCCCAGGGGAGTGGTGGAGTTGCCATCCCTGGAGGTATTTAAAAGATGGGTAGACGTGGTGCTGAGAAATGTGGTTTAGTGGTAGTTTTGGCAGTGTTAGGTTAACGGTTGGACTTGATGATCTTAAAGGTCTCTTCCGACCTAAATGTTTCTATGACTCTATGTTGGTGTTTTCAAATGAGTAAAGAGGAGTAAGAAGAAAGGAAAGTTAATCATGGTAGAAGTATTGTGATGTTAGATCTTCAAAAAATAGCTTTGAACAAACATTTATCAAAATATGTGTGTTCAGCTAGAATTAGCTGAAATTAGGCTAAAATTAGTACTTTTTTCTGTTGAAAAATCTTGTCTGGGTCAAATTGGAAGATTGCACCAGCTTTCTAAAATATAGGGGAACTTCTTGTGAGTCTGCTGCTTGTGAGATATGTCAGTGGCTGATGCAGGCACTGTGTATCTGATGTGCTCCGGGTATGTCTCCCTTGCTATGTGCATTTCAGTCAACCACATCCGATGCAGAATATGGGACTCTTGTGACTAAACAAACACAAATGTCTATGTATATGTAGTCCCATGTGTTTTACTGGAAGGAATAAAATACTTTAAAAGAAGAAATTACACTTAAAAGTGAATTTTCTATATTTGATTTTAATATTAGCATTTGTTAAAAACCACAAAGGTACCATAATCTCTCTGTAACAAGGTGGATTTTTTTAACTGAAAAGGTTGAAAACAATAAACCAATGGGGAGGAATCTGAACAACAAAATGTATGGCCATGAAATGGAAAAAATAGCTATATAAAAAGGAGAGTGTAATAATAAAGTAGGCTGAAATGGTTATAATTTTCAGCAGTCATGTAGAAATTCAAATTATTTAGGTTCCTTCCATAGCCTTTCATTTAGATCCCTCTAAGCTTAATTTTTTGAAAGTTTTGTATTTTTGCATTATCTCAGTCAATCTTCACACTCTTTGTAATCCAGAAATAAAAGAAAAGGTAAGAAGTGTCTGAAATTCTTACAACACTTCGTAAGCAATTTGTAAGTTTGAATTAATGTGTGAGACTTCATTTTAAAAAAATATTGAGAAAATGTTGGAGAAACAGTAAATTTGTTCCTTTGTTTTTGAAAGTAGTTGCATGTGCTAAGTGAGATCTGTCTTGGTGTTTCATTAAGAAATGTCATACAAATTAGTGGGCAAAGTCTTCTGCTCAAAATTTCTTTCTGCTCAGAATTTATTTCAATTTTTGTGGTAAAACCCTCTGAGGTGCGTTTCTCCACCAGATACCTTCAAAAATTCTAAGCCTTTTAAGATTACAAATGCAAGGAAAAATAATGTCCATTTTCAGAAAAGGAGGTCTAATAATGTGAGAACGTGGGTAATCCCATCTAGCAATCCCGCTGGAATTGAGCTGAGCTCCACCGCGGAGGTGCTGTAACCAGGAAAGAGGAGCGTATCCGCCACGTGGTTTTACTGGATATGGGACAGGCGGTGGGTGACGGCTTGGGGTTCTGGATGTTTTCTGGTTGTTTCTGGTGTGCCCGTGGCTAGCGTGAGCAGGCGTCGGACAAGTGATCTGGGCTGCCGGGGGAGGGTGGCAGGTCAGCCTTGCTGCGGCGGAGCTGAGCCCCGGGGGACTCCGTGGGGTTGTCCCTCAGGACATGGCTGTTGAAACCAGCACCTCGTTTGCACGGTCAGGAATGAGCTCTCCTCCCAGTCCCGCCAATGCCAGCTTTTAGCGTTTTGCCTGTTCTCTGTGAGGATGCAGCAACTTCCAGTAGGAGAATGAGTCAAAAGGCGTGACCTTCAATCCCTGCTTCTGGCAGCTGGCGTACGGAGAAATGAGCTTGAGGTTGTAGGAATAATTACTGTTGATCATTTACTGGGTGGTAATGGATTAAAGGCATCCTGTTTCCTATCAAGATCTTAAAGCATTACAAGTTGTTGTGACCTTTATATTATGGTTTCCAGCGGTATAAAATAAAAGTAAATCTCAGTGTGAAAATAGGAATGAATGTGAAACACATGTATAAACCCTGTCCTTTTTTTTCATCGCTGTGTGAGGAAACCAACAGTGAACTATTCACTCTTAACTGGGGCAGCTTTTCCACTCCAAACAAAGCTACTCACTGTGTGTTCACTGCAGCCTGCAATTTGGGAAACGCTTTGCTGTCCCTCTTCATTATATGGGAGACATTTAAACATCTAAACACTTTTTTTCTATAGTTTTCTAATGTTGTGTTCGTCCATAATTGGATACTTAAATGAGAAGGCTACTTGAACAAGTATTTTAGTCATCTCTATTAGTGATATCTGTAATAAAACTGTGATTTAAAAAAAATAAATCATTTCTAACCAGGCAGAATGACTTTTTAGGCACAGATTGGTAGCTGAGAATATTACTGCCTTATCTATAATGAAGTGGTCCAAATAATTAACAGTAAAAAGATCTGAGAGTTCCCATATGACATATTTTCCTCAGTTCATTCATATTTAGGAATTGGATAGCAAAATAATAGGTTGTTCTGTGTATTGGAGGGAGATGAAAAGGCTCAATTTTGCAAATGTACACGTGTGTATCCTGATACCATTCAATAGCAAGCTGGGATGTTAGTCTCAAAAAAGAGGATATATGCCAAAGTCCCAGAATTATGGCTTAGGACAAATGTAGAATACTTGAGTAAAGACTATTTTTTAATTTATTTTGTGTCTAATGGTAAAATGAGTGTAGTGGAGATGTATGAGGTACCAAGTCATCTTACCTGGGATGCTCTTGTCTGTTTAAATAGAAGTAATTTCTAGGCTCCATTGATTTAAAACTTTTGACGGTGGTTTTAAAGGAATCTACACACAAATGTGTCTGGTATTGTATTGTTTGTCTCTTTTCAAAAAACTGAAACTTGAGAACTTTTTGTAAATCAGGCATAAGATCCTAAATGTTGAGTGTACACTGTGTGCAGCTGTGCACGCCTTAGAGTCTAACAGTTAAATTCAACCCTAAACATGCTGGATTTGCTTGGCTGCTTTTCTTTGTAGTGTTATAACCAGAGTATTAACAAATCAGTCCCTGTATGTGTTTTGAGCATCAGTGCTGACCCTCCAAAGTTTCTGCTCTGTACTCTTTTGGTTGATTTAGGTACAAGACATCTGAGCACTGCAGTGTAAAATATATGTAGGTATTGCCAAGGGCAGCTGCAGTCAGTTTTTTGCAGTGTCCTTCTGGCCTTAGGGGAAAAATAGAAAGCTCTTTCCTTCCAGACAACTAGAAAATGGGGAAGTTTGGGAAACTGGGATGAACTTCAAAAAATGCAATCATTTTCCAAGAACTTCATCAGGAAGTTTTAATGTCAGGTTGATTTCTCTGTTGTGGTGGTCTCTGTTAGGACTGTGTAAAAGTGGGACGAGTGCCAGTCTGTCTCAAAGGCCAGCTGAGCTATCTATCTCTCTGAGCAAGAATCATTGCTTAGCTTGGTTCAGTTTTAGACCCCTCACTTAGGCTGCAGGTGTTAAGGCTACAGGACTTTATTCAGCTATGCTGCGTATACATGGCATTAAAAGTATGGTGTGAGTATATCCACAATCTGAAGACTGTGAACATAATTCCATATCAAGATACTCTCATTAAAAATGCTTTCCTGTAGTATTTTGACTGCTGTCTGAAGACCAGTTGATGTACTGGGACATTGACTACCTAGAGCAATATTTTTGGGTGGGCTTTAGTCTTAAAAAAAAAAAAAAAGGTAAAAATTAAGCAGCTCGATTGATCTGATTTTGTAGGGCAGACTAAGAATGTTGCTTAGATCTCTTAACAAAGATAAGCTGGCTTATTAGTTAATGATCTTTTTCCCTGTATGAAGTGATATATGTGAAAAATAAAACAGAAATGTCTCTTTGATTAAGAACAAAATCCTTTTGATAGTTCAAATGATGTAAGTGTATAGTTCAAATCAGCAACCACCATCTGGGATGCTGAATGATGTTTTATTTGAGTAGCCTATTATATTGTTTCACTAGCTCTGCTATTATTTTTTTGTTTTTATTGTTTGCTGCTGAAAACATGCAGGTCTATGAGTTTTGATAATGATGTTTGATCTCGAAAGGCTGAATCAAAGCAGTTAACTTTGTGGGTGCAATACATGCTGAAAGGTCATCTTTTTTTGTTTTGTTTAGCCTACAAGCCCCAAGTTTGGAAAAGCAGACTCATACGAAAAACTGGAAAAACTAGGGGAAGGGTCCTATGCTACAGTATACAAAGGGAAAAGCAAGTAAGTGGTTGGTTTTTTCATTTAATTTTGTGTGTAAATGAAGATAAGCAGGAGATATTAACTGATGTTGCTCCACTTGTACGCAGTTCCTTATGAGTGAATGGGAAGTGCTTTAGTGAAAGAGGCTAAGACTGTATTACATAGGTAACATATTACCTTCACATCAGAACGAGATGAGATCCCATCTCGTTAATCTGATGGTTTTTTTGTATTTTTAACATTTTACTGTCTTCTCAATATGCACACCAAATTAATTTTTAGAGGTAAAAAACCAATACGCTGTCAGGTAGATTTTTCTGATGTTCTGAGAGCAATGCTGAATAGATGCTGTAAGTTGTTAGCCTTTTGTTTATCATTATTAAAAAGCTTGAATAAAATAACACAAAGGGAATTAATGGCATTTTGGACTACTGTAAATTTAGTTTGTTTACAAGACTTTATTTACAATAGTTGCAACTACTCCGCCTCAAAATAATTTACTGTGTACATGTCAAATTTTTTTTCAGCCACTTAGATGTTATTTGTTGCAACTTTTTTATCCCTAGTGCCCTAAGTGCTTCTATATAGTATAAAACAACTCAGTAAACAAACTTAAAATGTATTTCTTGAGACGGTGTTTCAGTTGAGAGTTATCTTTTGCTGAGCAGAGTGTCTTGTGCAAGTTCATAATTTAATCAAGTTTTCATAATCAAATTTTCAATAATAATAAAGCAGTTCTGCGACAGGGATCAGGTATGTGCAATATCTTTGTTTAAAAACTTTGTCTAGTGAATGGTAGATGAGGCAACCATTCTCAGCAGACAGAATATCATGAGAGTCATGGGACAGAAAAACTACTGAAACAAGGAAACACGTGTTAACATTTTCCAGGGTTGTTAAGTTAGGTAGGTACTGAAAATTATTTTTTTCACTGAGTATTTGTAATAAATTAGAATGAGGGGTGTCCTTATCTCCCAGTAGCTTTGAGAGTGATGAGCATAATGACAGCTGATATGAATAAAATATGTTCTAAATGTAAAAAGTATTTACATCTGCCATGCTGGTGCATGTATCGTCTTTCACTGGCAGCTTTCTTCAAGAAAATGCAGTTATGTTGTGTTGTTAATGGTTCAGTTACGCATCACCATAAGTTCCAGACATTATACATAGGTAAGCTTTTTATTGGAGTCTACGTAATATGAGAAAACCATATAGATTTCATCTTGTGCCTTATTACTAAAACCCTTTAAAAATCACAGTGTGTATCTGGTGATAGTTATCCCATGTGCCTTGGCTTTCAATAAGATTGATAGGCAATAGGGCTGCTAGATGTCCTGTCAATCAGTGGAACAGTCTGAAAGTTAAAAATTAAGCAAAGCACTTCCCTTAAGCTGTTTCCTTCAGTGGTGGTCTGTGCGTGTGTTACAAAACATAGATTGGTTAGAAATTAATTCGTTTTAGTAGAGCTGACTACAGATCTGTAAGAAATACTTCAATTATTTTAATAGTAGTTGAATAATAAATTCAAATTACTGGGCTCGCTGCGTTCTCTATTATAAATAGCAAGCTCTGAATAAGTAGTGTGAATTATAACTATGATATATAACTTTATTCTGCTGCTTTGTAACCCCTTTAAAATTTATTTTGAAAAAAGTGTAACTCAAATGAGGATAAGGATGTATATGCAGGGAATATTCCTAAAGTTTTAGTAATATTTGTTTGGCTTACTTTTTTTTTCCCACTGAATAATGAAGAACTCCCATATTACACAGGACCATCCAGATTCAATGCCTCCAGTCCAGACTTTTTTGTCTTGAACTAGAGAAACAGTTGAACTACTTCATAGCAGGAGGAGGTTATTCCTTAGGAGCAGGAGAACACTACAGGGGCTATCTGCTATTTCAAAAGGAGTTGTTGGTTGAGATAATGTGGCCCTTTACTTCTTCTGTCCCCATGAGAAACTTGAGGAATCTCCAGCCTAGATGATATCCCCAAAGAAGAGAGAGCGTTACTGCTACAACACAGTGTTGTGGAAGATAGATGGATGGAGTGGGTGGCAAATGGGTGGGCCAACATTCAACCATTCCATGAGAGCCTAACTTTGCTGCTGTTTTTCTGGCAAATTGGTTCCGGCTGTTTATAGCTTTATCTAAAATGATACTGGAAGAGACAGAGGAATTTTTTTCTGGCAACTGCTGTGGGTATATAGGGTGAGACTGTGATATGCTTCACTGTGTCCCGTGGCTACAGGCTCACTGGGAAAAAAAAAATAAGCAAAACAGGTCAAAAGAAGGCTATTTGTTTTGGCGTGTGTCCAGTTTTGACTGCTGAAGGATTAAGCCCTCATGGCACAGCAGAATGCAGACAGGATGTGTATCTGGAAAGCTGGTGATACTTGAACAGCAAGTGCATTTTGGTCATAGTGTTTGAGAATCCCTAATTCTCAACCAACTCTAAGTTTGGCTTTCTCATTTTGCCAAAATGTTTCTGAGATGCATCCTTAACTGTAGTTGAAGATGGAGAATTTAAGATCAGATTGAGCTGTTTGAATGATGCTTTGTATTCAGAATTATTGTGCTTAATGTGTGTGTGCTTAACTGCATGTGGCAAACAATGGTGTTTTTTAATGCATTTCCTGAGATATATTTCAGCTTTTTAAATTACTTCCCCTGCTGATCATAATGATGGAATAAAAAATTTTTGATCTTAGCTTACTATTTGGAAAGATTAAAAGATACATACCTGCCTCCAAAGATGCAAAATCAGCCACTCCTTTCCTAAAATTTAAAGTAACGTGTGCAGTAACTTGCTTTCAGGGGAAGTCTGGCTTTTTACAACTTGGAGCAGGATAAAGGGTGCCAAGCCCTTGCCTTCCTATCAAAACCATTACTCTTCTGTCTATTTGAGTGTTTGTGGTAGTATCCCTGGAAAATGAAACAAAGTGGGCTAATACCACTTACTGGATGATGGATGTCTCTTTTTGTAGTCAGGTAAAAATGATTCCTTGGAGTGAGGAAGCAGCAGAGTGCGTTATTGAGGAAAGTGAAGCAGTATTCCCTTAGGCTGCGCTTTTTTGTTCATTGGAGAAATAGCCAAGCAGCTGTGTGTTTCTGCCTGACGGTTGCATCAATAGGCAAATCTATTTGATTTCATGTGTTGCACATCAAGCGTGTGTAATGAAACTCATCTTGGCATGTTCATTTTCTACTTTCGTTCAGGTTAGATTCTCACGTGTTATTTTGTTGTATAAAATCCCACGAGGCTGCTTACTGCATTAAATTCAGATCCCTTTGAAGTGATTTCTGCATTTTTTTTTTCTAATGTAAATTTTTGAGAAGTAGGCCTAGTAATTCACTGATAGCACTCTAAAAAAATGCTGCAAGTTCCATTTACTCTGTGTTTGGCTAACATCTTGAACACGTACCATACAGTGGGTGCAAAGCAATAGCTGCTTTTTCGAATTCCTGTATCATTTCATTGCAGACTTGAGCTGAAGAAGCGCTCTCTGTCTGTATTGACATGTATATCTTCCTGCTGCCGTTGACCTTCTTCCCTCTTGAGCTTGATTATAACTTTACCTGGATGTACAGCAATGAGATCTGGCCTGATCTGTGGCACATAAATGTTGATGTGAGTTATGAGAACCTGGAGAAGAAGCTGGTGACAGCACAGGGGAGCTGCTGCCAGCCAGAGCCCCTTACAAGCAGTGTGTAAGCCCCGCATCCCCGCACTGGGAACTCTGCATATTGCACTTAAGGGAAAAACCTGTGCTCTTGGCAACACTAGGAGTTGGCATGGTTTCCATCCTCTCCTCCCACTGTGTTCAATTGCCCTTCAAGGCAAAGAATTAAAAAAGATTACCTCGGTTAAAGCGACGTGATCTGTGACTGCTGCTTGCACAGCATGCGTCTGCGTTGAGAGGCAAGCCAAGGGTATCTCTACTGCTTCTGCACTGCTGTGATCTCAATCTGCTTCTTGCTTATCTATGTGCTTTTTAGTGTACCTTTACTTTTTTTGGCACCTTTGTGAAGTTGCATGTGCTCAAAGTATTGCAAAAATGTGTAGAATTTGTAACAGAAAGCTCAATCAACACTTTTTTGCCTAATTTCCCTGTGACAAAGTTACATCATTTCAATTTATACCTAATAAAATGCTTGTCCTAATAAATTCTGATCTCTATCCCTTTTAACTACTAATATAAGAAATTAGTAGAGTGCTGAGCAGGACACAGTAGAAGCTGATGCTGTCAACGAGAGCTCAAAGGCTATGGAGGTGTAGGGTAGGGCTTCAGTCGAGGTACCTCTCCTGTTTCTGTTTGAAATCTGAATTTTTTTGTGTTTAAAGTCATTCCAACATGAACCCAAAGATGAAAGGTATTTTTTCAGGTAGCCAGGGCATTTTACGTTTGTGTCCATCAAAGGCAATGTGTTTCACTATTCACCTGGAAATCAATAGGGAGTTAGAGGTTTAAAGAGCAGATCTTAGAGAGAGATGGTGATCAGGAGGGCAGGCACCGTGCGTTATTCTTGGAGCAGCAGGGAATATTTGAATGATCAGTGGGAACTACCTGTATGTATTGTTGGCATGATGTATTGTATTATACATTATGAATATATAGCTGACCATCATATTTCATATATATGTCTGTGGATGGCTGTTCACAAGAAAAAGGATGACTTAAGTATTTTGGGTTTTACATTTATGATGCTGAAACCTTCACTGAGGATGACTGACAGGCTTGACTGCTCTTCTGACATTTTTTAAGTTAAGAATTTCTTTTGCTTATCATGAAACCTCCATGGCTCTTTCATTGCCTTGTGTTTTGTTTTATGTGCCATCTATTCCAAGTGCCGTAGGCTTTGGATGGCCTGAAGAAGTTGCTATGGTTCCCTCTGTCATACTGTTGCTTTTTAGTCATTCTCCTAGCTTTACTCCATGCCCATGTGAGGGACTGTGTTCACATGCTCCCTCGTATGTTTCATGTGCAACAGTCTAGTTCACAGGTAATATTTTTTTCATGTTTTGGCCAATTTAGACTGAATATTTCAAAATTGCTCTGGTTCATGTTGCCTTAGTGACCTAAACTTTCTGAACCTTTTCTTTTATTTCTTGGAAATTGTTTGAAATCAGTGTCTACAGATTAAATTCTTTTCGTCTGGGGATACTGGATGGCTGGAAAAGAAATTCATGGATTATGAAAAGGCACTTTATGGTTACCTGCTAGAGCTTCCGAGTTTTTTCTTTTCTTCTTTTTCTGCCCTCATTCTCTTTTTAATTGATGTGCTTAACTGATTTTTGTAGGCTGCTTTTTAATACATTTTCTAAAGTCATGACATGGCTTTATAAAGTAGGTACATAGACGCTTTTAAAAAAATCGCTGGCATTGTAAATCTTTAATAAAAACAGTAACTTCAAGTGGAACTAGACAAAATGATAACTAGATGTTGAACTAAAATGCCAAATGGTGCAAAAAATTATTAAAGTAGTGTGAGTACTAAAATAAATTACTGAGAGTCTAACTAGAAGATGAAACATTGACAATATTGATCATATACTGAGTTAATTTCTCAGTGTTTAAAGGAGATATTGGGAGGTTTTTCCCTCAGTAGTTGTATGTGTAGAGAACATTACACTATGTATGCTGTGCTTCAATCTGCAAAACAGTTTACAGATCTGCCTTAGCATTATTGTCTCTCTTGGCCGGGGATGAAAATGAGGAAAGAAAATTGATTATATTACTTACCTAGGATTGCACAGGAAAATGTGGTAGAAAACCTAGGACAGAACGTAGTTGCATTGGATACAAGTGCTATAAGTTACTGGGCAGCACTTTGTTGGCACTGACATATATATGCACGACTGGAACAGTAGAGCAAATGCTGAAGTAATTTGGCAGCTAAATGCACCAACATATTTTCCAGTTAGCTGGGGAATGGCAGCCCCCAGAAGATCCCCTGTGACTGTCGGTATGTGGCGTTACAAGAGGTCACGTCATTTATAAGCGATACCGCTATGTTTGTCTTCAACTTCGCTTTATATGAAAATCAGGGTTTTTTATGAGCATCAGTGGGGCCCAAAGAGCTACGAGGTCTATGGAGGAGGACCGGTGCTGCGCATCACCCTCCCTGCTGCCAGTCCCCAGTGCTTTGCTGCCAGCAGGCAGGGGCCAAGTGCAGCCCCTGGGCTTAGAAAAGCAGCTGATCAGTTTGAAGTGAATGATGTCAGCTGGGAGGCAGGGATGAGGGACCTGAGGGTAAACACTCTGATGCTGCTTACCTACTCCTGTTCAAGTGAGGGCTGCCACTTGAAGCCGTGCTGCCTCGAGTCCTGTGAAAAACAGGATCCCTGAGTTCCAGTGACAACACTAATTAATAATTTAAGTCCTCCTTCTCTCTCAGAACTCTTTGATCTTCTATTTTTCAGCCCTAATAAACGTCAACATTATGAAATATCTTTAATCCACTAGCTTCTTCTAAAACAAGGCAACTTTTGTTTAGGATGGAGGTTAAAATATGATGGGAGTCAAAGAGAGAAACTGAGGGGCCATATTAGTCCCTTGAGTGTTTGCAACATAGGGCTTTAGCGGGAACTGTTAAGTGGTTTTATGTAAACTACAAACATAAGTCCTTTTCAGTAAGAGAAATATAATATAAACCATGTTTACACTGAACTGTCTTTTATGATAATGATTAAAAGAAGTGTTACCCTCAATGTGGAATTAGTTAATCGTTGGTAGAATAATCAGCGGTGACTAAACCTACAGTGAATTTGCCTCTGTCAGGTTTCTTCAAAGGAAAATTGTGGTAGAGCCTGGTTTCTTTAGGCCAACATGGTCTGTTTGGGGTTTCAGATGTCTGTTTGTGACATTAATATCACTACAGAGTATATCTAATTAGCTATTCTCAGGGTTTGATCATCAAACTATAAGCTTTTTAGATAAATGAATATTTAACAATTGAGAGTTACTTTTCTTCATAAAAAATAGTTTCTTGAAGTGTGTATCACAAATAAAAGCATCATCTCAATACATTCTACTGATTTTTTCTTTGCAGAAATGCTCCCAAGCTTAGCACTTGCTTGAATTATGAATTCTGCCTCAACTCCAGCCAGTGGTAAAACTCTGTATTAAATAAACAAATTGAAATCACAGTGGCAGATTTTATGTTAACTGACTCTTTCATATGTGTTATATTTAGAACGTTTACTGCATCTAAATATAACTAAAGAACTTGAGAAAATAATGTTATTGTACTCTTTTGTTCTCTATGTGGCATCATCAGCATTATCCCCAGTGTAGCCAATTAAGTCATCAGTTACTTTATATTCATCAGTATGACATGTTCTTAATGATGCATCAAATAATTTCTAATCTTCTCTACTTTCTCATAAATGGTCATTTTTATAAATGAGTTTATTTTGGTAATATGTGCTGTTTTAGAAAAGGCAGAATGACACATTATATTAGAATTTTTTGTAATATTTGGCTCATTTGTATTTTTTATAATACACAGACTTTTACTGTTTGCCACATAAAACAATTTGGACTAATTTTTCTTTTGCCTACATTGCATATGAAAGCAGAAATCTATTAGAAGAGATTATGTAACACTAAAAAGCTGAATTTCCATAAACTGGAAAACTGTCCATCAGCTGCTGGTGATTTACCTGAAGTAGCTTTGTATGATATTCAGAGAGGCTTCAGTATTTCTGTCCTTTCCCTGAAGGATTTTGGATGAGAGAGAGAAAGAAAGCCTGAGTTAGTTTAGGAAGAAAGATGGCTTTTAAGTTAGAAAATAGGAATTTTATAATCAATATTGTCCTTAATAGAAACTAATGAGGCAGATGACAGGATGGAAATAAGATGATAGGTAAAATCCTTGACCCAGTTAAGTGTATTGTTTTGAGAAGCTGTGAAATTGTTTACTTTGGACACTGAGCAAGAGAGGCGGTTTAATGAATCGTAGATGTTAAAAGGGGCAGCAGTGTTGCCTTTTCACTGTCTAAAGGGCTGTCTGGCTGTCAGTTTTTCTACTTGTATTTGAAAAATTATGAAAATACTGAACATGCTTTGAAAGTTGTGGAAGACAAATGTAAAGTAATATCTGGGAGGAATTCTGCTAACCTTATCTGAGCATTACTGAAGACTGCAAGGACAAGTTCTGATAGGTTGCAGAGGTAATTTCCTCCAAGTCTCTCTTTTTTAATGTTGTTTCTAAGGAAATTGCCACATTATTTTGGCATGTCATCACAAGATTCAGGGTGTAATTTCATGACGTAGCTGGCTTGATCCCATGGCTTGTTGCTTCTCTAGAGGGGGTCCCAGTTCTTCTTGCCATATATTTTCTAGTGGTTTTTGCATTGAAAATGTGAAAAATACCTTTATCATTTTTGAAAATAAGATTTAGTTCTTTTGGAAGGGCCAGTCTTCTAATAAAGCTCCCTAACCAGTCTCACTGTAGGGTCTAGCAGAAATGAGAGCAAATAGAAGACAGTGGCAGGAGCGTGTGGCAGGGATTTAGCAGGAGCAAGGCAATACCCTAAGGTAGCCCTTAGCTCATCTCTGCAGCATCATCTAACTGCATCCTGAGATTGCATCAGTGGGAGAATAGTTAAAGGGTGTGAATATATACACCTATCTCTTTTAATTGATGATGCTTCATCATTTCTCACATCTCCAGATTTATACACTCCTGTTTATAGAAAATGAGCTGAAAAAAGAGGTTTTAATGACTGGGTAGTAAATGAGAATAAGGAGGCTGTTTTATTCTGGAAGTTAGAGATTGATATATTGGAGATAAATAATACTAAAAGGGAGAATGAAATCCCAGAGGAACATCACTTGAGATCAGTTTGATCATTTAGATAGTGTTAAGAGCTGCCATGATGTCTATTAAGATGATGACAGGTACCAATGACAAAGTGGCAGTGATAACTAAATAGCACAGCCCACCTACTGTGTTTAATTGTGAATGCTTTGAAAGTCATTCCATACTATTACTGTTGGTGTTATTTATTACTCTTAATGAATGACTGACATGTAGAACTTCATATTAAAAAGACCATAATCTACACACTGCTGTGTGCTATTTGCCTGTCTCTCTGCGAGGGACTCTACATCCCTGTTTCCTTAGTACCTCCTTGATCTGCTTTTTTTCTGTTGTATTCTTGCATTGCCTTCTCTGAACACAGCATCTGTCCTGTTCTTGATCTGCAAAATGATCTTGCTTTTCTTATTTAAATTCCTCCTGCACAGTTATTCAATCCATTGTAAAATAATCAAGTTATCCAGGCATTTAACTTATTTATATGTATGTGATAGGTAAGGTGGTGTATTGATGGACGAATTGAAAACTACACACATATATGAACCACATGTCTGTCATCAGTCTTTCTACTTATGCTTTTTTTATGGTTTATTTTCCTGTCTGCGCATGAACTTACTTGGGGCAGGGCTTATCTTTTTCTGATGCCAGAAGCCCTGTTTAAATCTTAAACAAAAATATAGGTAAGGAAGGAAGTTATAAGGAGAAATCCAGATAATCCAGTAGAGTTAAGCTGTTAATTATCTTTCAACAGTGACTAGTGGCCTGAGACCTGAACTGGTGCCAGTCTGAAATATTACAAATAGTTGGAAGGTGATGAGTAAACCGTCTTGTGATAATCAGGGTTTCTTAAGTTGCTCAGAGTCATTATGCAGTGCTGTGTATAGGGCTAATGAGATTCTGGCAATTGTAAAAGAAAAATAATCACAAGAAACAAGACGGTAGCCATCCTGTCACTGTAGTCATCTAATTGCAAAAATTAAAAGCCTGAAGGAGAATATGAATTCAGACCTGGTAGGTGTCTGTATTATCTTGCTTAGAAAAATGAATACGTCTCATATGGCCCAGTACAATAGGGAGTTGCCTCCATGACTACAGGAGTGTGAAAGGTCCAATGCTTCCTTGGGCTTTGTGGCTGTAAAGGCTAATTTTGCTTTTACAGAAAGAAATACAACAGCAGCAACAATAACAATACTACTACTACTAATATTTTTTGGCAACCGTATTATGCCTTTTCTGTAATCTATCCTCACCGTTGCTTGTCATACCTGGGGAGTGTGTTAAAGTTTCAGAGTATTAGTTTGCTCTTGAGGGAGGGTAATTTGTACCGGTTTTTATCTTTCATTCAGTTTTGTGAGGTTTAATTTGGATAAACTGAACCAACTAGATTTTTTTTGCAGGGCCTTGAATGTGGTTCACGTGTGGTGAAATTTTGAATGCTAGAAGTGAAATCAGCCAAATAAGTTTGGAACTAGAGTGACCTGTTGTGAAGCTTCGTCCCTTGGAGCACAAAATATTTATAACCTTATAAATGAGAGTCATTATAATACAGAACTAGCCTGAGCCATGTAGTCAAGAATGTACCTTAGGAACAAACCTGCCCTAATGGGAAATGGTCGGAATGACCTAAAAATATTTCCCATCTAAAACTTCCGTAGCTTCTTGAGGGTGTTAATTATGGGTGTGTTGCAGTGGGAAGGAGGCAATTAGTATAAATGTGGACGTACTACAAGTGGGGTGATTGTTGAAAAGTGTATGCCTTTTTCTTTGAACAATTTGATCAAATAAAGGACAGATACGGTAAAACTGTATTTTACAATGCAATACTTCTTAACAAAGCTTCAGTTTAGTGCTGTGATAGAAAAGAAACAGACTGACTCACAGAAAACTGAGATCATTTCTTGGATTGCATCTGAGCGTGAAAATATAAAGTTGACATTATGGAAGCTATGAAGTGTTTCTTACAGTGCTATAAATGAATCACTGGCATTGACAGGAAGAAATTGAATAAGTACACGATGGGAAACAAGTTCTGTTATGAGAAATACTGTTTCTGTTTTAATTTTGTTTTTTATTTCTCCTTTCCCTCCCCTCTTTCCCTTTCAGGGTAAATGGAAAGCTGGTGGCACTGAAGGTGATTAGATTACAAGAAGAGGAAGGAACCCCATTTACCGCTATCAGGGAAGGTATGCACTCACATTTAATGATTATACATGGGGGTTTTTTGTAATTACATTGCACTCCTTATTTCTGCGCCATGCTATAGTGAATAGCTTGAGAATTCAAATTACACGGTTATGTTCTCAGTAGGAAGAAACTTCAGTGCTTCAAAAACAAAGGTTCTGGTGTGGGAGATCTTGTTAAAGAATGCAGCTCTGCCTCTGCTTTGGCTCCTGTTAGATTTACTATACAGATGAGTACTTAAGAGCATGTTTAAGGTGGGTGTGAGGAAAGATGAGGGAACTGTGTAAGTCGCGCTTCTTGCCTGCAGGCAGCACCTAAGATGAAGGTAGATGCAATTTTTCATATAACCACAGCATTAAGTGAAGAAAAGTGTTTCCTGATGAAGGCAATCAGAAGATCAGGGAGCAAAAATACAGGCGTCTTAGAAACTGTGTGTAGTTTGGGACTAGCTTTTGTTTGTTTTGCCTTCCCCATGGACTCTTAACTTGCGTGGCTTGGGAATGACTCCTATCTGTCATGCTCAGAGATGCCTGTCGTGCTTTCTGCTCTGCTCCTTTATCCTCCCTTGTCGGCCTCTCGTGGTCCCTACTGACGGCTGCTTTATCTGAGCCTGCCTGCGTCGAGCTCCTTTGCAGAAATTGCTGGATGTGCCTTCTCTGCATGGGCCTCCTCTGGTAGAAGGTACTAAAAATGAGCCTTGGTAGGGAAATAATAAACAATTCACCATCATGCCACTGATTCAGACTCAGCTGAAAGTTGGTAGTGAACTAAAGAGGTTCAGTAAAGACTGTTGTGTCTTTGGAGGCACCTTTAAAATCTGTGCTGAATATCTCTGCATAATTTCCAAGATGGGATGAGCCAGGGAGGAACCAGAACATCAGCCCTCATGGGGTCCACGTCGTGGCCCTGCATGGAAGGTGTGTGACTTCGTGGCCATCGCAGCCGCAGTCCCAGCAGCTGCAGCTGCCTTGTCCCTTGCTCCTGCCTGTGTTCTGCAGCATCTGTACACTGTTGTCTGTACAAAGAGCCCATTTTGGGGTGGACCGCGCAATCCGTGTTTCATGTTATTGACACTGTGAAGTTAGAAGCCTTTAAAGTACTGTGGATTTCCATCCCAAGGTTGTGCATTTTAAAGGAGGCTCTTTCACAAAGGAGGGAAAACCGTGGGTGGCCAATTTATGAAGGAATTTCAGCAGTTCTTCTGTATTGCTTTGTTTGAGTAATAATTATTGAATGATCTGACACATTTATTCATAACGATATATATTTTGTCTGTGAGCTGTCTGTCCCCACAGCTGTGCCGCGATAACGAGGTGTGCAGAGGGTTACGAGCACAGCTTTCAGTATTTGTAATGCTGAGTTCAAGGCATAACAGCCTATGTTTCAAATATGTTTATTGTTCTCCAGAATTTCAGTTGATGTGGTACTGACTTAATAAGAAAATAGTAGATAGGGCTTTCTTGTGCCTTTCTAGTGACACATAAAAGGTTTTTTAATGTGAGCTTGGTCTAGATGAAAGTTTATAGTGTTACAACTGTCAAATACAGTATAATGTGTTCTCCTTCATAAATAGTTTGTTGCATGAGCTCAGTATAAATAAGTATTTGTTAGGTGCAAGAGCAGAGATTTTTCCACTTGATTTTATTTTTAAATTATAAAGGCACACTTGCATGAAAATACTTTTCACACTGTCATTGGAGAAGTTTTCCTCTTAGCCATGACTACAGCACTGTGGTTGAAGCCAGCTGAAATTCTGGTACTTTAATATTAGTAGAACAAAGCTCTTGTCTAAAAAAGCTCTGAAAGTTATTAAGGAATATATATTTTCTTAAGTATGCAGTGTCTCACTGATTTTGATGGGACTATGTGCATCTGTTGTATTTCTAAGTACTCATCTAGGCTGGGACTAGATCCAAAGAGTATTAGGTTAATGAGGTTTTTTTTTTCTCAATTTATGTAGACTCTTGATTAGGTGGGTCAAACTCAGGTTATAGGTTGTTTGTTTGTGGGTTTTTTTGGTAAATATAATCCTGTCCCCTGGGTACTAGAACTTCATTCAGATTTGTGGGAGCTATCAGTAGAAATACAGTCCTGTATGTTTTACATCGTGTAGAAGGTTACATGATGTGTAAGACGGGAAAGGGAAAAAAAATGTGCATCTAGTTTGGCTTTCGATTTTCTGCTGTTAGTTTTGATTTTGTCAGAAACAAATATTAGGGCCAGAAAAGCATGGAAGGCAGTATTAAAAACATAACTTTCAGAAGGTAATCTCAGTGATGTTGTGCCAGACCCCTATTATTTGACAGTGACACTACAGCTGTGGACTTCACTAGCAGGACCCAAGGAAGCTGTTGCTTTCCTCTTAGCAGCATCTAATCCATCTTGGGCATGCTGGGTTCTGTAATGCAGTCATGGCTGATCTTGGCTACGTGGGTGGAAAAAAAGGTAGAAAAAAGAAATGCTTCAAGAAATGCTCTTGAAGTTATCTGATAAGTTTGAGATGGAAAAACAGTAAGAATGGGACACTGTGTTAAGCAGATTTTTCTTGATCTCTGTCGGCTGACTGGGGGTTCCACTCCTGTAATTTCGACTGGGACAATTAGAACAAGGACAAATACCACTGAAGATGAGATCAGCTTCTAATTTCAGTTATCTGAGGAGTAGTGTTGCCCTAATCAAAAAATGCATGTATGGTATCATGAGCCAGAGGTCTGTTGAAGGGTGCTTCTTTCCGAAGTCTTGCATAATGGAGAAACCAGGCAGGTTTTGACCTTCATTTATTCCTTATTTTCTTATTTTCCATCAATACAAGGCAAATTCAGGCAGAAGTCTTGTTATTTGTAAATTAAAACTACTGTAAGTAAATTGTTTAACATTTCTCATGGCTCCTTGGGGAAAGCAGTGAGAGAAAATAGCATTCCTGGACTGGGATGCTGTGTGATGTTAATGAGGGGGAAGTTACAGGCTAAAATTTTAAGCAGTGGTCATGCTGAGGGAATTTTGTAGCTGTCTGTGTACAGGGAAGCATATTGTTGCTGTTGTGACAGCAGCAGAATGAAGCTCAAAGAAAAACAAAGCTACAAAGAAAAAAGACTAGGAGAAGTAGGAAAATGCAGGACATAAATATGGAATAGGTGACTGTGGAAGCCGGCGCTGACTTGGTTGAAACAAAAAATGGAAGGAAAAGTTAAAAAAATAAAATCTCCCCATAAAGCTGCATAAGAAAAATCAAAGTTAATGTTAATGACTGGAGAAGAACTGAAACTTTAATTAAAGCATATAAACTAATTCTGCTTTTACAGCAGATGTTGGTTTGTGTCTTCTACCATTTATCAAATTTACATAGGTTTGAATGAAGGTAGGTAACTCTGGCTTATTTATTGGTGCTGCTCAGCTCTCTATTGAATTTCTAGAACAAAATTTAGAAGTACCCTGTGCTAAATGTTCTTTCGATTTGGTCTGAGTCAGTTGTACCAACTTATTGATGCTATCAAGTTAGTGGCATGGAGTTTACAGCACGTTTCAGTCTGAATTTAATTCACTTAGTCTGAGATAATCTAATTTACCTTTGAAGAGGCTGAGGAAAAAAAAAGGAAAAAAGAGGAAAAAGCACAGCTAATTGGATGTGTACAACCGAGTGGGTTAAACCTAAGTGATTTTCTGATCACATAGGTATGAGTGGTGCAGGCCACCATATTATTGTTGTATTCTAAACGGGCTCACATCTGTGATATCTGAGCCAATATGGAGTCTGAAAGTCATTTACACACTATTTGTTCTTTTAAACTAAATTTGGGAGAATACAGGTTAGCAGACGATTTGTTTTCTGTGTTACTGTAGTTGTGATTTATTCTGTATATATACAGTTATATAGTGTAACTTTCATTGTCAGCTGTTCAGAGATGTTCCAGCATCAGACTCGAAGTGTTACTAAATCCGTTGCAGCCAGTGGAAAAGTTCCCTGACCTTAACTTTTATCTCACATATTTAATCCCCCTAATTTCCTGTAATATCATATGTTCATCTGGGCTAAATACTGAACTGTGTGGTAGATTATAATTCTGGAAACAGCTTGATTTAAAATTCTCTAATTAGCATGTTTGATTTCTGAGTAATAATATTCCTCCTATCCAACATGACAAAGATTTTGCTTTTTGGATACATATGTAGTCAAACATCCCTTGGTTTTATAGCTACCCTGCATGTGAGGTTAACTTGCTTACTGTATTCCTTTCTTGGGCAGTTAAATTATTTCTTCCTCATCCTAATAATGAAAACTGTTTTGTATTTGGTTTTCATTTTCCACCCTTGGAAATATCGCTGCTCTTTTGCTCTGCTTAATTTGATTTACTATTAGTAATAAAACTCTGTGCTAGGGTTTTAGTATATGGTAATGTTTTATTTCACATAAGCCTAGGTGATGTTTCAAAGCATTATCCAAACCAGGCATCTTTTGTAGGTATTTTTGTATTTAAATGCCATGAATGGGCAACTTTCAGGTTATGTCTTGCTTTTTATTAGTTTTTGAATTTACATCTTGTAATTATTATGCATTTGTATGTATTTGTACTACACATTTAAAAGTGTTCAGGTTAGACTGTCTCTACACCTTCAGTTTGACAGTTGCCCAAATAATAATTTTCCATCTACTCCAGTGTTGAAGGCTGTTAGCTTATTGCTATGTATGGATATCAGTGTGTAAAAATAGCACATAAATGCTTTGGAAATAGACAGCTTTCTTGCATTATAAAATTACAAAGAACACAGAATTATCATAATTAATTTCTTTAACTTAAATTTGTAAAGAGCAATTCATCTCGCATACTGAAGAAGTTTGTTTTATGACTTGGAGAAAACTTAATGCATTTGAGTGCCAGTGTAGAGAGGGGAGGAGAGATGCTTAATTCTTGGCCACAAAACGTGTTCAGAAGTCTTCAAAGTTTCAGGCCTTTTCCATCCATATCTCACTGTGGGTTAGGAGGAAAGAAGAGAAACAGAACATGGAAACCGGAAAGGATCTTTAAGAAAGAAATGCAAGGTTGCCTTTACGCCTCAGACTGGACAGACTTCCTGAGATGGGGAGGTTTTCTGAGGCCTCCCCTTCTGAAGCTGCCAGGCTGGAGGGGGTGAATCTTCACAAAACTTTTATCTGTGGAAAACTCAAGCAGAGTACCGGCTAAGAAAAAAGTACAGGGAAGATCAGCAGTTTGCTGTGAGAGAGCTCTTACCTAAGTGAATGTGTAATTTATTGCACAGTGTTCCTAACAGGCACATAACGGAAAATACTGCTTTGCAGGAACAGTGCTGCAAGTGATGTAAAGCAGCTGTGCTTCTGTATTATCCAAGAGAAATAGCACAGTCTGTACCCGTACCATCTAAGGAAGGGCTACAGAAAATTATATTTTTACTCAGTAGATATAATTCTTGTGACCTCATAGTGATTTATTACCTGAGTTATTGCACGTACTTCCCAGCTCAGTGATTTTTGACTGATATATAGCATAATGATCTTTACAACTTTAAGTCAACAAATGACCTCATGGCACTAGTTAGATGGCTCACGGTGATAAGCCTCCTATTCATTGTATTAGAGTAGGTTTGGAAACTTGTGTGCTGTAGGTCAAGGGCATGGTGAAACAGTATCGGCCTATTTTTCTAAGAGTAATGGTTGATCTACCGGTAGAAGATAAACATGGAAATTGCAAATGGGAATCCCATCTTCTTCTGCCAGTAAAGAGTAAATTATGCTTTTTTTTTTTTTTGAAGTTAAATCATCCTCTTACAAAAAAAGAAACCTGTTCTTCCTTTATGTAGGTTTTTCTGGTTTGTTTTTTTGTTGTGGTTTTTTTTTTTAATTAAGGAAGTTTGACAGTTGCTTTCTTTTGAGTGATAGGAGTTTGGAGGACTTTCACATTTCCTTCACAACGTCCAGTCAAGAAATTTAAATTTCTGTAACTGAAATGCCTAAAAGCTTCATATGCATCTGCTCAACAAGCCTCAGGGAACTTCAGGAGATTACGTTTGGGATTATGGAGATGTAACTATTCTGAGCGTGCATGTCACATGAGTTACTATACGGGGTTTGTGTCTTTATGTTTTTAGAGTCTGAGGATAAGTTCACTCTCCCCAAAAGCCACATTGCTTTGGAGCATTTAAGTAAAAAAAGAAAAGGACAGTAGCTTGGCTGTAGCTTGGGGAACTTTTTCGTTGCCTCCAGAGTTGGCAGAGCTGGTGCCTACTGCAGGCTAAATAGCTACAGCTCAATTAACTGTAAAGTCCCAGCAAAGCTTGTAGTCATAACAGCTTTGTTTTTCCGTGTTGTTAAAAATAAAACACACGAGCCAAGAAGCTCTGGGAAACTTTGTCACTGGATATTTAAGGTCAAGAAGCATTCAAAAGTAAAGAAACTCCAGCAATTTTAATTTCTCTGTCTAGTCTCTTTCTGTTACGGGCATCCTGCAGCCGTACCCAAACCAAGTGCTTCCTCAAGACAAAAGGGGAATGCACGATTTCCAAATTAAGACAGGTTGGGCTTCAAAAACCACAGTACATTTGGAAAAGAATATTCCTGGGACCTTTCTTATGAAATAAAGTCATCTTTTAAAATTTCCAAGACTTTTGGATGTTACCTACTATTAAATATGCTGTCATGCTGTAGAGAAGTGTATATTCATTCTTACTGAACATTAATAATACAAAGATTACCTTTAATTTCTGGAGTTTTTGTGACTGAATTTTTTTTTGGTAGCTCAGATTTTCAATCATATTTCATTTGTGCTTTCTCCTCCGTATGCGTTTGTGTGCATTTGCATATGTCTGAGAGAAGCATATTAGATCCTCGGCAATGTGGAGCTTCGAAGCAGCAGGAGTTTTCGTCTTTATTCTGCTTTCCCTCCTGCTGTTCTCCCCAGCCCAGACTGGCTGCTAATTTTTTTTACTGACAGTATTCATTCGCCTTTCTCTGAAAGCAGTTGAACTGACTGCCTGAAACAGGTGAACTGAATTTCTGGCCATCTCAGACGAACATGGGAGAGCTAATAGTTTTCCAATCACAGACAGGGTGCAAGTGGTTACTGTGATGTTGTTGTATCTTGCTCTTTAGTGTGTCCAAATGGCACTGTGCTCCTTCCTCACTTCTTTTTGGTGGACCAAATGAAGGCTTCTGTCCATATAGGGTGCTTAGAAATGGTAGAGTGATAAAGTCTGTCCTGCTTATTTCTTTGTTCCTTGCTATTCATAGGCTGAGTGTAACTTTTCCTTTGATGGTGGGTTTTTTTTTTTCTTCTTTTTTTTTTTCTTTTTACCCGCTAACAAATTAGCAGTTCTCATGATTATAAAACCTTCAGGAGAGCTGGGATTACATAAATGCAGTATAAATGATGGTGTTTCCCTTTGAGAACAGGGATATAAATTTTAAACTCTATAATGAACTCCCATCTTGTGCGAAAAGTATCAATGCTTTTCTGAAAAGTACAAATGAAAATTCCAAATTATCCAGCTTCATAGAGCTAAATCTGTTCCACAGAATATTCTGTCCCCTCTGTCCTCCTTCCCTTCCCCCTCCAATATTTTATCTGTAGCCTGCCGAGATGGAACACGGCTGTATCAATTGAATCTTCATTCAGTACTTTTGATGTGCAAGCTGTGCCTTCTGGCTTTTGTTCTTGGGCACAGTTCAAGCAAAAAAAGAACCGGGTGATACTTTGAGGATTTTCTTCCCCTCCTCGCCCCAGTATCATAATTTTGCTATCAGGAATCCTTTCCCCCTACTTGTTATCAGTTAGCTTAATGGCAGACCTTTCAGACTCTGCCCTACTTCTACTGAAGAGGTTGTCTGTGCATCAGTGTTCACAGGGATCTGAGGTAAGGTATCTTTTGCTAGATACAATGTGAGAAGTGTACAAATCCATTTGTTCAGGGGCACCATTGAATCCTTCTCAGTAAGGCATTTGCCTACAGTTTCCTGAGTTTCAGGGCTCTCTGACTTGGCTTTTGGCCCTGCTGGGGCCTTCTGCTCTGAGCACTTTTCTTCTGCTCAAAAACGTTTCTGCTCTTCCCTGTTTAATGCAGGAGTTGGAACTGTTGGCTTACAGACTTGTCTGGCCTGCTGTTCTTGCTGTCCCTCGTAGTATGACAGGAAGGGTAGAAAAAAAAAATTACAGGAATATTCAGGATAAAATGGTGGTGATCCTTTCTTTGTATATAACTATAATAAGTCACACAGAACCCTTATGCAGCCCTCATGGCTTTCTTGTTTGAGTGGAGGTTGGTGAGGGTCAGTCTTTTTATGCTGTATGCAAATTTAACCTCCTCTTATAGCACATGCTGCCATCGTAAAATGTAGAACTAAATTAATCCTGCTCCAAGTAGCATTAGTTTTTACCCTGTGACCATATCCCAGTTGGAGTGGATTGAACTGGTGATAAAGCTTGTCATTAATATGAATGGACGTGCTAGCAAGTGATGGCATCTCATCTTGAATTGCTTAGAGACCCTAAGGGAAATGCCTTCTAAGTGGCAATACCTTCTGTGGCCACCTAGTGAAATAAAACCGTGACATCATCCGGTGCTGAGGCAAAGAAAGGTCTCCTGAACCTAGCCAATTCTTCAGATTGTTTTTTCTTTGTTATATCTCCCTTTTGTGAAAGGAATAATTGTAGCAACAGTACCATTTAGCCTTGTGATTGAAGTGTGGGCTTTAAATCTTCACAAAGACATTTGTCTTTGTCAGGACCTCCGAGTGCTTTGTGTGTGTTTTTTCCACTGCTGTGTCCTGGATTTTGAAAGTACCAGAACGAGGTGGCAACTCCGTGTTTGAAACGGTTCAGTTCTGTCCTTAGTCTTTTGTGCCTGTTAAACTAGTAGATGACTGTTGCATCTCAGCAGCACTAGTTTCAACTTTGGGTAATTGCAAAAGAAGGATATGACAAGGTTGTCTGTTTTCCTGCTGTTAAATCTCTCCTCCCCTTGAAGGAAAAACATCACTACATGTATGGAAGAAAGTGTGTGGGTGTGTAGGTGTATTGTGTGTGCATGTGTTTCTTGTATGTCTTAAAAATTTGACATAGAAAGCTGATTAACTCTGTCTCCCAAAGAACCAAATCCTTTGTGAAGAGTCGCGTACTGCCTTTGATCAATCAGAGAATGTCTAATGTGAGTTGGATGCATACCCACATCTAGATAAAGATAAAATGCCTCCTGTGAAAGATGTCCATTTTTCAGAAGTTGTGTCTGAGACATGTGGCAATCTTCTTTCTACTGACTACAGCCATCATTCATAAACACATCATCAGAACAGTTTTTTGTGTTCTTAACACAGAAAGTTCATGAATGAACTAGCCTAAGTCTCCTGATGTGTGTAATTTGTTTAGAAATATGGTATGACACAGTCCTGGTTCTTCAGGCACAAGTATAACAATGAAGACGTGCACATGCTAAGGCTGGATCTGCAATGGTGCCTCTGTTTACAATGCTTTTGTCTACATCCACAGCACAGCAACTACTTTTTTTTTTTCCTTTGAATAAACCCCAACTAGTTTATTGAAAATCTGTAACTTATTTATAAGCAGGTCCTAAATTAAGCACCGCTAGTCCTTTTCCAGACACAAAATACTGTTCCGGCATATTATCTATATAAATCCCTCTTATATGACAGGGAGAAAGATTCTTATTTGCAAATGATGGGGCCATGCCTTCAGAAGAGTCTTGCAGTTGAGAAGACAGGCAGCCTGAAAGAGGATGAGGTCACTGCAGTATTTTGCTCTGCCTTTTATTCGCATCTTTTGTGGTAATGATTCAGTTCTTCCTTAAATACATCATCTATTCAGGGAAGTAAAAAATCCCAGTACAGTAAAATGCTATGTTTAGATCACAATACTTTGCTTAAGATATTAAATATGAATTGTTTCTAAACTTACGAATATTTGGGAAATATTTTCCGTAGCCTATGTCTTTGTACTGGCATGAAATATGGCAATAGCCACTGTGGTCAATAAGAAGCATGCAGTAATACCTTCCTCACAGGGAGGAAAATGTCAGTTATAATCAAAACAGTGGAGAACATGTTAGCAAATACATCTTATATTCAAACTATATATGTGAGGAAAAAAAAGACATTCTTTTCCTCCCATGTTTTTGTTTTCTTTTTCTTCACAGGCTGCTTTTTTCTTTGGTGTAGCTGCTGCTGGATGCTATAGGCACAGTTGTCTGGGTCAGGCCATTCCTTCAGGAGACAGCACTGTTCCTTTTACTCTCTTGTATTTTTCCATAGGCTGAAGATCGTGTTGCAAATATTTTAGTTAATTTTTTCAGTTTTTGCTGTGAGAGGTGGGACAATAATCGTTCAGGAATTATATGGAGGTGAAATGCATGCTTCGTAATGGGATCTCTTCTTGCATCACGGGTGGCGTTACTGTTTTCAGGCTTTATAATCAATATGAAGAGAGTAGCTTTTCAAAATTAGAAATTGACCTTTATTGGCTTCTTCAAAGCAATGAAAATGAATATCCATGTTATTTTACTTTGGAATGTTCCTTCTGAGTAAGCAATATAAAAAAAGAAGCTGATAATCCATCACCTTTTCCTGCTGAGATGAAGGGGAACTGGATGGTTCAGAGACTGGTAATAGGATATCATGACCTTCCACCTCTGACCCATTTATTAAAATACAAGCTATGACAGTGGAATCTAAAAATCATCGCTATGGGATATACAGCTGTAGAATCTGGAGCAGTGTATTTCTGCATCTTTAAGGTCTGGTCCACTTGTCACAAACTTCCACAGCTTCTCAGCTGGCAGTAGATTTAGATGGAGCTAAGTGAAAACTGAACTAAAACCAAAAAGAATGTAGGAAGCCTTGTAAATAAGGATGTATTAGCTGTGCTAAGCTTGGTGATTTGTATCTGTTCTGATCTGATACAGCTTATTTGCCCTCCTTGTTTTCTGGAGCTTGATTCAGAGTTCCCCTAATCAATGCAGAAGTGGTACTGACCATTTTTCTTTGACTGTTACTTTGGGATGTTAGGAAGAGGTTAATGTGAATAAGGATGCTGTGGGTTTTGCCTTAAGATGATGCTCAAAGTTTGCACTGTCAATGAGAGCTAATTTTAAGCATTTAATGTTTTGCCCTAGATCTCCTGCGGAAGATTCCTAACACCCTTTTTGTTTCTATGGCCAACTTAAGCTGAGAATTGGTAATGTGAAGCCCATCTTCTTTGTACAGCTCAGTTAATTATATAATAAATATCCTCAGGTTTTATTTAGTCTTAATTATCACCTGGGTTTTCCCTGAGCAGAAGCAATCAAGGAATTCAAGAGGATGGTAGGAATCTTGGTATACCACCATACTAGCTTTGCAGACAGGGTGACAGCAGTGCCAGAGTAGCTAGCTTCCGTCTCAAATTATCCTCCCTTCTCTCATGTCTTCTAAAACTTGAGAGGACAAATTAACCCAAGTTACTGTGATAGGTTAAATACAACTGGCTGAAAAAAGATCAAAACTGTAAAGTTTGCAAAGTAAAAAGAAAAGGTATTAAGTCAATATAGTTTGAAGTTCTAGTTTGGAAGCAGTCAAAATTGACCTACATTTATGTAGTCTAAATATTTCTGAAATTTTGTAACTAGAACAAAATATAGTCTGCTCTACTTTTTACACATTTCACCCTCAAATGGCAGGATAAGACACACACACAGGTGCTTACTTCCTTTCCCTGTATTTCTTTGAAATCCAGGGTGCTCGCTTGCTCTTTTGTGTGCTGTGAGGGCTCAAAAAATGTGTTTAATACTGACGGGAACACTTTCATACAAAAATTCACTAGACTATGTGAGGGTTTTATTACGAAAATGAGAAGACACAAACCCCAGACATTTAGCTCATTAAACTCTGGACAAGATAAAAATTTGATTTTGTTTTTCATTTCTGGCTTTCTCAGCGTAGCAGTGCCTACATTGCTGCTGGTAGGAAACTGCCAGTTCCTGAAGAGGCTTCTAAATCAAAGCAAAGCCCAGCAGGTCATAGGCCCATTGACAAAAAGCTGTAAAGAACTTTCACACTTTTCCAGGTTACTTTATCACAATGTATTTGTGGTCCTAAAAGATATTTTTCAATTTGCAATTACGTGTTTCTCAGAAAGTCTTGGTTATAAAGCTGACACGGTTGAAATACTGGCTTTGCATCAAGATTTCTAACAGAATTAACATTTGAATCACTTGGGGCCCTATTCACAAGGCAGAGGACTGTTTGCATAATCAAAACCGCTTTATTTTGCGTGCCAGTGGAGAAGCAAGGATTGTAGCTGTGGTTCACAAACAAAATTCCAGTGATAGGTATTGATGTGTGTCTGTATGCTGCTGTCTCTCAGTCTGGCTTGCACAAATAAGCACAAATCTTTATAAAGGCAAAAGAAAAGGTTTTGGAGCAATGTATAGTCTCCATTCAAAACCTGATTAAACAGGCTTTGCTTAAGTTACCAGTGTAAGAATTAGATGGACTTCCCACTCTTCCACGTGTGGATGAATGTTGGGGGCACTTTTACAGCTGGGTTGTTGTGAGAGGAAGGATGTCTTTCTAAAAATATGCTCAGTAAAAATTTATGAGCTTGAAAATTGCTTCTTCTATTGAGGAGGTCAAACTAAATAACCTGTAAGAGTATATATCTGTGGATAATGGGTTCAAGACAAGACAACACCTTTCTGTCGGATTTCTGCCAGTAGTCCAAGAGGCTTATGAATTGCATTAATAACCTTCCCAACTTGCCATCAGCTCATGCATTCATGTTTTTAATCCATTTTTATGGCTGTGGACAAGAAGGTAGAATGTCACATTCTAAGAATCTGTTTCTTTGCATGTGAATAACTCCTGATCAGAGTTCAGGAGTATAAAGCAACATCTAACCTCTCTGAGGCAATAGGAAACCTCTGGTTCTTAAAGAACCCCTTAGGTATCAGGGGATTTTATTCCTTTCTATTTTTCTAGGATGAGCTTCTGTTATGTTGTTGCTGTTAAATCAAGTTCTTTAGTGAAGTTTAGATGATGAAAGTTCTAGTTCCACAACAAAATTTGGGTTGTAATTATTGCAGCTTCGGATTATTTGACCTTAAAAAGGCATATGATGTGATCCAGCCTTTTACTTGCTAATGTATATCAGCTCATTGAACAAAGAAATCATCCATGCATCCTAGGAATTTTTAAACAATTTTTGTGACATTTTAAAGTCTTAATTGACTTCCTTTTAGATGGATTGGGTTTTTTTGGTGTGGAGTTTTTTCGTTTTGTTTTTGTGGTGGTTTTGTTTGTTTTCTTTTTTTGTAAGGGACTTGGATCTTTTGGTATCAGTGCTGCTTAGTTGTAATTAAATGCCTTTATTTGAAAATATACTAACTAAAAGCTTGAGGTTTAAATAAAAAAATAAAAGAAAATGAGGTTTAAATTAAATGGAAAACATCTTGGATAATAGATACGCTTCTGAAAAAAGAATCTATGTTTTTGAGCCTTCAGTATCACAGTATTAGCTTTTATTCTGGTGTGTGTTTGTTATTTGTTTATTTAAATTATACCTCTGGAGTAAAAAAAGTATTTCTCAGATGCATGTAGGTCTGGAAATTAGAATAGAGATTGCATTAGTCTCTATTCTTAGGATTTTAGGTTTCAAAATACTTAAGAGTCTAAGCACAACATTAGAAGGAGTATGCCCTTTTCTGTATATTGCTTAGGAGCTGTCAGCAAAAAGGTGGGCTTAACTCTATTTCATACATCCAAGTTCGTTGCAGAGTTTGCTGTTTCTATGGTTGACTGAAGTGCATAAATTTAAAGTAGTTCAGTTTCTCATTTGTTGTAATTACAGAGGCCATTAACCTTGTAAAATCATTTATAGAATTATAAATCTACATCTTTGAGAATTATGTAAACAAGTTTGTAAAAGGTCCTCAAGTTAAATGAAAGCCAAAATGTACAAAAGGACTAGGTTTTATTAACAGCACTTGTTAAAGCCCAACAAACTGTTGGAAGAACACCTGCAGATAATTACATGCTCCTTCATGGCAGTGACACCACCATGGTTCCTATGACGTGAAGCACTTGTTCTGTAGTTAAAGATACCTTCAAGATATGGATACCCAACCATAGTTTCTTCTCAAAGAAACGGTGGTTCTTACTATTTTACATGCAGCTGATCGTGGTCACAGAGAACTTTGGGAGAGGAGTGTCTTTTACTGCCTCAGACTGGGTTTGTTTATCTGCAGAGAGCTTGTCTGTTTGTTCGAGTGTTGCCAGGTTGTCATATGCAAGTGTCCTAACCAGCTGGGGGAGAGGCATTTTGATGGGCCTGTTGAAGTCTGTGATCTGTCATCACTGGGATGCTGAGCCCAAATTAGAAATAAACGTGTGTTCCTGTGCCTGTTTCATGGACTGATCTTTCCTTTTTCTGTTTGGGAACACAGATTTCATGCTTTCATAGGGCTGGTGCTATTGAACTGAAATACTGAACTGAGGTGGGAATTCAGGGAAGATGTTTAGCCTTATGAGTGTTAGCACTTTGGCTGCCACTCTTTTAATATCCATCTCTGAACTTGAGTGTGCTCTTAGACTTTCGGATGTAATCAGTTCTTGATTTTTAGCCAGAGCTTTTTGGCATGCATTGGAATAGGGATTTAGTATTCCTTAGTTACTAAGTTCCTTCAGAGGTGGAGTTTACTGGTGCAAAGTGTTTCACGCAGCATATACACTGACTAGCCATGCTGATGGAGGAAATAAATTCATTAACATCTATATGTACTTGCTTCTCTTCTAAATCCTGTGACCTTTTTCAGGTTGGTATTTGGTAGCTTTGTTGAAGTCATTCTTTTATTTACTTGGAATGAGGTGGTGATGACCAGCAAATCACTAGTAGAGAGCTCCAAGGACTTCATAGTGGTTGAGCTGTGTTTTCCTGCATATTAAGGTGTTCTTTAGCTGTAGAGACTAAAAATGTGTCTGATCTTTTGCAGTATCTCAAGATAATAGCAGGTGAACTTGCTTCAAGAGTTGATTGGGAAAGGCTTATGTAGAGCAACGTGTGCCAAAGACTTTTGGAGGTTCAGAAACTGCTTTAAAGCAGCGATGGTTTTGTTATATTCCCAAACCTTGGTTTTTATAAGCATACCATTGTTGCTTACTCAACTTCTGTGCAGTTGCACAGCACTGAGGAGTCTTGTGTTTGTGTTGGGCAGATTTTTTTGAATTCTGTTGGTGAGATGGTAGAGTCTCATCTTTGACCATGCAATACTGGTACATTCATAAAGAGATTACATAGTTCTGTGGTATTCAGGTCCCATACTGGCCATAGCATGGCATGTAGTAACATGCTGAATGGTCTAGTCCAACCTGTGCTTAGTCAAATCAAATTAACAGCTGATTACAAATCAAAAAACAGCTAACAGCTAAAGTTTGATTTCCTTCTCACTTGGTTTTTTTATAAATGCAAAGCAGCTTATCGGTTAGAGTTACTGCTACACTTATCGATTCAGCTACACAACCCATTAGTATTTTATTGCTTTGGTCTTTCTAATTGAAAAGGGAAGTCACAGAGAACAGATTTAGAGTGGTCTAGGCGTGTTGGAGTCCTCCTTCTAGATCCTGCTGCTCATTAAGGTGCCCTACTTGTTTTCTGTTCCATTTCTCCTCAGGGACAAACCCCTTCATGCCTTGTGATTGCTTAGCAATTCACTTTTGTGTTCAGCCTTAATAATAAACAAGACATATTTAAAGAGACCAACTAAAGAATTGTCTTTATCTCAGAGGTCATCTCTGGGATGATGAACCTAGGTCTAAGATGTCTGGGTTTGGTTTGTTGGCTTGTCCTGAGCTTGTGAATGGCATTCAGGTTCTCATGAAACTGGCTTTTCACATGGCAAATTTCTTTGCAAAAATGTTAACACACACACACACACACACACACACACCCCCCTTGTGTTTAGTTGGGGATTGTTTCTTTTTTTCTGATATTGACAGACTTAAAAATTCTGCTAGTGTTATCCATGTGTTTTTGTCCCCTTTTCCCTCTAGCCTCCTTTCTCCCCTTTCTACTGTGCTCTGGCAGCCTGGAAGAAGACGACTGAAACAGCAGTGTCCATGCCTGGGCAGTGGTAGAGAGGAGAACTAGGAGAGAAGTGATGTCCAAATCTGGTGGTTAAGCATAGATGTTGCTGTGAGAGTCTTGGGAAGAGGATTACCACTACAACAGTGGGTCTGGTAGAATGTGAATTGCAGAGGCCATGGATAGTTGCACAAGGTATAGAAAGCAGTAACAGGAAGATGGGAATGGTTGGTGGTGGCTTTGGCCTCAGCCAGGAGCCTATAGGATGGAGATGAGGAGTCTGCCTGGGCAGAACTGGCGTTTCCCACCCTTCTGGTCATTGGCAGGATTGAAGAGAGAGGGGAGCAGAAATGGAGCTAGGGATTTGGAGATGTGTTTAGCCAAGAACAGGTTTGGAATTGTGATTTTGGGGGAACTGTCAGAAAAGTTTTACCACTGACAGTGTCCCATCTATAACTGATGTTGAATTCCAGACTTTTTGGCTCAAACTTCTTGTGCTTCTGCCAAATACCTGAATGTTTAAGCGTGCTCAGGGAGGATGGATTCTCTGGGAGATTTTAGCTTCTAAAGTGCAACTTTAAAGTACAATTTTCCACTGACTAGATATAAACTTTGACAAATTGGACAGATTTTCACAGAAACGAGAAAAAGCATGCTCTTGACCTGAAGCGTAACTTTTGAAGGCCGCCTTTCAATGCATGAGATCTGAGAACTGTTTGAAGAAAAGGTCACCAACATTAAAGAACGCATTTGTTCTCTAGTCCTCTCTTGGAAAAGCCTGACCTGTTTTGACTGGAACAAACACTGTTAGGCACAAACTGTAAAAGATGAGGACATTTGTTTAAAGTTTGGCAAGGCAATAGTGTCATCTTGCAGGAACTGGTACTTTAAGAGCCAGTGCTATCAATTTTGCTACTGCCATTGTTAATTACTATCATTCTATAAAAATAATTTTATTTTAAAAAGCAAAGAATAAATTGCCATAATTATAATTGAAGCATGACACAACAGGATGGAAGAATGAGTATATTTTCAGGGGGGCTGGGAAGTGGTGTTTTATATCTGTAGGTAGTAGACAGACAAGCTGTTGGCTGTTGAGATGGCCTTTTAAAAAAAAAATAAAAAAATTCTTACCACCTGTGGTGTTAATGGGTTATACTGGCAGATCCCTTTAATGTATTTTCACACGTTTCTTGGGTGTGTTTTAATTATGTTGTTGCTCAGAATGCCTTCCAATATGGACTTAGATCCATAGTTTGGTTGGTGTCGTGCATCTACACAGGTAATTGTGAATCTGTACTTGAAAATTATGGGGATGGTTTTAGCAAAAGTAGGAGGATATAAATAACTAGCTTACCTCAACTAGGTCTCTCCTAAGCATCGCTTAACTTTCGCATCACCCTGTCAGTATCAGCTGTGGCTGTCAACTCTGTGAAGCTCAGACATTCCTTCAGCCCATGTTTTCTGTTCTAGCACCTCTCCTGCTTTCTCTGAGGGCCAGCTGCTTTTTAAAGAAACATACCAGGCTTGCCATCTTTTGCTTAAAGGAAAATTTTTGTCCTTTAAAATGTAAATTTCAATGTTCGACAATGTCCTCAAGGTTTAAATAAGCACATGCTGCTTTAGACAGTGACATGGTAGTACAGATCTTCACTGTCGTTTAAAGTTAATTTGTAAAGTTTGCAGTTATCCTGATTCAGATTCAGTTGTATTCCAGGGTGAATAAAGCAAAAATGCTGTTGGATCTGTTGTATGGTTTTCTCTTTCCTCCCAGTTGCTTATATCTTAAATTCAATTAACATTGTTGATGAGTGCTGCAAGAGTAAATGACAATTAAATGACAGGGTGAGAACTGAGACAATACCCAGAGACCACAGAGCAAAGGCAGAAGGAGGACAGTATATTTGTTCCTTAAGAGCTGGCAGGGCCTTCAGATGTGATTGCAAAGTGGATGAACAACAGTGTTGGCACCAAAGTGGTTTGCATGTGGTGGTACAGCATTGCTAGCTGTTTCTGATACAATCTCTTTCACCTGATTTAGTCAGAAAAAAAATTTAACCTTCACTTGAATTATCACTGGGTTTTGCTGCTGTAGCATCTGCCAGCTTGCTTTATCCCTTTATTTGCTTTTTTTTTTTTTTTTTAAATGTTGCAAATTAGTTTACAAGTTACTTGAGGGAATCTTGACCTTTTGTAGTTTGCATGCTTAGCATGTTTTTGGATGGGAAAGAAAATTTAATACAAATCCTATAACAGACATAAAAGAGATCTAGCCAGAATTAAGGTTATTTCCTGTCCTTAAAAATGTTTTTTAAATGATCTAGATATTATTAATATTCTAATTATGCTTAAAAGTCTAGTAGTTCATTATTTTGAGTAGCTTTTCAATGAAAATTACGCTATGACTGGATTTCACTCACTTTATTATGAAATCCTTGTCTTTTTCCGATACCCACCCCACATGTTCTCTTTTCAGTTACAGAACAGTATGTGTTATTTTCACTGTGATTGATTTTGTTTACTAAAATATTTGTAAAAATGGGTATTTGCTAGCTTTCTACTGAGGCTGCCTTTCTTTAACCTCTGAATCATTCCACAAGAGAAAAAATGATGCCGTGATCGTTCCAGCATTGTTTTCCAGCTGTGGGTGAAGAGGCATGTTGAGCCTCACCCACCCTGAAGAAGAAAATTGATAGATCCTTTAAAGGCTTCTGTCTCACTCCCTCTTTGAAAAATAGCAAGACATATGCCACAAGCCTTTTTTTTTTCTGCTGCCTAAAGTGTATGCTGACAAATCTGCCTGCTTTTCTTGCAGCATTTTTGCTGGAGGAAATGGCCCACTGAGAAATATAGCGAAACTCATTTTTTTAAAAAACAGCTTTTCTGTAGAATTCCTCATTTGTAAGTAGTGGTTAAAGTATGCTGGTAGGCAATGGGGTTGCATGTTAATGCGATTAAATTCTTTCCTAGGATGCCTTTCTGTGTAAAAAAAAATTATTTATTGTAGGTACATAGGGTTAGGTGATTTCTTGTCATATTGATGCATTGGGAAGAGTGAGTAACAGAACTCGCACTGGCTTCATCAGGGCACGAGTGTCAGTACTGGTACGTAGTTATTTAGTTCCTTGTTTAGACAGTTTAATACTAATATTGCAAGTATGCTGTTTACAGCAGAGGATTTTTATCACCGTTGCAAAGTCAATCATTCAGAAGTAGAATTAAGTTTACCTATGAAAACTTAATTTGGTCCCTCCGCTTGTACTCTTCATTCCTTAATTACACAATAGCACCATGTTCACTCCTGCTGTGTGATCTCTGCCTGTGTTGGATGATGAACGATTAATTTAATTCTGTGTTCTTGATGGGTGACTCTAGCTATATACACCTACTGTGCATTATTAAAACACAGATGGTTTTGAGATTTTCTAGAACACTCGTCAGTGTACTCTGACTGCTTAAATATTTGTTCATCTTCTCAGCACCCCACTTGCTGAGAGTCCTTTTAAATGATGATTTTGAGATGACTTTCAAAGTACTTGCATAGCATTGGGTAATATCAGCGTAGAGTGTCGCCCTGGGGTTCTATGATAATTGTGTGCACTCTGTGGTTCTGATGAGCGTGAAGATCACAAGTTGTAATGTCCAGAAAATGAGGAACATGGTGATGATATCAGCTCGGGTGACTTAATGTGATGCTCAGCCAATGGTAGAGGTAAGGGTCGAGATCAGGTTGATTTTCTTCTGGCTTGATCCTGAAGGACTTCTCTAATGGATGGGCAAGGTCCTTCCACTGAAGCTGGACAAAGTTGGATCAAGTTCATACCTGGGCCTGTGCAAAAATAAAATTTAAGCAAGCACTTCTGCTATCTGTGGGGGAAAAAGAAAAAAAAAAGAGCTGGGAACAGTTAATGGGTACAAGCACACAAGTTGGTCACTGCAGGATAAGTTAGGCTGTGAACTCACAGGTTGTCAGAGTGGGAGATAAATGTGAGATAGATAGGAAGCAGCTGTGCGCTGAAAGCTGGTACCCTGCCTTATCTACTGGTGACTTCAAGAACGTGTATCTTAGAGAAGCTCAGTTACTGTTGCAGAAGCCCCTATAATTGTAGTCCATTTTTGCTTTGAGTGCTCGGCGTGGCATTCTTTATTTTAATTCAGATTTTGATTTCTGTAATTTTCTACGTGTTTGAAAAAGCAAGTGGAAATCCATATTCCATTTTTTGGTGTTGCATCTGCGCTCCAGTATTTCATCATGTTTGCAAACTCCTATGGACACATCCTGCTTGAACTGAAATGCTAGCTGGTAGCTGTCATAGGTGGCTTCTGTCTGTAGGCTGAAATTGGAGGAAAATGAGGAAAACTGCCAAGCATTTTCACTGATTCCTGCTGAAAGCTGTGGGTTGGTAATCTATGGGAGTCTTGGGTTCTGATATGGACATCAGTGGAGAATATGTGCTATTCTCCGCGGGCTCTTGTCTACCTCACCCTAAGCGTGAGTGCTTGCTCACTGCATGCACTGCATCCTGTCTGTCTGGTCAACACGCTCTCACTTTCCACTTCCTGCATTTTTCCACCTGTGAAGGCTGTTCAGTTGTCCTCTGGGTTTTCTTTCTCCTTACCCAGCTGTCCTAGCTTCTGCTGTGAATCACAGCCCCTCATGCCATCTCCCCTTGTCTGTATTCCTCCTTCTTTTACCACTGCTGATACTCAGTCTGTCCCAACGAGGTGATTTCAGAAGCTAATAATGACTAAATTTAGAGGATTTTCGTGGAGATGGAAAAATGTGTATTCCTATTTTAAATGCCTGTGTATTTTCAGATTTCACATCTCTCCAAAGCATTGCATTTAGAGGTGTGTTTTTTCAAGGGGAAAGTTACTTAGTGAGCTACAGAAGATGTTACTAAAGCCTGGTTTTGGGAGACAGAGGAACTGTTTAGACTGCAAACTTCCAAAGAATGCATCCTAAGGTAGACAGATATTTGTATGAAATCTCTGTCTGAAATTCAGCAAGATACCAAAACTAATAACAACAGCTTGTAATAAACCAGTGACAGTTTTATTAGTAGATTGTGCTTCTAGTCCCAGTCATGGTATACGTGCATAAAAAACTAATAGAATGACTCCTGCTTTCACATGCTACCTGCGTTGTAGAGTTGTTTGCTGTACACGCTGACATATTTTTAGTTTACACAGTTTTGTCCTCTTGAATACTGAAATGGACAGTGAAGGCAAGATATGACTGGCTGCTACAGGATAGGAGTAGTATATTACAGTCTTTTTCCATGAGAGTCTGGCTTTAATAGGATGATGTCTCATTATTTTTAACCTCCATCTGTACTTGTGTCTGAAGAGCATTGGGAGCAATACACAATGCATAAATTTATATCTAAAACATAATGAAAGAGACATTAATTTTGTATGGCAGCTATCTTCTGTATTTCTGTTAGAATAATATATTGTAGTGGTTTTCAGAGCATATTTGATCAGTCTCTCCAATGCTTTATTCCAGTTCAGTAGACAAAGAGGCTTCAGCAGGTTTGTGACTTGCCTTTTGCTTAGTGAACTACAGCTGTAGCGAGAAGAACCTGTGACAGTGCCTATGTGTTGTTGTATACTCTGTTTTTCTGTGTTTCTTCTTTAATAGCGTACTACATTTTCAAGTAGGAGCAGCAAGCAGAAATTTCACAAATAAGAAAAGTACTTGGTTAAAAGTTCAACCCACTCATGCGTCGGCCTGAATTTCAGCCTGAGGAGGTAGATGCCCCCAATGTGATCCATGTAGTCCCTCCAGCAAAACAGCCTACAGTTGCAGGGCTAACAAATTCTTTCTTGTAAGGATGTGAGGCACTATGAACTTCCTTAATGCCAGACTGTCTCTCTCTTTTTTTTTTTTTTTTTTTGACTTAATGAAAACTAGAATAAGGGCCATTTGTTAAATCTAGAAGAGACTGTCATGAGGTTGGAATTGGCTGTAAAGAAGGTAATTCAGCTAAGCCTATGTAATAGCCCATCGGAGTGATTTGGTGCTTTTTCTATTCTTCCTGCAGCTCAAGGATTCTTTTGAAATCTGTTAAGAAACTTCCTCCTAGGAATCTTTCAGAGCTGAACAGTGACCTATATATAGCTTTATTCCATTGTGTCCAATAAGATCAGAGTGGAAGCTGACTAATTCTGTGCATTTATAGGTGTGCAGCTTTAAAATCAATTACTTGGGATTACAAATAATGATCCATGTGCAGAATATATCCTGTGGTGAGAAGATGGGAAGTCTGTGGTCAGTGTGGTCTTACCTAGGATGTATAGTTTTCACTGAATTGACTTTTGTCATATTAGGGTTGTAGGAAAGTAAAGCTATTTGCTTGTAGTAAATTATTTCCGATGGGTGAACTGGAAAATAGCAAAGCATAGATTTGGGGGCTGCATTTCTGAGGAGGAAATTTCTGCGCATTTACTACTGCATAACCAGCAGGGTACTGAATTCCTGTCTCTCTGCTAGAATTTTAACTAACGTTTTGCACACAGAAAGTCCTGCTGTGTGGGAAGTGGATGAGAAGCATAAGGGACATAGTGCTCCGAGGCCAAATTTTTAAAATTGCTATAAAAGATGTGTAGATGGAAACATAAGTTGCTGGTAAGGGAAGCGGAACTCCTGCAGTTTGTGCAGGCAGTAAGACACGTTTGAGTGTGTTTGTTCAGAAGACGCGATGAGCGGAAAAAACCCATCAATGTTTTCTCACTAAAGATGCCTTTCCAGGAGAGCTTGGAGACTGAACCCAACTGTTTATGAGAGGAAGTTGGCACTCTGTCAGAGAGCACCGTTGCATCTGTAGAGTGTGACAAGCCGTGGAATTTTACAGAT
The DNA here is from genome assembly GCA_013398295.1 of Chionis minor. NCBI lineage: Eukaryota > Metazoa > Chordata > Aves > Charadriiformes > Chionidae > Chionis > Chionis minor. Next base: position 1,380,062 of record VZSF01000355.1, read on the forward strand.
ATGTTGTTTGGCTCTGAAGCACAACAAATTGCTTGCTTTTACATATTTGTGTTCCTGACTAGAACGTGCATGCTTTGGTGTCTTAGAGATTAAACAGGGCGGCAAAGGTGCACAGTTACATTAACAATATTAGATGGGTGCAAACTGCCATGACGTGCTGTCTTCGAGAGTAAAACTCTCCCAAGGAGAGATGTCCTCCTAGAGTGACAGTGAGAAAGGGTGAACACTGGGTGTGAGGAGTAGCATGGCAAATGGTGAGCACTGGTGCATAATAGCCCCAGAGGACACCTCAAATACTATATATACTGAGCAAAGCAGGCATTTTCATAGCTATACTTTTTAGAAAAATGATGGGAATATCACAGCCTTTGCATATAGTAGGAAATCCAAGAGAGTATCAGCAGCAGTTGTACATTACGGTGAATATGAGCAGTATGAGGCTGAGTTCTGCCACGGCTGAGAAAAGCTTCCAGGTCACTGAAATATCAGACAGTTTGGAAGTCACGGGTGATTCTTTTATCTAGGGCCACAGTGGAGATTGGCGACTTTTCACAAAGTGAGGACAAGATGATAGTCAGGAATCACAAGACTGAATTAATTGCAGTAGGATGATCCGAGGACCATAATTAATGTTCAAGCTTCATGTACTTGACGTGTCTGAAAGTACCATCTTTGCTAGTGCTGCCAGTGAAAAGTTCTCCCTGCATGTGGCCTGGGAGTTGATAGTAATAGTTGCTTTTGTTGATTTTGACGTACAGCTGTGAAATGTTATGATGTTACTTTATGGGCGTGTCGAAATAGCCTTTTCAGAACTCTCCAAGCCTTCTTGAGGTAAATTCAGGGCTGATCTAAAAAGTCACCAGGCTTTGTTGATGGAGTGTCAGGCTTGAGCTGATGCTGTAAACCCTGCAGGGAGCAAAGCACTGATTTACTGATGCTGCTCAGGTTTTGGGTAAGAGTTGGCTGCAGTCCATCTGGCTTGGCTTGCTTGTGGAGTGAGCGTACTTTAGAACCCAGCTCATCTGGGAACAGCAAAAAGCTCCTTGACCAACACAAGCAGTAAGGCAGCTTGCCAGAAGTTCATAATAGATGAGAGCATCCCCTTGTTGGAGGAGAAATCTGTGATGGTTATTCAAGCAAATGCAATGTGTTTCCTTTAGGTATGCAAATATGCTTATTAGCCCTTGATGGAGAAGTGCTGAGTGTTGGTACTTTTTGTGGCTCAGGTCATGACAAGTCACAGAAACAATCATCTTGGATGTCATCAATTATTGAAGTATGTCACCAATTCCTCTACCCTGTTTTTTACTGCTAGAATTTGCTGTACTGGAATGTGCAGAGAGAACAAGCACCTGCCCATTCAAACGCATATAATATTTTGTCCACAGTGTTTTAAAAAGCATTTTAGCATCATTTGCTGCTGTACTTCATCAAAACTCTTCAGGGAAATGAATTAAAAATGCCGCCATCTGTTTATCTTAGATTGAATATCAAGGATAAAAAAAGAGAGCCAGCAGTTTTGAAGCAGCATTATATAATTTCAGTTTTAAAAATACATGCTAGGATACAGTGAGTACTAGTATGTTGCTCCCACTCCTGTGAGTTGTTGTAATGCTTTTTCAGCCATGTTTTAGTCTTTTTATCTTAAAAGAAAACAACTCTGTGTGAAATCTGTGGGTGATAATCACTGGATGGAGATGGCATTTACGGGGAGAATTATTTTGTTCTGGAAGTAGCACCAGGCGCAGCAGTACCTGACTTCTCGCTGAGCTCCAGCAGCAGCTGCATTGGCAGCTTCAAAGGTGAAGTCAGGCTTGTCTCAGGCTGATGCTGATAGATTCCCTAGACTCTTTTTCATTCTCTTGGATGTGAATTTCTGGGTTTTGTCTTTGAATTAGTTGAGTTCATCCAAAGTTCTATTCCCTTCAAGCAAGAAGTTTCCCAAAAGAGGAGGTGTATTGGTTGTTTTTCTGAAAGGGGATGTTTCTGAAAAAAAAACCACGCCGAGCACCATCAGTTCATATTTCATTTTGTTTTTAAAATACTCTGTGGAGGAAGAAACAGCTTTCCTATTTCAGACTTTCCCTCCCCCCTCCTTTTTTTTTAAGCAACAAAGCAGTATTTTCACAAAGACAGGCAATCTTACCACTAGGAGTCCTGATAGAAGAGCACATGGGGTAATTCTCTTACTTTCACCAGTTATGCTTGGTTTCTCACAATATAAATTGGTAGTGGAATTGCTTCTTATTTCTGCAGTGTAAAATTAGTGCAGTTAAGATAACTTTGCTTTCTGTGCTATATTATTTACTGTGTTTCACTAGGACTAATGGAGAAGACAAATCTCACACTGCAGGTGATTTTTTTTGTAGTTCTTGTAATGTATGGCAGATATTGAATATTAAGGCTGTAAAAGGGGAGAATTGGATATGAGAGACGATAAATAAGAGTGGGGTAGGGGACTGAAGAGGAAAGACAGTATTTGCAAAGACCTCGGGGTAAGCTGCTTTCAATGTACTGTTTAAGCTTTAATGACCCATATACAGATTAAGCAACAAAGTCATGGCCAACTAGAGGAATTAAAGGCCTCAGGTGATGATCTGAACAGCAAAAGCTGACAGAGGTCGTAAATACTGTTACAGTTCGACACAGGCTCTGCCTGGAAGCCGTTTTTATGTTCCTAGTCTCTCTGCATGTATGGTCATTTGACAGGGTTTGAGGGAAGAGCTGGTAAAAGCTCAGTCACTGCAGGTGAACGCTTCTCGGGGCTCCCCCCCAGTTAAAAGTTCTTGTTTGTCGTAGAAGATACCTTTTGTAACAGTTGTTTTGATTATCTGTTGTTTGTATCTGTACCTTTTTCAGTAGCAATTTTCCATTCTTGTCCTTTGAAGAAACCCAACATATTCAAATCTGAGTTTTTACTCCAAGAGATTCTCCAAATTCTAAGATGAGGATCTTATGAAAATTGTGGACGGCTCTTACTTTGAGAAAAAAGCAGTCTGGTTTGCAGAATGTTAAAAGTTGCTAGAAATGCACTGAACAAATGCTTAAAAAGAGTAATTGTAATTGTCGTAGCCTATTTACAGATCAGTGGCAAGATACTCTGAGCACAGGAAAGATTCCTCTGTGCTGACTCTGAATAGCGTGAGTTGTAGAGTGCTGGCCAAGGCAAGCTCTTTTGAAACATTTCTTCTCACCTCTCCAGCCAGATTGAAGGGTTTCCTCATTCCTGATCATGGAGCTTGCTTGCGGGTTTGCAATCCTGTCATCAGGGTATCTGTGATGTACTCACTTTGAAACTGCTCTGTGGTATTTTCCCCTTTACTGTCTACCTTCTGCCTGGAGTGAACTCTGAAGTTTTGCTGCTGAGGACGCTGATGGAGGAACACTGATTCAGCCAGATGCCATGTTGCTGTTGTGTTGCTTCCTAGAGTGATCAGCTTGTCAGATCAATCTCTTAAAAAAGAGTATGCGAGATGGTTTGTCCTTACCCTAATTCAAAGCTAGATGATCCCTGGAGTTACCTCAGCCTGACGGAGCACCCTCAATAGGACAGCAAGGGGTAATGGTGCTGTGGAAGCTCCCTGGCTTCCATTTTGCACAGTAGTGGAGTAAGACACATGTTTGGTGTTTCGTTATTTTCTTTGACAAAAGGAGAAGGCTGACAGAAGAAAGTTATGTGTAATTCAGTACAGAAATATGCCACTCATTTACATGTCTTTATATCTGTTACTTACTTTGCTGTGGAGACTGATAGTCCTGCTCAGATGTGTGCATGAGATGAGAAGGCACCAATGACAGAATGACACTGGTAACAACACATGGCTTGTCAGCATATATTGCTAAAATATGCCATGTCTTGTGGAACACTAGATATGTAATATGGTGTGAATATTAAATATGTATTGTGCTGTAAAAGAAGCTTAGTGAAGGAGATCACCTGGAAGTTCACTAGGTAAGACTTTTGTTTGTCAGTAGTCTGAAAACATGAGCTAGTGCCATTAAAAAAAAAAAGGTGAGAAAATACCATGTATTTATTCTCATAAGCTAATGCAAACGATTCCATCAAACCTGTGTTATGTTTGAGAGAAAGGAGAATTATAATTTAAAACACTATTCTTAGGATAGATGTTGCATTTTGTTTAGAAAGCAGCTCTGTTGTGTTGGATAGGAAAGATGATGTTTTGAAATGGCACTTTTTTTGACATTTATCTGGGACAAAACAATTATCTTTGAGTGTAGAAGTGAACTTGCTGTCTGGTTGATGAGATGGAAGTGAATGATTCACTTGGAGGAGACTGTGTAAGGAGAGCATCTCTAGCTGCAGCTCATTTTTGCCTCCAAGTGAGGTTGAGTTTGACCAGGAAGGTGGAGAAAATAGCACTGGATGGGAAGGCGTGGTGTTCAAACACCCTGAACGTGTGGAACTCATGGACATAGAAGATACTGAAGTACAATTATTGGTTGTCGCGTTATGAAACTCAGATGACAAAAAAATCATCCAAGCCACTAAAAAAAAGCCGATCAATGTAAAATATTTGGATCTTTTTTAAGGTAACGTGTATGTTTTGCTTTTTCAGCTTCTCTTTTGAAAGGACTGAAACATGCTAACATTGTGCTGCTTCATGACATCATTCACACCAAGGAGACCTTGACACTTGTGTTTGAATATGTGGTGAGTAAAGTAACTAATGTTCTGGATATGGTCCAGAGTGTACTGAGTTTGATGGAAAAGCTCTCTTTATCATCAGTGATGTATGAATCAGGCCAAAATAACCCTTTACTTTCTGCAGGAGAGTGAAGCCTATAAGAGATGATGCTTTGTATTAAAGTGGGCTAAAAGCGGAAGGCTGGGCTAGACCAGGTTCAGGGATGGAGAAGTGGCTACTAGGGCTTTTGAAGGACCTTATACTGTTCAGTTGACTTCAAACGCGTTCCTTATTCTGCTTCCTAATTGTAATTTGTTTGTTAGAGCTTTTTCTTTACTGATGTGATAGGATAACTTTAAAATAGGTGAGGATAACCTAGGTAAGAAGAATAGGACTGACATGCTTTACAGGTAGTTCCTCTTCAAAAGCACATAACGAGTTTAAATGGATTTTGTGACTGGCTTGTACATAGTTTCTTTTTATATCCAATGTCAGTAAAAAAGAAGACTGGTACACGCAATTTAGAATTTTGTATTATTATTTTTTTGCTATGACTAGTGTTTTACCTACTAATAAGAACTTCAGTTCACATAGTACGCAGTGTAATAATCTAACTGTGTTCAGACTATTACTTTCCAAAGTCCTGGGCTTGGCATCCTAATTAATCTTTTTAGTTTTTCTAAGACAAACATATGGCATTTATGTAGAACTACTTCAGCATTTAGCTGTAGAATTATGCAATGTACTATCATAATTAACCTCCCAGTTTTCACAGATGGGTCCAAGAACATGTAATTTAAAAGAAACAAATGAGCTTAGAGAAGGTTAGATTTTCAGTGTAATATCTATTATTGTGTTGTAGTCAGTAAGACAGTTTATAAAGTCAGTAAGGCGTTTATAAAGTACAGTGATTACTAGTTTTACTTTTAGTACATCCCTATTTAAGACAGATGGAATTGTTTTGTGTGTTTCTTTAGAGCGTTCCTTAATTTTTACATGATAGTGCAGAAAGCATCTTGCCTGGAGAAGCCATTCACCTTGTCTATTTGCATAGAAATGCTAAGGGGTAATTATGTGGGTATTCAGCTACAGGAGGCTACAGAGTGGTTGCATGCAGTACATATTTTTTTACTCAGGTATAGGAACATTAGTGAAAATTTAATCCCTTTTCTTAAAATTGGTGATTCTTCTGCTTCTGACTTACATACTGAATTAGTATAGGAAAAGTCTTGATACTTCGTTTTACATAGCGGTCGGTGTAGACTTATTTGCGTGACTTTACATGAATGCATTTTGCGGTCCCTTTTATCAGCGGCTGTATTTGACTGTATTCATCAGAACTCTTTGAGAGATGAGATATATAGAATATGTTTCTCCCTAAAATAGGTGCTTTTGCCTATTATACTACTGTCAAATTTCTGGATTTTAGATTCACTAGTAGTGTTTACAGATCCTGGCTCCCAGCCATGTGTTATAACATGTTGCTGTCCACCATAAGCATGGACACAGCCTAAGCTTTGTGCAGTGGCTAGTTCTTCTGGATTCACTTTGCTGTTTGTTTTTCCAACAGGGTGCTGGGGTCAGCCTTGCTTGTGATTGCACCTTTTTAGTCCCGTGGTGTTTGGTAGCTATTGAAACTGTTTCAGGATCTCATTTAGTAATGGTTTCTAGCAACTGATCCAAGTAGTGTTTTAGTATTTTGGCTGGTGGACAGAGTCTCTCAAGGTGGCGTTCAGGAAGAAGGGGATCTTCACTCTGACCAGCCTAAGGACTGTATCTAATGACATTGTAACTTGCTCCTGTGCCTTGAGATGACAGAATTGCTTAACAAAAGTCTGTTTTCATTGTTAGGTAATGTAAAGTTATGTATGTAGGCTGATCAAATAGCTAATGCTCTCTGGTAATGGTCGCTGCTTGACAATGCCCATGTAACCTGAATTGAATTCTTGTGTGTGTGCATGATACGGGTTTAATTGCTTGATTGCAATGACCTTTTTTGTCGCATTTGTCAATGAGCTCTCATTCAATGCATAATATGAATTTGTAGAGGCAAAAAATTACAGTTGCCCATTTAAATCTACAAATTTTGGCTGGTTGACTATGCAATCTAGCTGTGTAATTGGTGTTACTGAGCTCTATATCTGTGATGTCTGTTACGTTTTTTGGTTTTTAAACACCTGTACATGGTTTAGCTCAATAATATCAGTGATCTATATTGAAATCAGCAGGAATATTTACTCAATTAAAATTACATGGTGGCATGCATTTTTGAATGACTGAGGCCTAACAAACCTAAAAGGGGTTGAATTTGATTTACTTCATAAAGTGACATCATGCAACAGATGCTACTATTGCCTTTAATCACTATTGGCCATTTCAAACATATTAAAACCCACTTGAGTGAGGTGCCATCATTAAATTAGTGATGAACAGTTAGTGATCCAAGAGTTCTCAGAATATGGAGACTTTGGGTCGCTGAGTTGGTGATGATTCCATGGGGAGATAAATACTGATGAAACATCTGAGGTTATCAGAGGTGTTCGATTTCAGTGTTGACCCTGGAAGAGTAAAATGAGATTTAATTTCATGTAGCACCTTTCATTGGAAAATGCATTGCAGTAATAAGTTAAAAGCTGAAAGCATAATAGCCTCTGAAAGGAAACATGGCAGTGATTAAATTCTCTGGGTACCTCAAATTAGGTTTTTTTTTTTTTTCTAGATGGAAGTCTTGTCAGATGAAAACATGACAGAGCTTTTTAACTTTAACCTTGGTGGTCCCCAGAAGCAAGAAAAGTCAATCTTTAAAAGTTCTATCTGACAGTCGAAGATCAGGATAAGTTCATTCTCCATAGAAACTTTCTGGTGGTAGTACTTTCTGCACTATCATGTAAAAATTAAGGAACGCTCTAAAGAATGTGAAGCTGTACGTTTCTGTGAAGAAGAGAACAGAGGCTTGCTCCTTTTGAATGAAAGAACTTAATTGAAAATAGTTTAGTATATACAGTACCTTGTTAGGAGGTCATAATTTCTTTGTATGCTTTGGTAACTCCTGTTTCACCTATGATTACTGTTGGTCATTCAAGTGTACTGAAAAAGGAGCTGAGAGCTCAATTTTATCACTGGGTGACTGAGAGCCTTTGCTTGTTACCTGACGAATTTGGAGGATGAGCTGCTTGGATCACCTCTACAAAACCTGAAGGGCTGACATGGTCTTTCATGTACGAATAGTAGAGGAAATGGTTCCTGTATAGTTAACTAAACAAGACCTGGAAACAAAAATGTGAATTTTGGACACATTTTGCTTATGGTGTCTGAGGCTGTAGTAACTTCCAAAAGAAAAAGTTCAGTTCAGCTGTACAGTTCAGTGGAGGAGTATGACTGTTCACATAAGTTTTGTTCCATTCCTCTCCAGGCTCTGTTTAGGTGGTAGTTTGTGCAGCCTGTGGGTATGCCAGCTGTAGTGCAAGTGTCACTGATATAGCCAACTTTGCCCAAGGAAATAATGAATGTTACAGGTGAGATCTCAGACATACTGAGAGATCTTTGAAGACGGCTTCACATCTGTTCGTTCTAAAATTATTATTAGCTGCTACCATTTGTTTCTTCACTTGTTTATATAAAAGGAAGATGACTGTATTTAGAAACACTTAATTGCTGAAAGGCAATCCTAACCAATACATATTCCTACAGGCTTGGTAGAATGATAATGAGGGTTTTAGTATTACGCATAATTATGTAAGTATATTATTATCATCAATAAATGAACCAGCAACTTGTCCTATTCCTAGCATATAAAAGTGAGCTTGTATAGCAATACTTTACATTACACTTTCAATATTTATGAACTAGATTTGAAACAAGAACAGATACATTTGTAATTGGAAGTATGAGTAATGAGTAATATTATTTCTGCCTTAACAGTGAAAAAGCTCCGGACTAATCTAATGGTGTAATTTAAAACCAAGCATTTTCAATTACCTTGCCTATTTTAATCTTTGTGTATGTTTTTCCTTCTTAAAAATTACATTCCATTAAAGAAGAAAGTTTTATTCTCATTGCTTCATTACAGCAGCTAAAATAGGTTGTTATGCAATGGGTTGGCTTAATAAAGTTCATTAGTTACATTTTCCTCCCATTTCCTGTAAGAAGAAAATAGGTGTGAGTTTCTCATTTTAATGCTGATTGGAAATTGAGATATATACTGTTCATTGGAACTGAGAGTTGCAGATCTGAAATTTCAAAACCTGAGATTTTGAGTTTGTCATGGGACATCTTCAAAAAGTATTATGCAAGGAAGTGGTCAACACTCATTACCTAAAAGGATCAAAAATTTTTGCATTGAAAATTTTGAATTTCTTACAATTTTTGATAATTTGGATGGAACACTATTACTGGTTTTCTGGTTTTATTTATTTTAGTAGTGGATGAGAGAGCTGGGAAAATCAGTGGAGTCCCAGAGCTGCTTTTGACGTCTGATCACTAGGGTCATTCAGTGGTGCTAAATACATAGAGGAAAAGACGGAAACTGGGCAGAAGAAGGAAGGAGGGGTTTGTAATCCTTGATTGAGAGTGAAACTTAATTGGACGCTGCATCACCTTATTTTGGTGTGAAAGATGGGCAATTTTCTTCCTGTGAAGAAGGTAGTGAAGCTCTGCAACAAGCCAGATGCCTCCTGCCCACCCTCTTGGCGGACACCCCTGCTTGCCTTGAATGTGCTTTGTCCACCTCGGGAAGGAGCGGAGCCGTTGGGGGCTCCCAGCACGGAAGCAATAGAATTAGGTAGTTTCCGTTTGCTTTGACCCCTGTCGGTTTAACCCCTGCTCCTGCCCCAGGCTCGCCCCAAGTGGTTGTGCTTCTTATATTGCATTCAAAAAGACAACAGAACAAGGCAAGAGAGGAAGCAGAGAGAAAGGAAATCCCCTACTATTAAGAAGAGGCCGTGAGGGAATACTGCTCTTGGGAAAGCCTTATTTTTCAAGTTTTAATGAGCAGGTCAGAGGCAGGAGCTGCTGGTGTCCAAGTATAGGTTGGAAATGCTAACAAAGTCAGCTTCAGGAGGCAGCGATTCAGAAGGGATTTCAGAAGGAAATTGCTTGGTTCTTTGCCGAGCGGTAAAGACTGTGCCAGACATGGGAATCAGCAGGAAAGAAGGAATGAAAAATTGTATTTATATTTAAATAAAAATACTCCTGCTAGGCTAATTAGCTTACACAGGTCTAGTGGGAGGAGGAAAGATGTTAGTCAGTTTGCCTCATCATCCTGACTTTGCAGGATCTCACAAAGGTTGTGTTGACTTCATATGGAGGGTGCATACTGATGAATAGTTGTGTTAATAAGATTAATCAAGAGTTACAATCCAACATATTGGGAGGCTCTGTGTATCTGAATGTCTGTTCTTTGTACAATTTACTAATGGGTTTTTTTATAACGTCTTCACAAACCAGTGTCCTTTGCACCATTTAATAACTAGCATCTATTATTTATTCTTCTTTTTATTAATAAATATATTCAGTATAAGTATTTTAAAAAACCACAAAGAACCAAACAACAAAATCAAAGGATAAAAAACATCCAGAGTTGAACTGACAGATGGAACACTGGAAATCACCTGAGATATTCTACCTGACAAATCTCAATTAGTTTTTCTCTAAATTTCTCTAAAAAACTTCAAACATCATTGTTGTCCATCAAAAGTACATACATGTAGTAAGATGCATATGCCGGTGATAACACTCAATATAGATAAGGCCGTGACCCAAACTGGTAAATTTGAATACACGAGGAAAACATGAATCAAGTTGATCTCTGAGGGGAAGGAGAAAAAAACAAGAACAAGCAAACATCTAGATAAAGGCTTCTGAGGAAAAGTCAAAATAAGTAGGGCTGTTTAGAATTGGGGGAAAAAAGGATCAGGTGGTTAGAAACCTTTAAATACATCATAGAGAAAGACAGTGACCTATTTCCATGTTGATGGTAAAGAAGATAAAACAGAAAATCTGAAATTGCAGTAAGGCAGAGAAAGATTAAACTATAGGAATGCCTCTTTAATGGTAATGATAGTAAAACACTGAGGAAGCTACTCTGGCTCTAATACTGTGAGTCTGTATGAACAGTTTAGGCAAATAGTCAGCAGAATGACGTCATTGATAGTATTGATTATTTTTTCTTTTTGAGATAATTTATATGTGTATCTTTCTACATCTTAATTTTTACCAGTTAAATATGAATACTTGTAGTCTTTTAGGGAACTCAATGCACTGTTACTTTCCTGTATCAGGAACTGAATAAAAAAAGTCAGTTGATTTTACTAATTCAAACAATATTTTTTTTAAATCCTTCTAGTTTATGGGGGTTTTTTATTTTTTTTTTTTAGTAATTCATCATTTCTGTGTTATAGATTTCTGGACAACTCTACCATCAGTAATATTCTAGTGGCATCCCACACATTCCTTATCTTTTAATTTCAGTAATAAACGGCATTGTCCAAGTCCGTCTGAGGTGAAGCCTGACAGTATCTCAACTTGCACTAGAGATTGTCTGATCTAATTAAACTTTTTTCTCAGGCTCTTTAATCATGTGGGTTGTAGCTGGTGTTTAATTCCTCTTAAAATGAAAAGCTCTGACTTATTCAGTGCAGATTGAAAACACAAACAAACAAAACATGAACCCAAAAACTGGCTGTTTGGAGAGTGATGATTGCCATACCTCTAAATCTTAAAAATAGATTTGTCCTTCTTGAACTAGCATTATGCAGCTTCATACTAATTTAATCATTTTGATAAAAAACACACCTATGAAATCCTTAAAAACAGTAACTTGGGGTAAGCAATTCTGGCAAAATAGTAATAAAAAAAAAATCCTGGAGTCAGAATGAAGAGATCAGTAATGCAGATATTTTTATAATATGTTTATAGTTTTAGGATGTAAAAAATAATTAAGGAACGGTGTATAAGAGGAATCAAGAATCAAGCTTGAGTAAAAATCAGAGATAACACTTGACAATTCAAAAGGCCTATTCATTTCTTCTTGTTTTACTACTTTGAGTAAAGAGGATAGAATCCACGGCAGCATCATTTTTGCTCTGTGTGCCTTGCAGTCTGAACTGCCGTTTTCCCTATAAAATTTTTATTAATCTGATGATCTCGCATGGACAGTTGGGATTAAGAGGCATGGCAGAAAACAGTCACTCAGCCAGTGTGAAGAGAGGTCTACCAGAGGATGCTGAAGCTCTTAGAGAAAGTGTTTGCACTGCTTTTTCCCTGCCCTGAGGATGGCATTTTTTTTTTGTAGCCCAGCCCACCACCATAGCAAAGGCTCTTGTGCCAGCTCAGCTTGTCTATACCCTCCACAGCCAGTACCGTACCATATTAGTGTGGGTACTTGACGTAGTGTGGTTTTATGTGGATTTTCAGCCTCCCTGCTGTGTACGTGTTCTGCTTACGTGGTCCTAGAGTGAGTACTCTCACCATGAACTTAGGGGTATCTGCCATGCTCCATCCAATGAGAAGCTTTTTGTATCTTCAAATTTTTTGGGGGGGGATCTATGTGGAAATAGTGGATATAATGGTCAGTGCTGTGGAAACCTAGTGACTTAGCAAATTAAAGAAAAAATGCATGTGCGCATCTCTGTGGGCACATGTATTTCAACTTGCTCAGCTTGTAAAAATTGTCCCAAGCCTGTTAACTTTGGAGTCTCGGAAGTCCATCACAGTTCACACAAGCTGGTGGTCTGCTGCTAGGTTTTGACCATATTAAACAGGAATTCCTACCGATTTTTGATGTGTCATTCCTTTGTTAAAATAATCTCACTAAATTAAGCATTTACTGTCTCTTAAACCTGATTTACTAAGAAAACAAGGGTGATATGATTATTAAGGTGGCCAGAGAATAAGGAAGAGGACAAACCGGCATCTCTAGAAAATTGGATTTTTTTTGAAGATCCCTTAGTTCATTCAGCAATTCTTTCCGCAGCAGTGTGTGTCTCACTCATCAGAGTCACAGACCAGATCGTTCTCTGTGCAATGAACAGAGACTTTGTATCAATAAATAAATCTATATTTTCTAATAGCAACCAAAAATCAGACAACTGTGCATTCCCTTTTCTCTCTGGGATTTTCAGGTAGGTTTGTATATTTCTGATGTACTCCCCCACTGCCCAACCTCCTTCTCTACATAGTATTGTTCATGTGTTTTGCAGTATATTTATCTTTGTTGACAGTGTGAGAGAAATCCAAGGCACTAGAAACATCTGCCAGCAAAATTGTTTTCATTAAAGGTGTCTTGCGGGGTGGTTTTTTTTTTCTTTCTTGAATCCCTAATATATATCTTTCCCCTGCTGCTCAGTCCAGCTTGCTCAGCTTGTGCTGTTGCCTTCTGCTGTTTTTCTGGAAGTTGCTTAGGTATCAGCCAGAGATAGCTTGTAAGGTATTTTTTGTTAGCACGGCTCGCACTGCGTTGTCTCATAGGGGGCAAAGACTGAATTATAGAAAGCCCTAGAAACACTTGAAAATGAGAGTCTATGACACTTTTGAAAATACCAGCAACATGGAATTAATTTAAAATGTGGTGCAGTAATCTGTAGAGCTCTTAGGTTGGAAGATAGATGCCATTTAAATAGAATTAACTTTTCTTTGTTCTCCTGTCACTTCAAATATTCCTACTGCCTGGGCTTTTATTGGTAAATTATATTATCGGTTTGAGAATTTGTTGGTGACAAAAGGGAAAGTATTTTAGTCAGTAAAACTGCTAGGGCATAAATAATGCATGCTCTCCTTTGAACAGAGAAGAATGGCTCACAACAGCCTAGCTGCCTCAGTGGAGCAGCACAATCTGTCTGCTGCATGATGGCATTGCCGGCAGCCAAATACTCCCGTTTTTGTTTTAATGGAAGGGTTCTTTCACATTGCTGGTTTTACATGATGGGAATGCAGTTGGAAATGCTTCCTGTTCCATTCACAAGCCCCAGGCTCTCCGTGCATTTCAGCTTCAAAAATGACAGCTGAAACCAATTAAGCAGAATTATGGGACAGCTAAGTCACATGGAGATTTATCAGGACTGAGGAAGAGGAGGGAAAGAGAATGTATTGCATGGGAAGTAGAAGTGACTAATTTAATTAGAAGAGAATGACAGTCATGTTATTATTATGGAGAAGGGCTGGCGAAGTAGAGCTCGTTTTATGTCACCGGCCGTGCCTTTGAAAGGAGACGTCCTGCCCTTTGTCTGAACACGTTTGTGTTTGGTAGCAGAGTCTGATTTCTGAGCAAGATAGGTGAGCAAAATAGTTGATGTTAAAGCAAAGCACAGAGCGTATCTGAGGACATTCGTAGCTTGTGGTTTACTCATCCATTCATAATTAGAATTCCTTCTTCAAAGGGAGAAGGGAGGAGTCTGAACCATCAAGGTTTGTCTCATTTTTTTTTCTGTTTGCATACTCTCCCTCTTCCAGAAGGAGGATGCAATGTATATAAACCTTGCTTCAGCTATATAAATATCAGCCTGCATTCTTTTCCCTTCAGCAGATGCTTATACACAGTATGCTCACAAACATAAACACACATGTGTCTGCTAACATAAACCAGAGTCTTGCTGAATAGAAATGACCTTCATACACTTACATGCTGCTGCAAGTTTAAAGCAAAATCCCAGCTCATTTCTTCATGTGAGCCTGGAGACAATATTTCATAAGGTAAATGAAATCTTTTGTCGTATTGTCATGGTAGTTGATGGTGTGGGGGAGAAGTGAGTGAAAAACATAACAGACATTACAGAGAGAGTCTAAGCAAGTGTGCATTTTCCTTTTTTCTTTTTTTTCTTTGGGGCAGGGGGGGGGTACTGTGGGTTTTTTTCTTGTTCCTTGACCCAAGCTTGATTTTATTTAATCCTCGTACAACTTTGTTGATTTTTATTTAGACTCTGAGCAGTTATATTGGATAAGTAACTTAATCTCTCTGTCAGTTTCATGTACCTGTAGGAGTTGCGATACTTGTATCCATCATAGGGAGGAAAATATTAAAAATTCCTTGAAGTTTGGGTGAAAGCTGAGCATTCTCTGATGTGCTTCTACATACAGTTTGGAAACCGGAGAATAATGGAACTAGCATAGCTGAGCACGAATTTTCTTTTCCCTGTCCTAGGAGGCATTGTATGGTCTCTGGTCTCACCAGAACTTGTGCCATCTACCCCAGGAAGGGTCAGGGCTTTCCTAGTGGAGATCTAGTTACTTGAGATATGTGCACTGAGGAAAGGGTTTGTGTTTTAAGCGGCTGAGAGAAGGTAGCATCAAGGCTTGACAGAGCCTTCCCAAGGAGGTAGAACTGTGTGTGCCAGAAGCCTGAAGTCAAGCCACAGTGCTAAGCAAAGATGTTCTGCCACAATTTAGTAAACTACAACTGTGTGAAGAAATAAGATACCAAAGTCTGCCTCAGGTTTCCTATATTTGTTTTTAATTTCAGCCAAAATAGCCGAGGTATCTTAAACCTGTAGCCGGAAGACCCTTATTGTAAATATTCATGCCTTGTAACATGGGCTTAGAGCTTGGGTAGCCTTTTTGGTGTGGGGGGCATTGAGCTATCATTTTGCAAATTGACCGAAATGTGGTCAAGCTGCAGAAAAACTGTCATTTGTACTTAAGAACTGCGCCTTTGCAGACTCCCCCTCTCCTCTCAGAGGCTTGGCTTTAGCCTTTTCACAACTTCAAATACTGTAAATTGCATCCCCAGAACAAGTGAAATTGCTTCTGAGGGAGGCAGTAGTGGGAGGAAAGATGAAATTGTTCACTGAAAGTGCAAGAGATTTGGCACAAAATGTTATCATGCTAGTGAGGTGGCAAAGTCAAGTTCTTAAAATTTGAGGAGGCCGAGATAAAGATGGCCTATGTAATTTCCTTTTGCTATCCTTGTGGAAGAGCCTGTTGTGCATCTCTGCAGAGGACTGTATGGTGAAGGCATGTGGTGATTGTTGAAATTTTCTCATTTTTTGTGGATATTGGAACTTCTAGATGTGTCTTCTAGGATTCGTGCTTCATTCAAAGTATCGTTTCAATTAAGGCAGGTGATAACTGCTGTAGAGAACTGGGTTCCATCCCTTCTACATTGGGAATCATTATCATCACCACAATTTTATGATATTATCACAAATTGCTGTCATCACAATTCAGATATGACTGACTAATGCTATTCAACATGAGATTCTCCGTCTCCCTTGCAAAAGCGTTACACGCTCACAGCTGTAACTGAAGTCAGTGAAAACACCAAAGGTGAAATAGTGCCAAATATTCTGAAAAGTCAAAACCAAAGTGCTTTAACCTAAGTTCCCCAAATCAACGATACTTAAATCTTTTTTCTCTTTGCTTCAATTCCCTACCTGATAAAAAGGAATAATGCCACATCTCCCCTGGATCACTATGAAATTATTTTATGTTTGTGAAGCATGTGAACAGTGTAGCAATAAGCAGGGCAGGAAAGCCAGTGAGATTAATAGTTCTGCCTTCAAAGTAGTAAATAAGCCAGAGACTGCAAGCTGCGTGAGAATGGGAAAAAACCTCCACAAAACCCACACAGCTGGTCCCTCCTATTCTGTTCAGTGAGTGGAGTGTGTCTAATCCTCAGAGAGGAAAAAAGTACATGATCACGTCACACATTTAAAAGGTTACCATAATGTACCTTTCTTGGGCAAACAAATAAAAGGTTGGATAAACCCTGTTAATTCTGGACTTTCTTAGCTGTTGAGTTCTTCGTTGTCGAAACTTGATTTGTCTCTGTTTAATGTTTTTCTGTAGCTGTTATGAACAGATGAGTGCTAATAGATTATTTGTACATATAGGTGTGGGTAAACTGGTGGAGTGTTAAGAGCAGGAATGAATGGGATTTTGAACTTTAGTTAAAGTATCATATGTTCTGTCAGCATGGGATTACTTGTGGTGATTTATGTATGTTGGGGATTAGCAGCATGGCTGATAGAGTTGTTAAAAACAAGCTCAAAGCGGAATTGATCTGCCTGGGATCAGGATATTTGCAATTCCTTGGAAGTCTCTGCACTGCATTCCCAGAGTATCCTACTTCCCTGTGAGGTGTCATCACCCTATGAGACAGTGGAGAAAGGACTGTAGAAGGTGTGTTCAGTTTGTTTCTTGTCTTCCCACCTTGTTTCAGCATAGTTTTATGTTATTTCCAATATGTAATTCTATCTTGAATTTTTTTTAGGGTATAGGTTTTATTAGATCAAGGTGGTAACCCCAGCAAAGAGCCTAATGTCAGAGTATGGGATGCTCTGGAACAGTATGGAACAGTAGCCACTGTTCTGCTTGGGAAAACATGCTGCTTTCTACCTCAAAATACAGCATGAAGAAAAAGAGACTGTTCTGGTACCAGTTTCATGGAATACCATTAGAAAACTACTTTCATCCAGTTTGCTCTGTTTCCTTTTTTAATACTTTGTGTAACTTGCATTCATGTTGGCTTCTTCAATGTCAGTTGAGCACACAAGAACTGGAGCAGACACTTGCCCGCCAAAAGGGAAAACAGGTTTAGAAATAGCTGTCCCTGCAGTGCTGTCAGCTTTCCTGGCCATACTAATATTTAATTCAATGTGCATTGAGTCCCTACCTTGGGAAAAGAAGAGCAGCTGATGCTGCCTTTGCTTTACTGCTGTCTTTTTTTTTTTTTTTTTTTTTAACATGAGGAACTATGTAGTCTAACTTTATAAGTTGCTTTCCCAGTTGGTACCATAGTGTTTAGTTGCTTTTAGGAGAAGGACTCTAATTTAGTTTTATGAGGGTAAATTCTTGAAAGATTTGAACAGAAAGACTTTCCATTTCCGTTTATGGTCTGAATGAAGATTTGGTAGAGGTTTCTCTGTGTGCGTAGCGTCCATGTGGGGAAAAAATACATGCCAGGAGACTGCTGCACAATTGACTCTGTAAGGTTTCCAGGATTCTGTAGAAGTTGCTACTTACATTGAATTTTAGGTTGATGCAAGCAACCGGTTTTTGAAGCGGAGAACTACTGATGCAGAAGATTATCATAGAATCATGGAATGATTTGGGTTGGAAGGGACCTTCAAGATCGTCTAGTTCCAACCCCCCTGCCTTGGGCAGGGACACCTCCCACCAGCCCAGGTTGCTCAAAGCCTCGTCCAGCCTGGGCTTGAATATTTCCAGGGATTAAGAATCCACAACATCCCTGGGCAACCTGTTCCAGTGACTCGCTGGCCTCATAGTGAAAAATTTCTTCTTCATACCTAATCTAAATCTACTCTTTTCCAGTTTGAAGCCATTATCTCTTGTCTGATCACTAGACACCTTGCAAAAAGTTCCTCTCCAGCTTTCTTGTAGGCCCCCTTCAGATACTGGAAGGCTGCTATAAGCCTTGTCTTCTCCAGGCTGAACAACCCCAACTCTGTCAGCCTCCATAGGAGAGGTGCTACAGCCTCCTGATCATCTTTGTGGCCCTCCTGGACCTGTTATACCAGGCTAACAGTCATCCTGGTCCTTGGGGTAGGAAGAAGGGGCAAATGATGTGTAACACAAACAGGATCATCGTTGATGTTTATGTGTGGAGGAAATGCATCCAAATAATAACCGAAATATATGTGGAAGAAAATGGAGTTATCCCCACAATTCCTTAGAAGTATATTGGAAACAAAAAGATAACTTACTGCTTTTCCTGGTGACATAACTCTCAAGAGGATGGTCTTAGAAAGCTTTTGTTGAATAGAAAGGTGCAGCTAGTGGGCAGCTGGGGTGCTGGGGCTTCAGGGATGGGACCTTCAGAAGTTGCGTTGGGTTTGTCTTCCTCTGGTCTGGTTTCTATCGGTTGACTAGTTGCAAATCGTAGAAATCAGTAGAAGGTGAAGAAGTCAGTAAGTTTTCCACCTACCAGGTTATCTGTTGCCCACAAAGACTGGAAGACGGAACTGTGGGGAAATGATATTCCTCCTCCTTCAGGCAGCCCACGCGAGGGAGTGTGCCGTGCTCGGGGGCTGTGACGGATGCGTCTGAAGTGCCGTGATGGGGATGGGACAGTGCTGCCCTGTTCACCCTGCCAGACTTTCTGAAGCAAAATTTCAGGCCTTTCATTAAATTTCTCCCAAACGCTGCAGATGCTGTCACTATTCAAAGATTTTTATTGACGTTAGAGAGGAGAACATGTTATTCCACCAGGCTGCCAGTTCTCTGCAATAAGAGATAACCCATTAAAACAAGGGGAATCCCTCAAACTTATTTGACACTAGCCACAGAGACTGACATCACCTGTAGTAATAGCGTTTCAGCTGATACTTTGCCAGAGGCAAAAGGGTTGTGCTAGGTTTAGTACTCAAAAACTCTCAGTGTTTCCAAACAAATACTTGACAAGGCTAGCAGATGACTGTTCAAGCGTATTTCCTAAGTGTTCATACAGTAAAACAAGGCAAAACTGGGTAATGCAATGATGCATACTGAAGGATGACTGGTCCATTTTTGGCATGGCTTATTGGTACAGTCCCAGAAAACTAACTGGGAGAATAGAATAGGAATACTAACCCAAAGTGGTTAAAGATTTTACAGAAACTAGGAATAAGTCTTTAAGCTAAACATAGACTTTATGCAAAATGCACTTCACTGACAGCAACTATTCACTGGTAGAGGTGTATTTTTTCATTTTCTTTGTAAATGCATTCACTGATGTGTTAACTATTAATTGACATATTACTTGCTGTAGCCTGTGCTTTGGAAGAAGCTCCGTTGTGTTATATTTAGTGTGTTTTGCCTGTTTGAGCGTGTCTTCTGTCCTTGTGATACTCACATTCTTCATTTTGGGACTTAAGTGGTTTCCTGCAGTCAAGGCTTCTCTTGAAGCTGGGTAAGAATTCCTGAAAAAAAGGTGTGCTAGTGCACAACCTAATCAACCGGTGCATCTTATGTCATTGCAATGTTAATTCTACATGCACAGTGTGTTTTCGTAGTTTATGGCTTCAGAAGACAAGATTATACACAACAGTTGGGGCTAGAACGAATTTTGTGTCTTACAAGATGTGAACTTTCCTATGTATCCATGTAAGTCTGCAAAAGAGCACTAGAGAATGGCTCCTGGACTTGGAAATGCTGCACAGAGAAACCATTCTGCGATGTCGAAGGCACCTTTTGTCCAAAACTTACACCTTGAAAACTGCCTGTATTTAGTTGGGCTGGATGTGAGGCAGGTATTGCCAAGTAGCTTTTCAAGGAATGCTGGATGATTTTTACCAGATGTGTTCAGAAACCAGATGTGGAAAGCAGAGTCAGTCTCAGAGTTTTTGGTGGTTAATCTAGTGCATATTTTTGCTTTGTTTATTCTGAACATAATTCCAGAAGCTGAGTTGTACAAGCAGATCAGAGAAGCAACATGCCACTTCGCTGAAAGCGTGCTGCTGACTGGTAGGAAAGGGAAGAACTGCAAGAGAAAAATTCATAGAAAATAGTGTTTCCGTAGTAAAATCAATAAATACTTATCAATTAAAAATAAAATTAGTCTATGTATTGCAAGCTTGCTTGTTTTCTGAAGAGATTTTATGGTATATTATGCAGGGAATATAGGCAACTGCAGCAAAAACTTAAAAGTTTGAGTCTTCAGTGAAGCTGTTTGCTAAAGTATCTAATTAATAGCTGCATATGTGCATAGTATGTGCTGCTTTTCGAGCTGAAAAGTATCATTCAGTACTCTGCTATGCAATGCCTTTCAGATGTATTTTCTAAACCATTAACCCATCCTAATCTAGAATCACCATAAAATTATATTTAAAAGGCAATGTTTTAATGTGAAAAATGAGAGTAGCGTTTGACATTCTTCCTTTAGGATCTTCCTCTTCTCTCCAGGAATTACCTTCATGGTGTTGATGATGATATTGTTCTTAAAAGGCATAAAGTGATACTAAAATTCAAATAATTAATTCACTATATATAGGATGTTAGGAAAAAAAAATAATTTACCATAGCTGAATATTCATATCAGTCAAGTTACCAAGGTTGTTAAATAAAATGCAGTGTAACGGTACAAGTGTGTGTGTGTGTACGTGTGGCTGGAAAATCTGCTTTTCCGTTTGTTCTGTCCACCCCTAAGTAGAAGGATATTTATTGCTGCAGTCATACAGATATTAATACACTTTTTTTCCATCTGACTTTCTTTTAGCACACTGATTTATGTCAGTACATGGACAAACACCCTGGAGGGCTTCATCCAGAAAATGTGAAGGTAAGAGTCAAAAAGAGCACACATTCAAAACAAACACAGTAACAGTAACTTTGTGTAAAATGTCATGTCAGTTGTTTCACAGAAACTGCTTGTTAGCTAAAGGGAGACTGATTGGCGCATGAACTATGTTTTAAAATATTTTTTTCCTTGAAAAATAATTAAAAATGCAAGTATTTGAACAACCCCACAAAAGAAATTGTGAAGTCTGTAAAATGGATTCAGAGCTGGAATATATGAGTAAATACTGTTACAGTGTTGGTAACCCCTCCCCTCCGTTCAGACATTTGCTCTTAAGACAAGACAATACTGCCCTAAAACCCCTGAGTAAACATGTTTCAGGCTTTCAGTACTAGATCTTCAGCGAGGTAAGTCATTGTAGGTTCATGGAGTTTGAGGGAACTGCAACGAGTTATATTAGAATGTACTGCTTTTTATATGAGCATGTAAAATCTTCGTAATCTTTTTGCTCACTTACTTTGATGAAGCATCTTCACAGCTGATGTCACTTTTAAAAAAATTGTTCCTTCTAAGGTAGATACTGAGAATCGTCACCCAGGAAAGAGGGAGTATATTAGTAGGATTTAATGGAAAAAAAGATTGGTAGCGACTTGATCCAGTTACTTTCTGGGAAGTCAGCCAAATTATTTTGGCATCAAATGGAAGCCAATCAGACATGCAGAATGTGTCGTGTGTGTATAGATCACCCAGATGATATTTGTTACACTTGTCTTGCACTTTGACATCAGTCCCATTGTTGTTCCACTTTGGAAGTGTTTAAATCTTCACTTGTCATGCTGAGAGCTTTATTCCAGTATTTAGTTTCTTGAAATTGAGAAGTTCATGGAAAAAATAAATCTCTCTTTCCTGGAGGGCTTGGAAGGCCTGTTTGGTTTAAGAAAAGAAAATATTTTTAAGAAGAGGAAATATTTTTTTTCCAATAGCTGATCACTGTTGTATCTAACTAGTTGTATTATGTAGATTGATTAATCTTCTGTGTTCTTTCACTGAAGAGTGGCATCTACAACATATCACAGAATGTCAGGTGTTGGAAGGGACCTCTGGAGATCATTTAGTCCAGCCCCTCTGCCAGAGCAAGTTCACCTAGAGCGGGTTGCACAGGATGGCATCCAGGCGGGTTTTGAATGTCTCCAGAGTTGGAAGTTAGATGAGAATGGCTGCCATCTTAAAAAAAATAAATAAAAAAAATCTTCCTTACTGCACGTATTTGGGCAAACTAAAAAAAAAAAAAAAAATTCTTTTTGAAAACATGTGATGTGTATACTGCAAGGTAGCATCCTTGTAATGTAAAACTGTCACTGAGACATTTTGCTAGCATGGACAGGGAAAGCCCATGGGTCTCCTCTCAGTGCCAGCTTCACGGTACCTCTGTGAGTGCCACACTTGAAATGGCTGAAGGTGGGTGAGGTGGGACCTGCTTTTCAACCACTCAAACTTTTGATCTTTCTTCACTGCTCAGCTTCCTAAGCAGAGTTTCATGTACTCGGTGTGCTTGTTAAAACAACGGTTTTGTGTTTCGTTTCCCTGCGTGGATACTTTTACATTCAGCTGTCTTGAAGTTTGGGATAAGCCAAGACTGGCTTTGAAAGTTCTTCGTGCTTCTTCAGATTTGTAAGTCCTACTCCAAGGCTGCAGTGCTGTATAACTCAAGATTTAATACGCGGTAGTCATTGTAGCTGTAATTGTGTCCCGCTGAGAAGACATTGTAATTCACATAACTGTACTTTTTCTTGATCATATGAGGGCCCAGTGAGCTTGTCTTTGAGGAAGATAGGCATATGCGGGTAATTGGGCTTGCTAATGCGTCACTCCTCTAAATCCTGAGATACCTGTCTTTTAAAAAAGGATCTGTGGAGGGAACTGCAGCAGCAGCATTTCCCTTTCAAATTTTGCTGCATGTATTCCTGTGGCTGTCTTTACCATCTAGGAACAGTATTCAGCAACACTTCCCGAAGCTTATGGACACATTAGAAGTATTCCTTTAAGTAGCCAAGTGTAGAGTCCTGATGTCCTGCTAGTTGAAGCTTTTTGAAGTCCAGAAGGGTTATTAAAAAAAAGGAAACTGGAAAAAAAGAGAAAAAACATTGAGAAGCTGGAGCAGATGAAACTGCCCTTCTACGATGAGCAATCCCATTGGACAATTAAAATTCCTTTTTTTTCTGTTAAATAATATTAATGAAGACTGTTTATATGTATTTAGTAGACTCATTTGCCAGGCCAGCAGCAAAGGCTAGCCTTAATTCGTGCAGTAATTATGAAAACCTAGCATGATTTGAGCTCCTGCCATTTAAAAACTGAAGCAGCCTGCCTGGGGTTTTCAGTGAAATACGTGCTCTCAAAGCTATGTGTGAAAAATACCCAACAGAGCGGTTTCTTTAGCTGGGAGGACAGGAGTTGCCGAGGGAAGGGAACGCAGTCATGTATGGTGACAACTCCCAGACCTCCACCAGCATGCAAAACTAAAAGCTGGCGCTCCTCTGTTCTTACAGAGGAGGTAAGATGGTTACTACGTAATATCTTAATGCTTTGTTGGGCTGTACTCAGTTTGTTAACTTATGAAATTGTCATTCTGAGACCTTGCCACTTATTTTAGTTTTCGCTTCTGGACAGAGTCGTCTATCTGGAGCTACAGCTGATTCTTTTAAGGGTTGAGCTGAGCCATGTTAATTAGCCTTCTTTCCCTGCCAGCCGTTTCTTGCTAGCGGTCCTTCAGGAGTTTCACTTTTAATAAGACTTTTAGACAGTGTTTGTTCAGAATCACTGGTTACATGATCCCTAAATCTATTTAAAAAAACTTCCAGTTGAGCAATTACATTCCAGTAGCAATAAATTAGTCTCAGCTCTCTGGGGCTAACCTGTGGGATTAAGCCATTGATGCTCTCCCAGTATGACAAAAGACCCCCTGCCTTTTAATTTTTTTCTTGAGGAAAGTATTGCTACTGATGGATAGTCCTTTCCAGCTTGTTGCCAGTTATTATAAATACAAAGCCACATAATCACACATTTTTCTTTTCCCAAAGAATATTATGCAGTAGTTCCTGTAAAACAGTACTTTATAGGAATCCAGAAGCAAAGCCATTATTTACTTATGTTTTGGTTTCTATAGGACATCTTTAGCCTAATTATATTTCTGAATTTTCTCTGTATTTACAAACTAAAGACAATGCATGTTCCCTGAGGCTTACTTTTAGATGAAGACTCATAAATAGAATAAAATCCAAATTACTTTGATGGACATACGTATTGCTGTCCCCTTGGGCACTGTGTTTGACATTGCCTTTCTTCGTGGTTTCAAATAGGCTATTTGCTGTCACTTAAATATTTTAAATAAGGAGTAAGCAGAATATTATAAGTATGTGGAATTATAAAGAAGAGTGTCTCAGTTGGCATTTGTATGAGTCTTGGGAAGGTATGTTTAAGCAAACAAAAAATATTGCTTCCTGAAAATGAAAGGTTTAGCATTTCTCATGGTACGTATGTATTCAGACATAATGATTTCAGAATTTTCTGATTCACGTATGGAGGCCCAAGTCTTACAAATAACACCAGGTTTTAAACCCGTCAAAGAATTTGTGTGTGAGGCTGAGATGTTACTATCTTAAGCTGTTTTTAAAATACTTACCCCTGAGAATGTTAAACCAAGTATCCTGGTGACATAGATGTGGTGTACCTGCAACATCTTTATCAGCTAGCAGGGAAATTGGCAGAAAGCAGTTGTTTGAATCTACAGATTCTCCAAACTCTGTTAACTCCAAATACATAATTGTATATATCTTTGGTAACTAACAAGCCTGCATATCTACCATTTATTTATAACTATATATTAATATCCTGTGTTCAGCATTGCAGTTAGAGATAAGGAGAGAAAAGGTAATTAGTTAATAAGTCCCTGTTTAGTAGACACAGCCTCATCTTCTCTTCTCTGGTTTTGAAGACGTCTTTCTCAGTTTTTCCAAAACTGAACGCAAGCAATAAATCTTAAGTACATGGCCTCACATATAATTATGTTTCCGTTGAAAGCTGCTGCTGCAGCCTTGTATGTGGTTGGAGCTAAGAGCTGATTTATAGGTGTACACCATGCGGTGCTTGCCAGCCTCCAAAACGTGGCTGTGGCAAACTGAGATGCAAGACTTGCTCCTGACTCTGCCTCTGCTGTTCCTCCTGGCCTGGACTACTGAAATACATACTCCTGGCTTTCTTTCCTACAGCTGTTGCTGCCTTTAGAGATAGTTCATACTTCTTAGACTCTCAGTTGAAGTGTCTGGGTTGCTTCCTACAGCAGGAACTCTAAGGCTCACAGCAGCTCGCTGACTCTGCTGGTGCTTTTTTTTGTGATGATCTTCATTCTGATTTGTGTTTCTTTCTTTCTGGTACAGGGCCATCTCCACTGGCCTTTTGACTGATCTTGGTTCTGTTGAATCATTGTTTGCAGCTGTCCAGAAATGGTTCTTGTTTTGTAAATTCAGAATTTAATTTTTAAGTATCTTTTTTGTGCATTTCAGCATGTCCTGTGAAAATGTAACTGTTCTTAACTTGTTTTAACCTTTGAAATATCATCTCTACTTTGTCTGCATCTTTTACTCCATGTTATTACGTTCTGGGTAATGCAAGTAAATTCATCTCTATGTTTGATGCATTTGTTTTATAGTTGAGTCAATTTTCTGTAACTCCTATTACCGTTGAAACAAGTAGAGCGCAGGTTTGCATCTGTCATGCCTGCATTGCTTGTTTGCATTCCTGCCTTAAAAATAAATCTATCGATAAAAGCTGATTTGCTTTTTAATTAGTGATACTGCATTAAATAGCAGTAGTCTTTTGGGAAAAGCATCCTCATTTTTTTCTCTCTGCCTTTTTTCCTCTACTTGCAGTGTGAGAGATAATATTGATTTGTATGAGCATTCGACTTCAAAAAACCATTTTTGACCAAAAAAAAGACACTTGTCTATGACCTATCATTCCTCAATCCGGCCAACACCAGCCTGAATGACAACAGGGTTGTCAATCGGACAAAAACTGTCTCTGTCTCTTAATCACTCTCGAAGTCTTTTACTTCAGGCAACTTGGAAGGCTCCTATCATCAGCTGTGACCACAGGGAGAAGGAACCTTTCAGTTTCTTCTTATTCCACCTAATATTGCTTCTCTGATTTGTTCTTCTCCCTGGGCCCCTTTACTCTTGCCAGGGCCAAGAAGCAATAAGAAGAAATAGGCAGGCACTCTTGCTGAACTTTGCATGCAGGGAACAGGAATGTTCAGCCTTCTCCCAGGAGCCTTCAAGACTTCAGCTCTCATCCATCTCAATTCTGAGCCTTCCTTCCTCCTACGAAGCAGGGCACAGCAGTCTTCTATGCATAATTGATGAGTATTTTTGAAGGAAAACCTTAACCAACTAAGCCCTACCCCCA
>VZSF01000356.1:0-30270 GCA_013398295.1 Chionis minor
AAAACCCCAAAACCCAACCAACCTTCATGAAGGGCCACTAAGATGATTAGAGGGATGGAGCACCTCTCCTATGAGGACAGGCTGGGAGAGCTGGGGCTGTTCAGCCTGGAGAAGAGAAGGCTCCGGGGAGACCTGATAGCAGCCTTTCAGTATCTGAAGGGAGCCTACAGGAGAGCTGGAGAGGGACTCTTTGTCAGGAAGTCTAGTGATAGGACAAGGGGTAATGGTTTTAAATTGGAAGAGGGGAGATTTAGATTAGATATTAGGAAGAAGTTCTTTACTGTGAGGGTGGTGAGGCACTGGAACAGGTTACCCAGGGAAGTTGTGGAGGCCCCATCCCTGGAAGTGTTTAAGGCCAGGCTGGATGGGGCTTTGAGCAACCTGCTGTAGTGAGAGGTGTCCCTGCCCATGGCAGGGGGCTTGGAACTTGATGATCTTTAAGGTCCCTTCCAACTCTAACCATTCTGTGATTCTATAATTCATTGCGCTGCTGAAGCAGACTGGCCCTTGCTAGCCTTTTAGATAACAGTTGTGCTTTGCCAAGTGGTGGGGGAATAATTGAAAATGAAGCAAAAGCCTGTCTGTGGGTAACATGAGTGCGAGGCTGCGGCAGGATGCTGGTCTCTGCTCTTTCTGCCGCCCATCCCTCTCTAACTAGATGTGCTTCTCTTTAAGACCAGCAGCGCAAGAACAGGCAAGATGACAACTGTGAGGTATGAACAAGGGGCAGAGCTGACAGAAGGCTCCAGGTGAGTGAGATGGCCTGCACCAGTGTCTGGCTTTGGGACGGGAGTGTGCTGTGTGTGGTTGCCTGCCGAGACTTTCTTAGGGCTTTAAATATATCAATAAGAATAATGCTGGAGTGCTTGAAGCTTATATAGCACCTAGTCTTTGTATTCTCCCCCTTAAAATGCTGTTGTCTGAGAGGAGTGATATCTTTGAGAGAAATATGCTGTTGTGATTGACTTCTTGCAAATAGTTAAGAACTAAGAAGTACAGAGCACCCAACCCCGGTATACTAAACTCACGACAGTAAAACCTGCTCTCTCCTAGCATCCAGAAATGCTGTCAAGGTCTCTGCTGTCTTTAAAAGCCTCAGGTCTGAAGTTCCCTTTAGTTGTGAGCAGTCAGAGAAGCTTATGCTCTGTATGGAGAGTGTGTGTGGGGAGGAACTAGGTTCTTCTAGTATATTCTCACTTTCTTCTCGTCCACCGCTGTAGTCAAAGACTAGATGTAGTAGCTTGTGGCAGAGAGCTTGTTCCAGCTCAGACAAGTAGATACAGAGTGCTCAGCAAAACAAACTCCCTCTGAGGAAAGCGTTATCTAGAACTGAATTTTTGTGTGAGAGTACAGTGGAAACAATGTACTTGGACTTGGCTTCTGTTTTCTTTTTTGTTTTAAAGATTGGCCTCCTAACCCAAAACACTACTCTTGCTCGTTCTTATTTTGGCTTATTTTAATCACAGGAAAGGATGAGAAAGTGGCTTTTAGTGCATTTCATATGTCTACAAGTCTAAGTGGCCTGCAGCAAAATTGCTGTAGCAGCAGTAATCTGCTTTAATGAGTAAAGCATTTCAGCTGTACATTAAGTGGAAACTCCCAAGTGAATATCCTGTAAGAATAGCTGGGAAGCGAAGCTGAATGTCCATACATCACTAGAGCTTTGCTTCAGTTCTAGGAACAAAGTGAGGGTATTGGAGCTGGAAAACTAGCTTTAAATACCAAAATTGTTGGGGGCTGGGGATGGAAACAATGTTCTCTCCAGCCTGATACCGAGTGCAGGTGGTGAACCATCAGTACTGGTTGCTGACACTGTAGGAAATGCATCATTAAACTTCTTGCTTAAAAGGGGGTTAGCCTGCAGTGCTACTGCGTGGGTCCCTTGTGGAGGATGAAGAATACTTGGGTCCTCTTAAGTCGTTAAATAATGCTTCAAACCTGCTAGATTGCCTCAGAAAAGCGCGGAAACATCAATATTGAATATGTGTATGTAGTTGCTCCTGCCCAAGAAGCAGCAATGCCAGACAGAACCACAGCAAAAATGTGGCTGTGCTGTTATGCAGTACAGTAGTTCTGTGGAGGCCAAGTTAGAAACTCCTGGATTTGGATGTTACGCTTTACTTTCTGTGAAGTAATTGTGTGGCCTTCAGAGCTTCTCAGATGACTGGACAAATGTGATCTAAAGGGACCCTTTTAAGGAAGTTATGGCAAGCAGCCACTAACTCCCAAAAATGCTGTACTAGCACTAGCTCAGCTGCTGCTGCTCTGGTCTTCCAGTTTCCGGTCTGGTATCCTGCCCTGCACAAAAACATGTCTGTGCTATAGCTTTTCCTTGTGGAAAACATTCGTTTTCTGAACAAGTACTTTACTGTAATAGCATTAATGTCTCTTGGACTCTCTGGAGCAATTTTGCATATGCACGTTTCCAGCGCTTCCAGAGTCTGGACTGGACAGTTAAGATCTCAGTGGCCCTACTTCAAAGCCATTTATCCTATGGCTGAACACATCTCTTCCCTTCCTTCCCCAGAACAGAAAGTTTTGAAAGACACATTGTGAACAGGAACTTGGTCAGTACAAGCCAAGAGGTTCTGCTGTGACAGCATATGGAAAATCTTTCTTCCCCTGATACTAGACCTGTGCTGTGGCCCAGGCTGCTTCTCACTGCTCAGCTGACAGTTAATATTCTTTTCTCTGGAACAATGAAGGGTAGCAATGTATAAAGCTGACATCTGTATCAGTATGTGACTTGTCTTATTCCCTTGCCAGCTCTCCAACAGCAGAAGAGCCCACAGTAAAGATTGATGATGGTCGTGATGAGGATAATGCACCAGACAGCTGTTCCAAGTAAGCTAATGATATACTAAATGCCTTGCTTACCACAAAAGTGGAAACTTTTGAGCCAAAATAAGGAGGCAGATGGCTTGCTGAAGTAGAGATAAGCCCAGTAAATCACTTGATATTGATGTTTGTTCTAGTACATAATAAAGGCAAGTAAGTTCAGGAAGCTTCTTTATGCCTCTAGAGATAAAAGCCCAACCCAAGAACTAGCTACAAGTCCGTTATGTTATGGAGAATGTGTAATACAACCTGTATTGATTAAATTTTCCCAAAGGAATGAGTTTAGGAGAGCACAGAAGAACAAATGCCAGTGAGAAAACGAGGTGAATGAGTATTTGAGGCAAATAATAAGCATCACTCCCTTGTCAAGACTAAACTGTCTGAACTTGCTAGTAATTAACTCTGTTCTTGAAGTAGGTTTTTTCTAACAGTGTTTAGCGCTTGTCACAAGATTACGAACTTTTACAGCATACTTAGTCAAGTCGGTGACAAGTGAATATACTTGTTTCCCTGCTACTGCAGCTCAAGAACAGTAAGATTAAGCCAGTTATCTCAGGTCTTCTATGTGACAATGTGTCTTTCTAGAATTCAGAAGTTGGTGTTTACAAATGCATTTCACAAAGGCTTTAAGCTAAGTATGTGAGCCACTGTGCCACATTCTTTTCAGCTGAATTAAGATGTTGGCAGGCCAAATGGGAGTGGTGTGTATGTGTTTCAGTCTTTAGTGCACCTAATAAAGGTACTTGTCCTTAGACTGTGGAAACTGAAGTCTTGGTGTACCTACTGCACTTGCATTCTTGGATTGACTGGGCAAAAACATAGATCAACAAACCATTAGTGTGATTATTGCACTGCTTCCTTAGACATCCTAAATGCAAGGAGAACCTCCTATACATTAGGCTTCCTTTGAGACAAGACTTGTTATTGCATCCCTGACTTCCATGGGAAAAGTGGGTACTACAACCTAAATATCTCCTTGCCTAGGGATGCAGATGTTTGTTTGCTAGACCTTGTTTCTTAGTTTAAAGCTAGAACTTAATAACGAGATTTACGGGCTAATTCAGCAAAATGCTTCCTCATAACTTCAAAGGTACTAAGCCTTGTCTTAAATGGAGCCATTGAGGTGTGAAGGATATGCACCAGCTGGAATGCAATCCTCAAGTTACCCTAGAGGAAACAAGTAGCTCAGACAGGATCGCTGGGGTGCAATATGCATTATTGAGCTGACAAAGACTTCCTGTACCAGTGGTATCCCTAATGGTGGTAGGGAGGGGAAGTGTAGTGACTGTATGTAATGGCGAAGATAACATAGATATGTGAACAATACACAAGGAATCTACCAATACTTTTTGTCAGGATGTCAGAACTTTTGGTAGGTCCTACAGTTAGTGATATACTTGGAAAAAGTGTTTTCTTTTCAGTGTCTAAGAAAAGACTCGTTGCTTACAGTAGTTTAATAATCCCAGGATTACTTAACAGACTGGCAATCTATTTTTCAAACTGTCATAACTTGGGATTTGCAGATAATTGCTTCTACCTTAGTTCTTGGTGTAGCCTAAAGATACTTTCAGCTAGCAAGATAGTTACACAAAGGCCTAGCTTTAAACCATAAGGCTTAAAGCATACTGAAGAGGCAACAAAATCTTCTTTAACTGAAAACAGAAGCTGGAACACTGCGAGGGCTGGAGATAACTCTCACAATTGCGATAACTTAGCTTCAGTAATTAATTTTCTTAAAAGGCACTTGAGTCTTCAATCTGAAAGCCAAACCAACGTTTCCTTTTAAAAGTAGAAGAGGGATTAGTCTTCCTCTATTCCAAGAGCACAGAAGCAGTAGTGGTGCCATTAACAAGTGCAGCTTTTTCCAGGCCTGGGAAAAAAAAAAATTTCTCTGATGTAATAAGCTAATATGTTGAACAAGATGCCTTAAGAGATGCTTATCCTTTAGTGTTCCTCTTGACCAATAGCTGTCAAATAGCTGTCATACAAGCCCAATTCTTCAAGCTTATAGCTGGGCATTAAGTCAGACTTACAGTGTCACTGGAATTGTGACACTGAGTAGTGTTATGCATAAGTACATACTCCTGTACGTCTAGGGTCTGTAACTGATGAATTCTACTTCTAACAAGTGGTCAAAGTACTGCTTTCAAGTACTGTCTTAACCTCTATACTTCATGGATACAACTGAATAATCTCTTCTTAAATAAATCACTACTACACAGAGTTCTAAAACCAAAAGAATGTAACAGTGCTCTTGTTGCTAATATGAGTAGAAAAATGTCACTTGTCTTGATGCCAATTCTGTTCTCTTGCAGTGCGATTAGGAGAAAAGTTTCCCCGTTTGTGATGTCATTTGGATTCAGGTAAAATATCGTGCTTGTAATGATATGGGCAAGGTAGAAATAGTCCTGTTTTTCATGGCTTACCACCTCATGAGTGGGAGGGAAGGTGAGTAAGCTGAAAGATAGCATTGACGCTTCTGTGCCTTAAAGCATTCAGGCTTGCACCACTTCTAGGTAGCTGTGGAATTATGGGTTAATCACTACAGCTGAGTCTGAGGTAAATGTATAGTTCCACATGGATGATGTACTCTGCGCAGATTGCTTAAAAAATGCAATTTGGTCCTTCAGCTACTTATACAAGCAGGCCTCGATCTGTACGTAAGAGAACACGCTCTCCCTGAAACAGCTTAAAACAAGTGTCTGGGCTCGTGCTCTGCAGTCAATAAATGTCAGTAGTTCATTCTTACCTCTAAAGTTGTATTTTTCTGTTTTTTGCAGAGTATTTGGAGTTGTACTTATCATTGTGGACATTATAGTCGTGATTGTGGATCTGGCTATCAGTGAGAAGAAGGGTGTTAGAGAGATTCTTGAAGGTGTTTCCCTGGCAATAGCACTCTTCTTTCTCATCGATGTTCTTCTGAGGGTGTTTGTTGAAGGGTAAGATATGGGCAAAAGTTAAGTCAGTACGGCAAGCCCTTAAGCTAGTAAGGAAGTAATAGCTCAAGCTTGGGCTACAAACACGTCCAGTAGGCTAATTTTCTGGTCATAGACAACGGCTGCATCTTTTCTTGGCTGTGTATATTGTCTGTTACTCTTCTGTAGAATAATCTGTAAAGTGCTTTTGATATAAGTGAGCACTTGGAAATGGCATCAGTTTTGTTGTGACTTATGTGTGTACAGCAGGTGTAGGATTATTTTCTTAGTGAGTCTTCGGTGCTTGGTGTTAAGAACTACTTCAGGAGAGCTTGTCTCTAGCAGTAGTTCTGTATAGGTGGTTCTCTTCCTGAAGGTGTGTTTCAGTCTCTTCACATGGGCATCTGTTTAAAACCCTCCTTTGTTTCAGCTTCAGGAACTATTTCCGGTCCAAACTGAATGTTTTGGATGCACTCATAGTGGTGGGCACTCTGTTAATTAACATGACATACTCCTTCTCAGACCTTGCTGCAGCGGATCAGATACCAAGGTAAGAATGGTATGACAGCTGTTAAATGTGAACACTCTTTTCTTGATAGTCTTCTAAGAATTTTCTTGGGCACCCCTAAGCTAGATGTGTGCACAGGAGATCACAAATATGGCTGTGGTAGTGTTTTGTGGTACAGACCATGAAAGATAGAGACACCCAACTTTGGTCTACAGTTATACTGCAGACTGTCCCAGTCTCAAAGGCAGAGATGGTCTAAACATATAAGTTGGGGTAACTAAAAGTGAGTAGTGAAGCCACCAAATGCTCTGACTGAAGGATTTTGGCGGGGGGAAGATGTACAGTAACCCTGATAGAGAGGTGAGTCTGAAGAGGGTCAGAAAGAAGAGTTGGATTATGGTAGCAAATGAAGCTTAGGGAGGATCTCTGTCTAGTGGATCTTGAAAAAGACAGTTGCTGCACTGTCTTGTTTCTTCCACATGGCTTTCCTGGAAGCCCATGGTAATATATGTTGGATTTTTCAGCCATGCCCTGGGGAAGCGAAACATGCAGTTCATGTGCATAGGTTAATATCAAATTTCCATCTGATTTCTGTAGCTTGATCAGATGGTAGCCTGTGAGAGGAATCCATTCTTGATGGAGAGAGAACTACAACTCTAAGATTAGCTTATCTGCACTGGGTTTGAATTGGTGAAACTTGCTTGCATCGGCCAGGGAAAGAAGTTGATTTTTTTTGAAAAACAAAAAACTCAACCAAGAAAAACCTCCCCAAAAAACCAACCAAAACAACCCCCCAAACCCAAACACCACCCCCCCACACACACTTCAACTGGCTATTGGGCACAAGCAGGGGAAACATTCTTTTAGAGGAAACCAACTTGAAGTCTAGTTATTGAAGAATTCAGAGTTGGACAAACATCTGGAAGTACTGGTTGTCTCTTCAAATGCCACCTAAAGTCAGATTTCAAAGAGAACAACTGTCAAAGGAACAGCTTTTTTGGCCTCAGAATTGTAAAAGGCCACTTCCTTCTAGGTCTTTTTAAACATTAAGCTGAGTTTAATGATTACTTCCCATCTCTCGGGCACATTTCTTTAAAGCAGCTTTCATCTTACGGCAGCATCCAGTTAAAGCTAAGCAGAAATAGCACTGTGCTAGGGTAATCTGGGCTGCTATCTTTCCTAGTTTATGTTAGTAGTATGCCTGATCCTACACTGACCCATCCTGTTGTAGATTGTTGTGTGCAAGTTCCTTGTATTCTGACTTGCTGAAGCTGATGGGGATTTAGAATAGGCTTTTGGGTCACATAAAAAGGAGTTCACACTGCTCTCAGAAGATACTGAGCTGGGGCCTGCTATCTTACCCATGTCATTCTTGAGGCCTTCTGTAAGGTTTCTCTTGTTAAGGACTCTTCAGTCCTGTTCTGACCAAAATACTACTACCTGGCACTAGATGATACTTCAGACTTGGGCAAATCCCAAATCTTGAGATGATCTTCCCACCTAACACTCCAGTAGTGTCTGTGCAATCCAGCTAATTCCCAGTAGCCTGCCTGGGGTTTATCACTTTTCTCACAAACCTTCTTCAGTAAGTGAACAGCAGTTTTAAAGCACCTGATACACCTCAGAATAATTAAGTCTGAGCAACTTTTTTGTGGATGAGAGCATGTATGTGACAAGTGAAATTTCAGTGGCAGCCCGCAGAGGTAACATCTCCTGATGGAGGGGTATGGTCTCTGTTTCTAATCTGGTCTAGTTGGGTGTGCATTGGGGTGAGTTGCCTGTTCCCTTGAAGTCTGACCTATAAAAGGACATCAAGGAATGAGAGCTGGGTATTGGTCTGGAAGATAATGCTTAATGGGCTGACTTCCGAAAGGGCAGATTGAAACTGCTTTTATCCTGGAGAACTGCTTCTCACAGTTCTGGTTCAGACCTGGGAAAGTGGCGATAAAGTCTTCACTCCAGTGTTGGCTTACCTCCTTGGCTTCTAGCTCGCTGGCTGCTTGCTCCAAGGGAATTCTGTTTTGAAAACAGCAAGGTGATCCTGGACTAGGAAGGAGCTGGAGGAAAACCTGAAGCTTTCCTCCAGTTGTCCAGGACAACTTTGTCCTGCTGACTTTAAGCTCCACATCAGTGGAGAGCAGACTGTCTTCAACTGGAAGGTGATGGAATAATGTTTCCATAATATTTATCCTGGGATTTATTCACCAGGATTCTTACCTAAGTGTGTCAGGACCTAAAATACGTGCATATGCTCCTTTAAAAGTATATGCTCACATACCTCCTTAAGGAATAAATGTTAGTTTGCCCTAGTCCCTAAGGGTATGTGAAAGCAGCTGCCCCTGTTCAGCTGTTTCTGCAGAACCACTCACATGAGCATCTTGCCTGCTTCAAAGTTCAACAGCAGTTCAAAGTTCCTCAAACCAAATCATCAGCTCAAGTTGCCAAATGATTAAACACAGGGTTTATGCTGATTTGTTCTCAGGTCTCTTAATCAAGGCATGATGTATATAGCCTGTCTAGCTTCTCTATTCAGCTGTTTTTCAGGTGACTACTTACACTTAAATGTATACTTGAGAACAAGCTTCAAGGAAAAAGAATTTGGGGATAATAACATAGGTAGTGCTAAGAGAATTTCTGGGCAGAGGTGCCAGGAAAAGTCTGTTTGAGCAAGTAGGGGCTTTCCTAGTTCTGTTAGCTGTTCAGAACATGTAGTACCCCCTGAAAAACCCTCAATAAAACCATGGCATTCTTCAATCATAGTATTCTTTCTCCAAAATCAGCCTGAGAAGTCCTAGCTCAGTATATGAAACAGAGCTTTAAACTGCCTCTGAAGTAGCTTTTAAGAAGCTTTAAGCTATGCATCTAAGTTTAATCATGTTCACTTTCTTTCATGGTGAATCTGACTCTTGTCTAGAATGGTTACTTTCCTCCGAGTCCTGAGAATTGTCATCTTAATAAGAATATTTCGCCTGGCTTCACAAAAGAAGCAACTTGAAGTGGTGACCAGGAGAATGGTAAGTCGGCCACTTGATATGTCTAGGCTACTATTACAGATTCCAACTCTGTCTCTTTCCTCAGGCAGCCATCAATGGGGAGTAGCGAGACTGCCCACAGCCTATTGGTCTGCAGCTGATCATATTGCTGAAGCAGCATGTCTGTTCAGTGTCACCAACGGGCTACCAGAGCTTTGCCTCCCACTTCAGTATAGCCAATAATTCCTAACTTTGCTCAAGTCAGCAGCAACTTGACCTGGAAGGCCAGCGTATTGAAGTGACTGCAACACCACCATGTGTCTCAATTGATAATTTCTAGTTTGTGCGGTATATGGACTCTTTTTCCTCACATGGGGGAAGATAGGAATTTTAAAGCTTCTGCTGTGTATTCCAGATGAAAACAATATGATCTAGCTGCCGAAACCCTAGCCATTGTGAATGCCTCTTTTCATCATGGGCACTACAGTGGTACTTGAAGCTTTAAGTATGTCCTCTTGCTCAGGAAGAAGCAGTGCTGGTTATGCTGCCCTTAACTACTACTTCCCTCCCTCGGCCCCAAAACACTCAAATAGCAATGACAAACTCATGCTGCAGTCCTGCAGAGAATCTGCAGTGTTCTATCCGCTAGAATAAACTGATACTTCAGGGTAAAAATTCTTTATGGAGCTTCTACCGAAAAGCTAACCTGATAAATGTTATTCTTGGCTAGCTCTGTGAACTTTGCTATAGCAAAATGAGGCTCTGCAGCTCATGACTTAACCCAATCATCTAGACGCTGAAGTTTTCCTAGTAACAGGCAACACGTGTTGATCTTTGGCATTCCTTTGGAAGACTAACTCTACTTTTCTTTTTTTTTTTTTTTGGCAGGTCTCCGAAAACAAAAGGCGTTATATGAAAGATGGCTTTGATCTGGATCTCACTTATGTTACTGGTTTGTAGAAGCAAATGACACTCTGCAGCATGTTACATCCTGCTAACCCTAGTCAGTTAATAAGTGCTTGACATGAAATACAGACTAACGAAACTTAAGGATGAAGCCGAACCAGGCCTACTCCTCTTCTGTGGGATTTGGGAATATGGATTCCTGACTCTGCTACTGTTCTCAAGGACTAGCCTTCTGGGGGAGGGGTTGTACATATGGTGTGTAACGATAGAAATTCTCACGAGGCCTAGGGAACCAGAGCTGAGAAACTATTGACTAACTCATAGTATTTTTGCCTGTGATTCTACGGAGACTGATGCTTCAGGAAGCATTACTCTCCTGCTCTAGCTATATTCAATGCAGAAGAAAACCCCTCAGAAACGGGTAGGTGGTTCTTGTAATTAGGGTAGAAATAAGGTGTTTCATAATGATGTTGCTCTCAATTGCATAGTTTCTATATGTGGGGAGGGTTCCCCCAGCCCTTCTGACTGCTGTCTTTTCCACAGATCGCATTATTGCAATGTCATTTCCATCTTCTGGGAAGCAGTCTTTCTACAGGAACCCCATAGAGGTAAAAATCTCTCCTCTACCAAGCTCAGTATTTCTGATCGCTGTTTCTGTTCTAGGTTCCCACTAATTTGTGTGTGGACTAGACTGTCAGGTCAATCCTAGTCCTGTGTCTTGGCTGGTTGGAATGATTAAGTGATGGTCTCCACTGTGCTGCGCTGCTTGTGTTGTAGTCTCTTAGTGAAGCCTAGTGGGATGTATCTTGCAGTGTGTCCCTGCTGGTGCTCTGGCATTCCTGTTCTTTAGGAATGTTTCAGGGAATCAAATTGGTTCTGTTTCAGGCTAGTAATAGTATGAGTGGTGAGAACCGCGTACTCATCTAAGTAAAGATGCTTAAAAGGTCTGCATTAATGGCTTTTAGAGCTATGCTGCCCGATATTGTGGCAACATAAATATGTAGGGCAGGGAAGAGAGTTCCAGCCAAGAACCTGAGCTATTGGGCTGGAAAGACCTGCTGTTTATGAATGCAGCTGCTGGACCCCACTTGGGGGGTGAGGGATGAGATGGCAGTGGAAATGAGGAGGAGAGCACTAACTACTCTGAACTTGTGTCTTCTTACTGCTTTAGGAAGTTGCGAGATTTTTGGACACCAAACATGCAGACCACTATAAAGTCTACAATCTCTGCAGTAAGTGTGTTTAGCTGCTGACTGTGTTGAAATACTGCTAAACAGAAAAACAGCTTTTTGAGGTATGATGCTAGCAATACTAGATCTACAAGAATTTAAAGTCTGTCAGAAGCACACAGTTGTTTCTGCCTACTTTTTGTCCTGAATATGGCTGTTGACTTTTGGCACCCAATACATTCTACTGAAGCTTGCAAAGGAGATACTGGATGCCTTGCAGTTTAGACTTCCCTGCTCATGCTGAACAACTGCTTCAGTGTTCCAAAACTCTTACTAAAGAAGTGGGGAAACTAAACTTGGGCTAAAACTTGGGGTAATGTTGGAGCACTTATCTAATAATAGCTTAGAAGAATGAGGTGAATGAATAGTTAAAAGCTTCTGTTTAGAGGTGGCTAAAACAATGAAAAACACTTCAGGAACAACTATTCTGTGGTTTCCGCTTTCAGAGGAAGTCAACAGAGCTGGTAGCAGACGGGATGATATAGGAGCATTGATACTGAAGCTGTGAAAAACTGAAACTGTCATCTAGCCAACAGGGGTGGATGAGGGGTCACAGATGAGGAGTGTGGTGTTAGCAGTTCCTTAACACTCTGTAGGTGGTGTTGTTTCGGTTGACCCTGAGAGTACATCAGAATATTAACTTTCAGATCCCTAAATAACTCCTATGGGAAGGAATGGCTGTCTGGGCCTGGAGATGAATTTTCACTTAAAAGTGAGAGGTGTGAAACTAGAAGCTATGTGAGCATGATCTTAGCCAAATGATTTGTAGCTTTTTTTTTCCACTTTGATCTGTCTGTTTTTACTACTGTATTTTTAAAAACTGATATATGCTCAGACCAGCAGTTGTGTGTCACAAGCAACTTTTTGTTGCAAGTCTATTCCCTTTCCTGGCGTAACTCCAGATCTTTCCTTGTAGGTGAAAAAGGCTATGACCCCAAGTACTTCCACTACAGGGTGGAAAGGATCTTTATTGACGACCACAATGTCCCAGCGCTACAGTGAGTCTTGTCGAGAAATATGTACATCATGACAGTTCTTTGCAGGCATTTGCTTTGATCCACTAATTTTCCTCTTATCTAGGGAGATGCTGAAATTCACTGCCAGTGTCCGTGAGTGGATGAGTCAAGATGAAAAGAACATCATAGCAATTCACTGCAAAGGAGGCAAAGGTAGGACTTTTCATGTGTAATCTGTGCATACTGCAAATTACATGTTATTCTTACCATGGCTTCTTTGATGTAAGTATGGCCTTAAGCTGTAGCATAAGATGAGTTTAGAGCGTAACTTGACAAATTCTGCAGACGCTGTGATGACTAGGAACAGTGTAGTGCTGTGTGTTTAGTATTACACAGCCCCGCTTCTAGGTGCCTAAATTGGTGCTTAATCAAAGCTGGCATCTGGTCTCTTAAAATGGCCTCCAATAACTTCCTGCTGTCCTGACTGCTGGGACAGCACTCTCCCAGGAGAGGCTGGGGATAGGGAGCTACTGAAACTGCTACTATCAAAAATGCTAAGCTGCTGCTTTGGCTCCCTGGCAGCCAGTCACCCACGCTGAATATCCTGCACTGTAATACACCTCAAGATTTTTAATTTCGTGCATTGTGGTGGGTGGAAAGCTGTAGGTACTGGATCTTAAGATACACAAGGTATTATGTGATGGAGTACAATGTAGTCTTACGGAAACAAGCTAGTCAAAGCTACAGCATATGAACTGACCTGTGGGTGCTATCTGCAACCTGTAGTAGTGTGGAAGCTGTTGAAGTGCGTAGGTAGCTTTTCAAATAAGCCGTATTTCCCTGCAAACATCTGCCACATCTTTAGGCACCTGCTGTTACTACTGCAAATACTTAGCTTAAACCAGGTGGTTCCTTACCATATAGAAGGCTCACTTTCCCCCACTAGGAACCATAGCTTAAAAGGTTTTGCAATACTAAACACTGAAACTACCTGCAGGCCAAAACCAGCTTGAAGAACAAGTGTAGAGAGGGGTGACTTGACCTCTGCAATCTTAAATTCAGAACTGAGACTATATTGGAGTCTCAGTGCTAGTAGTCTTGATGCCTTCTTGGGGTGGGGGGAGGAGGGAGAAGTTAGAGCGGAGAAGCAACTCTTGAGGCTTAGAGCATTGGCCAGTGCCGGTCTATAACATCATCTAGTAGTGTGTACTTAACTCTATCGCCTGCTAAATGCAGTATGTGGATATTGGCCGGCTTCCTAAGCGTCTCTAGGAGTGCTACAAAGAAATGTGGGGAATGCTTTCAAGGAACAAGTTCACAAACTGCAGTATCTTGTCTTTAACTCATTTTTCCCAGACATACAGGCACTTGACTACTCTAGTGTCACTCATCTCCCATTATCTCCTTTATATCTAGCTATAACCTCACAAAAATAATCTCAAATACCTTTTGAACTCCTGTTCTCTTCTGATACAGGCAGGACCGGAACAATGGTCTGTACCTGGCTCATAGACAGCGACCAGTTTGAGAGTGCGAAGGTAAAAACTGGTGTTTATTTTTTGATTCTTCTAGTATTCAAAACGCCCCTTTAGAACGTACTTAATTGGTGAAATGCACTGATACTCTGCAAAAACTATACTGGAAAAAGGATACTGTGAACAATCTGTTCTAAAAAAGGTTCTTTCAGATCTTACTGCTATGTAAATGCCTTCCTGATGAAGGCTACTCTTGATCATGAAGAAGTGGGAAAGTAGAATTTGACAGGATACCAACTTTGGGGTTTTTTGGAGGTGTAATAGGCCTAGGATCTTGAGCAATGACTTTCTTAAACTGTAGGTGGCTTCTGAGCATGCTCTACTAAAGATAGTGTCACTATTTCTAAGTGCAATTTTCAACTTGGCCTGCCTCTGAGTAACGTAAGGCATCAAGAATTGTCTTGTCCTGACTGCCAGCATTACAGCAAGAAGCCTTTGTAGTGAAGGGGAGAAAGATCAGCGAGTCCCAGCCAGGACAAATACATGAGCTGCTTTAGTGTCCTAGGTCTGGAAAATCAATCTGGAGACCTGGGTTGCAGGAGGCCCGGGTTACTCAAGGTAGTCTGGCCAGAGCGCATATCTCTCAGTCACTTGCTTTTCCCTGAGTTGGGCTTGTGAAAGATCCAAATTAATGTTCAGCTTGGTCTGCCATGGACCACTTGAGAAATATAAATGGCTCCAAAGCAATCGCTTAAAGCGTATTGCTCTCCTCATTCAACAAGCTTTATTAGCACTCTTTCAGACCTAAGATATCTGACTTCCTAATTAGTACTCTCTCTTACTCTAGTTAAAAGCCTCCTTTAGAAGGCACTAGAACAACTATT
The DNA here is from genome assembly GCA_013398295.1 of Chionis minor. NCBI lineage: Eukaryota > Metazoa > Chordata > Aves > Charadriiformes > Chionidae > Chionis > Chionis minor. Next base: position 14,684 of record VZSF01000356.1, read on the forward strand.
GCATGTTTTTACTTGCATTCCCTTATTGGAATTGACTACTATAATTACAGTTTACTGTCCACTTACTGGGCAGGGGAATGGTGGTGGGATGAATATCTTAGCACTTGAAGTTATCTTCCTGTGTAGGAAAGTTTGGACTACTTTGGGGAGAGAAGAACTGATAGAAGCACAAGTTCCAAGTTTCAAGGAGTTGAAACTCCATCCCAGGTAAGCTTGAGCAGGCCTTGTAACAGTAGCCAAACCAACACCAGCCCTGTAAGCGCTCATGCTATGCCCACTTGCCCTGCCTTTGTTTGAGATGCAGGTTCCTACTAATGCTTAACTCCTGAACTTTCTGTACTCTTTAAGGGCTGGAAGACTAGCAACTGGTAGGGTTGCACTGCATCTTCCCCCACTCCCCTTTGTCCAAGCACATTCCTTGTGCCTTTTTCTGTAATATCATCAAATCTGAATTATGGCATCTAAGATAACAGAATTCTTGTGATTAGGAGAGCTTTCAATCCAATCCCATGGTTCTAGCAAGGTAAGCTAGAGCAGGTTACATAGGGCTGTGTCCAGTCAGGTCTAGAATGATGCCACAGCCTCTCTATGCAGCCTGTTGCAACGTTTGCTCACTCTCGCAGGAGTATGATCCTACAAGAGCATTGGACTGTTTCTCAAGGATGCACTGAAGCCGGCAGCCTGGCCTGGGGAGGGCTGTGGCACTGATGTGGCTGGGTGGAGGAATGCGTCCTCTCGAGACTGCATTCGCAAGGAAGTACAAAACAAGTCATTACCTCAGACCGTAGCGTGGGGCCCTGCTCGTTTTGATTTCACCATTACTGTGAGATTCAGAGATGTGAGATAAAGCTGGTCACAAATGTACTTTAGTTGCTGGTATAAAATAGAATGGAAGTATAGCTGTCCTTCAGAATGTGTTTCTGTAATGTGAAAGTATCTTGTACACTTAGACATTCTGGCCTTGAAAAAGCTACAATATAAAAGCCCCTCTCTTCTTGCTGAACTTGAAAGTACAGAGTTCCTTGTGGAATGTGAAGTTTAAATACTGCTTAAAAATGCAGATGTCTAGGACTGTTTGACCTGAGGAGGGGAAGGAGGACAAATGACTATGGTCTTCTTAGCTTTGGACTTAGGAGAGCCAAGAACTTGGCATGGAAGATCTATTTAATCCTACTTCTGCCTATAATTAGTCTGTGTGGGGTACAGAAACTGCATAATGTGTCTGGGTTTTTTGCATTACAGAGTAGGTATGTTGGGTATTATGAGATCCTGAAAAACAAGTATAACTTGAAACTCCCACCAGAGAGACAACTCAAAATAAAAAACCTCAAAATCCACTCTATACATGGTAAGAACTCTTGAATTTGGACATTCCTCTATCTGGTAATGGTTTCCTATTACAGGCAGCTGATCTCTACTGTCTCTCTTGCTAAGCCCATGATAGGAATATAGACTTACTGGGATTTGAGAATTCAAATGGCACAGTTAAAATACACCGAAGAGCATTTTGGAGTGCAGTTGCTCCATGTGCTCTGTCACTTGCTCTGTGTCTGGTCAAATGGTGGCTCACATGCAACCTGCCCTGTTTTGGGAAGGGAATCACTTTTAAAGTGAGATTAACTCCACACATGGAACTAGATCTGCTAATGTTTCTCAGCTTGATATACACATCTTTTGCTGTACACATGTACTGGTAACTTTGGTAAAAGGCTGGAAGCTCAGCAGTACTTGTTCAAGAGGATTGAAAACTGCTGTTGTTGTTTAGTCAGTGGAACTAGACTCTACATTAACTTGTTCCTGCTCCACTTTTAGGATTCACTGCTACTTCAAAACACAGCTTTCAACCACTGAATCTTGAGCTACCTTTAGGATTTGAGTTCTCTAAAGTCTATAGCAAAGAATTCTGGAGAGAAGGCACTTTTGAATAAGATTGCACTTGTTTTTCATGACCACTTGTGTTTCCAGCTAATGTACATACTATAGTATAATGCAATTCTTTCTTCCTAGGAGTTGGGAAAGGCAATGGAACTGATATGAAGGTGCAGATAATAGTGAGGAAGCAAGTTATACTAGAATGTGTATGTGCCAGTCAAAGAAACTGCAAGGTGAGAGTACTATGATATTGTGTCAGTTCTGAGTCACAGAAGCTGAAAGCTGACTTCTAGGTCAAAAGTGTTTTCCTGTAAAAGTTGAATACTAGACATAAAAATATCTAAATAAATGGATGTTGTAAATTCTGGGAGAAAGAAAAAGCTAATCTTTGCTAAATCACAGGAAAACTATTGGCAAAATAGTGATAGATTTTCCTAGAAGTCAACTAAGTGCAATAGCTCACTCTGACCAGAGTAGCTAAAACTGTTGGCTATTACTGTAGCACTGCTCTTCTATTTGTATACCATGAATGAGTAGCTGGGTATTGTCATGAATTGGTCCCTTGTGTCTCTGCAGTAACTTTTCATAATATTTCTGTTACCCAGCTCTTCTTTGATTCTGAAAGTGACTGTGTAGTCATTGGCTTGGAAGACAGCCCTGTTATAAATGGTGATGTGAAAGTCAGATTTGAATCCCATTCTGTGAGTATAACAGCATGAAGACCCCCGCTTGAGTATCAGGAGAAGCTGCAGTGCAAACTGCAGCTGGGCTGTGGGGGGCAGAATCTGTGTTCCTCTCCAGTCACTCCTGCTGCGTGGGGTGGCCCCGCTGCAGCTGCTGTTACTCCACCTTTGTGCAGCGAGTGAAGCAGCAAATGCTGCTACATCAGCCTGTGCAGGCTGGGGAGGCATCTGGTTGTTCATACAATATAACCAAGGCATCTTAGTGGAGCACCTGCTGCTTCTAACATGGGTTTCTTACTTCATTGTATTGAGTGACCTAGTCCTGAGAACTTCAGTAAAAATAGTGATCTGGATGAGATATTGGGCTCTTCACATGTACAGACTCTGGCACTGTAGCTTTGTAAACCAAACTACTGAGTAGAGGTCAGTACTCTTGCTCTGCAAAACATTCATCCTGTTGTCTAATGGAGTCCCTAAACAAGGTCTTTGTGTTTAGGATCTCCCAAAAGGCTATGATGACTGCCCATTCTTCTTCTGGTTCAACACTTCCTTTATTGAAAACAACAGGTAAGTGACCACAGGGACTGCCTTCAGATCCTAACTTCTGGTATCTGAACGGAGTTGTGTCCAAACAGAGTTGAAACTTCCTAGACGTGGTAGTGAAAGCTAAGATAGCTGGTTGATAAAGCCTCTTAGCTTCTCTGTGGGTACTAGCATCTGACAAGTGGTAACTTGTGAGCAGGTTGTCAGCACTTGCACTATGCCAAGTGTTTTAAACACATGACCTCGTTATTGTAATTAACTTAATCCATTGGACTCTTTCATCAGCACTCTGAGTATTATTGATGAACTTGAATTCAAAAAGGTAATGCTAGCTATTCAAACCAAAGGCAACTGCCATCCTCTATAGCATGGCTGCTGGAGAGGCTGGAACTCATTCAGCAGCTTAGCAAGCAAGCACTAAGACCAGAGTTAGAGGTGCTGATGCTTGGGATCCCAAAGAAAGGCTCTTTTACTGCTTGTCATGCTTTTGTTAAAGTTAGAAATTACTGTGGCTTTTCTTGTTGAGACTAGAACTCCTTGGGGGAGCTCAAGCCAGTGAAAATTGGACTTGTCTGCCTCGCTAGGGAGTGATGTAGAAATGCAGAGACAGGAGATCCTTCTGTCTACCAAATTTGACAGATCTAGACAGAGGAACAGTGAACTTGACATTTGAAAGATAATTACTGTGTTCTCATGACTAGAATAGGAAGGAAATAATTTTTATTTAATTGATCCCATCAGAGCATGTGGAGAGGTAGCTGTGAATTTATGTTTGTAACTCTAAACTTAGTATGTTGAGCCAGCAGTGCACCGTGCAGACATTTAGTTAGACCAAACCAGTGCCAGGAGAAACGTATTCCTGCTGTCTGACAGCCCTGCAACAGTGCCATCTCAAAGGTTTCACCCAAGTGCTTTGTTTCACCCGGGGCTAGGGAGAATGCCCCACCAGACTGTCTTTAAAACATGATTTAGTAGAGGCGCTCTCCCTTTCTTCCCAGAGAAGTCTGAGAGACCTGAGGTGGACTAGGGCTGGTCAGAAGGGAAACAGCTGCTGAGGCAGTGCTCATCTCTGTGTCTCTAATTCAGCCACAGCTGATGTGCAAGTGCTATTAAGTGATAACTAGACATGAATTTAGTAAACATTAGAAGTGGAGAACATGCCTGATGAGCTTGACTTGAGTACTTAATCAAATCCTTGCCATTAGGAAGGTCAGTTATTAAACTCCTGCCACTTGCATCCCATCAGGAGGCTTTGAGCTGAATGTAACACTAACTTTAACAGTCCTGCATTGTGGGGCTCTGGGGGGGAACCCAAAACACCCCTCAGGTTGACTGTATGTTTCTCAGACTACTTTAGATCCAAAGCCCTGTGTAGGCATGGCTGATGGCTATCTGAATTCAAGATCTGGGGCTATATTTGATGTTCCAGGGCTGAGCTTGAAGTTCTCTTGACTGTCTGAAAGGAAAAACATGTCTTGGGCTGTAAGATATGTGACTGAATTTTGTCTTTCAGACTCTACCTTCCCAGGAACGAGCTGGATAACCCTCACAAGTCTAAAACGTGGAAAGTCTATAGTGAGACATTTGCTGTGGAGGTGAACTTTATTGAGCCGTAAGGGAAAGATGAAAGAAGGGACACACATAAAACGTATCTCTCTTCCTGGAGAATGTCATGCTGCTTCAGTCTGAAGTGAAGCAGTCTCATTTTGGTGTACCTAATGTATTTCTCTGTAGATACAACTTCTCAAATAAACTTATATTAAGTTCTGTTGTGCAGAGCAATAATACTCTGAAGAGTTCCTTAGTGTCAGCTGACTGATGTGTCATGTTAATGAGCTGTTGGATCCTTTGGAGCTTAGGTGTCCCCACATACAGGTAATCCCTACTTTATTAAGCTAAGACAATTGTTTGTCTTTAAGCGAGAGCATTAACCTGATGGTGGGTGGAGACCAGCAGTCTGCAGGAGACTGCTGGAAAAATCTCACACACCTTCCCTTGGCATCAGGCTTTTCTACTGGCCAGTAGAATATGGGAATTTAGAGGGAGAAATATTAGGCTGCCTGTGCCAGATTACCACTTCTTGAGAAGAAGTCTTGGTGTTGAACCAGGCTTCATCAGAAATCCACTGATGAAGGGTTTTGAGCAACACCTGGCCTGGGAGCTGAGTGTGGGGGCTGGAGGCTGCACAGCTGCTTCTCTGCTGCTGTACCTCCCCACAAGGGGTTGAGATGGCCATGTGCCCTAACCCTTCCTCCAGTCTGGATCTGACCAGCTGGTGAGCGTGCCAGCTGCCTGGGATCCGTTAGCCAGGCTCACCTAATGTGATGGGTTTGATCTGTGTACTTGCTCCTTTGAGCTAATTCTGCAGATGCTCATGGACCTTTCTTGAACTCCACTAAGACCTGTTGTGCACAAACTTCCAGGGTGCTTATTCTGCTTCCAGCTGTTCTCGGCAGTGCAGCTTTTCTGTGGGGGCTGTTCATGTCTTCCTTGATGTGAAACATGTTGAGGTTAGCTGCTTGGTTCTGTTGCTTCCTTAGCCTTTTTATTGTTGGGAGCGAAGACTTGAAGGGGAGTGACATAGCTTTTCACAGCTAATAGCTAGTTAATGAAGTAAGCAGGAGAAGGAAGAAGTCTTTCAGGAGAAGGACTTGGGAGTGCTCATGGATGAGAAGCTCAACATGAGCTGGCAAGTGCGCGCTGGCAGCCCAGAAAGCCAACCGTATCCTGGGTTGCATCAAAAGAAGCGTGGCCAGCAGGGCACGGGAGGTGATTCTCCCCCTCTACTCTGCGCTTGTGAGACCCCACCTGCAGTACTGTGTCCAGCTCTGGAGTCCTCAGCAGAGAAAGGACATGGAACTGTTGGAACAGGTCCAGCAAAGGGCCACTAAGATGATTAGAGGGATGGAGCACCTCTCCTATGAGGACAGGCTGAGAGAGCTGGGGCTGTTCAGCCTGGAGAAGAGAAGGCTCCAGGGAGACCTGATAGCAGCCTTTCAGTACCTGAAGGGAGCCTACAGGAGAGCTGGAGAGGGACTCTTTGTCAGGAAGTCTAGTGATAGGACAAGGGGTAATGGTTTTAAATTGGAAGAGGGGAGATTTAGATTAGATACTAGGAAGAAGTTCTTTACTGTGAGGGTGGTGAGGCACTGGAACAGGTTACCCAGGGAAGTTGTGGAGGCCCCATCCCTGGAAGTGTTTAAGGCCAGGCTGGATGGGGCTTTGAGCAACCTGCTGTAGTGAGAGGTGTCCCTGCCCATGGCAGGGGGCTTGGAACTTGATGATCTTTCAGGTCCCTTCCAACTCTAACCATTCTATGATAAGCAGAGAGATCACATACCTCCTCTGCTCTCTAGAGGGTAGTGGTGTGCTATGAAGTACATCTGTGGACTCAACTCTTGCTATTGCTGGGGCAGTGGGTATAAAATTGAACATAATCTTACCACTACTTTTCCTTCCTGGCTGGAATTCCCCATGCTCCAAGCTGTAGCTGTTGCATCTTGCCCTGCCCCTGCATACCTCTGGGAAGAGCCTGGTCCTGTTCCCTCCCATGGATGAGGTAACTGTAGACAGCAGTAAGATCTCTCCTCAGCTCTCTGTTGGGGGTGAACAAACTTTTTGTTTTCTCCACCATCCATCTTCATTGCCCACTGCTTAACTTGCAGAGGGAGTGCTGGGGAATGGGAAATTGGATGTGGTATTCCACAGGTGCTCTGGCACACCTGAGCAGAGGCTCCGGAGCCCCTTATTGCAGCCTGGCCTCTGCTGGAAGGGTGTGCTGGCTCCTGCTCAGCTCCTGCAGTGCTGCTCCCCAAACTAGTGTTGCTTCAGAGGCTGCAGGTGATACTGCACATAAACTTAGTAAACTGCCCCACAAGGTTAAGGGGTGCTGGCAAAGTTCACGCAACCCCTGAATCTCCGGCTTGAGAAAAGGAAGGAATGCCGGCTTAGCCAGGAGTGAGAGCACAGCGGCATCACTAGAGGGCAATGGCGCAAGAAGGCAGATAAGGCCTCTGTGTCTCCAAGGAATGTATGAGGTGCTGGAATAGGATGCCGTTTTATTGCAGCTAGAAGTGGCTGATGACCAAGTTCCTTTTGGCTTAGCTCAGGCAATTGGATATCACTGTCCTGGGATGCCCTTTCTAGTAGTTTATAGGGCTGTTAAGGTGAACCTTCTTCCTGCTTATGGAGTAAACTAATCCCTTTGTGGGAGCAGCACCAAAGGCTGTAACAGCAGGAGTCAGACTTTCCTCCCTGCAGAATGTGGTTAAGTAAAAACTATTGTACAAGCAGGAATGAGTAACAAAATACCCATAGGAGGGAGATTCTACATTTCTCTTAAGAGATCCAAGGGCCACTGCTCAGAGGATGGTAACAATACCATCCAGCACTGACCTTGTCTGGCTTCAGGGCAGTGGATATTCATCCCTTACAGATGTGGAATTTAGGTGACCTCTACTGGATTCCTGGCATTCTTCTTCCAGGAAACCTAACCTTATAGCATATATCATGGTACTCAATAATCTAGAAACTTGAAAGTTGAGCTGAACCTTCCTATTAGTACCAAAAAGAGTTCTAACAAAGCACCAGCCCAAGGGCTAAACTATGAGCTTTATTTTTCCATAGTAGATTGTGTAAGATCTGCAGTTGCTTCACAGCACCTTGTTATAGCTGGCACTTTCCCTTCAGTTCTGAGGGCTTTACAGTCATTGATGCAAAAAGCCTTTTCCTTTAATTCTGGAGGGGTGTCGATAGTGACTTCACCCTCTCTTTGCTCCTCAGCTAGGCAAGCTCGTTAGGTGGTGTTGCATAAACAAGAGCCAGGCACTCAGTTAGTAAAATCAAACTTTATTCCCCTGAATTCCTATACCAACATACAAAGTTCTGAGCTGAACAACTGATACATGTGTGCAGCTGTGAATGGAAAAATCACTGCTTACATTAAATTCAAAAGGTAAATTCCCAAAATGCATGTCTCTTTTGGCCACCAGCTTCTTGCTGTAGGTTCAGTTCTAAATATCCTGCTTCTCTTGAAGCTTCAACTTTTGTATTTAAAAACTGCAACCATGAGCTTTAAAAAATGAAAGCAAAGACAAATCTAAGAAATAGATTGGAGTATTCCACTGCTGTGGAATCAGTCCTCACCTTTTCATGACTATTAGAAACTTACACAAATATACTATTTCTCTGGGGCAGACAACTCAGAAAAGAAGTAGTCTAACAACTCTTAAAGCCCCACCCTTGTACCTGAATTATTTAAACATTTGGCATAAATTCCTTTTAAAGTACTGACTATACACAGTGTTGCTGCCTCTCCTCTAGTGTACCGGTCAGTCAGGGTAGATTGGTGCAACAGACACTGAAGATGCTTCAGCCATGTCCTGCTTTAACTGCACTTTCACACGGATGCATGAAAGGGGGATGAGCAGTTCTTGCTGCACATGGAGGCTGGGAAGCAAGAAGAACACGTGGAACTGCCGCAACCACCTTTCATCAAAGGGACTGTAACAGTGCAGTGGAGTAACCGGTTTAAGTGCACCCTGGCTGGACTGTGAGAGGCAGTAGACATTGAGATACTTTCATCTGTGCCTAAAGCTCTTTCCTGTTTCTGGGACCTGAAAGGGAAGCTGTAACATACAAAACTGAGCTGTTCCAGCTGTGACTGTTGTCACTTGACATGGACAAGCTGTGGGTGCTGTGGCAAGTTGCTATTCCCTGTGCAGCTCTGCTGGCCTTGGTGGGTCAAAGGGCTCTGCCTGTGCCATCCACGAGGGTGGGTTGTCACTTACAGCACACAGACAACAACCCTCTGTACAGCATCACAAACAGTGTTGCTACGAGACCTGCTTTGCCTTCTCCCAGGATAGGCAGTAGCTGCTTCTTGCAAGGTGGAGCAGACTTGTATAAAGAACATCCTGCTTCAAGAATGAGAGTGGCATCCAGCACTAGGCATCATTTTGGGCAACGCTGACTAACTGCATATTTAATCAAGTAACATGACCAAGCAGGCATGTCCTCCAGGCCTGAAGGTGATCTGGGCTATCCAGTCATCTGAGCTTTTTCCACTCAGCTGAAGAGACACAGCACCTGGCAGGACTCTAGCCCAAGTAAGTGCGTGCTACACCATGGACACCACGGTGTCAGTTGTCTTTAAGAACTCAGTTCTGGCTTTCTGCTCCTCTTCAGCATTTTGTCCTTCAAGCACATGGACTCCTTCATGTCAAGGTAACCCAAACAGGAGCCCGCAAAGTTACAATTCTGCAGTCTCCCTTACATGAAGTGTTTCATTCAGTGTTGCTTAGCATATTCCACCACTTTTTGAAAAGATTTAGAAAATAGTAAAATGCTGCATGATCTCCTTAAATCCAGTAACTATTCGTTTTTCTCTCCAACACATGCACAGCTCGGGCTCTAAGTTGTACAAGGTAGGGGATAAACACTTCCTACTTTAAGTACATTGACTGGGACAGAGTACGTAATTTGGACACCAACTGCCATAACCTGGGAAAGTCACAGAGCAGAAGGGAGCTGCAGAAGGCCAGGACTGAGGTGGAAGGATATTCAGCAAGATTAGAGAGGCCTTCTGTTATTTTGGGTCAGAGACTTGCCAGCAACAACTGGGAAAGTTCACCACCACAGCACAGAATTTAAAACAGTGCTTTGCCTTAAGCAAATCACAGCTTACTGTTGCATGCTACATTAAACCCAACAGGTCAACATAAGTCTTTTTAGCACCATTACAGGTCAAGAAAATACATTTATGACATGCAATGTACCTAGCGCAGAATCTGCAAAGTGGAGAGAGTTCTGCTAGTCCCATTCAAGCAGCATGTACACATCTCTAGAAAAAAAAAAAAATCACCTGAATTTAAAAAGAGTACAAATCCAAAACTGGAGTGGAGTTCCTAAAATTAGGTCACTGATTTGGCCCTGCTCAGACCAGGTCTTTGATCGTTTATTTAAATGATCTTTAAGCAACCTTTTGTTCTCCATCTGCTAGAAGGTATCAGTAAGAATCGACTTGCTTCATCATAAGTTTCCGGCTGTACTCATAGGCAAGGAACAGTGCCCCATTGGCCAGGAATGCACGAATCATAGTTGGCTTTAGTCCAGAATACAACGCAAGTACACCTGGAAATGAAATCAGAGCCCGTTAGCAATTGATTAAATTGCCTATCGGCATCAACCACTGCGCTTTTACCTTCAAAGGATACCAACATAACCCTGCTGCACAGAGGGGCGTGCAGAGAGAGCTGAACTCACCTATACAGCTGCTAACTACAGTGTTACTGGATATCGATATAGAAGGAGTATCTAGAGTGGTAACATGAGTTTAGCCTTTTAAGTGCTTCTGGCAGAAGTCTATCTCGGGTATGACAGGGTCTTCAGAAGGGTACCCTGGTCACCCAAGGATACAGTTCACAGCAGCTGTACCACAGCTGGCAAAAGGACAGAAAGAACAGCAGGACTATGTTGGAGCTGTGTCTCAAGTCAGACCCCTGCTCCGATGATTGTCTTTCCTAGGAACAGGGCCAGGAATTCATATCTGCTGCTATGTATGTTCTTACAGCATCTTCTGAAGTGCCTGGTGCAGGCCTTTTCCAGCGAGGAGACACGGAGGTAGACGGCCCAAGTTGCCAGGCTAGATAGGACTGATTTCTCAAACAGCTCTCAGTCAGCCATATATTAACTTCTCAAGGTGAAGAAAAATTAAATACTGAACTTAACCGATTCATTCAATTTTCATGTATATGTTTGATCACAGGTAACGGAGCTCATTCCTTTATCCGCTTTTAATGCATACTGAGCTTTTGTTAAGCTTTAAGACAATTGTCTCCTGAATCAAGAGGCATGGCAGATGCAGTAGGTCTCGATCTAGGTTCCAAGCTTCACAGACTACATGAAGCATCGCTATTTCTGTTTGTTACAAACAGTTATTGTCTGTCTTTAACACATTAGCAGCGGACTAGATTTCTTAAGCAATTTTTGGTATTGGAGGGTATGGATTTCAATCTGCAGCCCTACAGATTTGGTCGATACACTGTGTACTCACCTTCAGTTCTCACAACAGTTACAAATGTTCCCATAAAGCCTGTCTGTTTTCCAGCCATTGAAAGAACCTGAATTCTAGATTTGACACAGTCCACAGGATACACAGCAATCCACAGACAGCTGCCTCCAAAACCTCCACTTAGTAGCAAAGGAATGGGACCTAAAGTTAAGAAATAAGCTTTTATACATACTACAAATTATTCACCGACATAAATATCACATTATTTCATCTACAGAAGCCAGAGAGAACAGAGGAACCTGCTTATGACAAAAGAGCAGTTTCCGCTCCCCCACAAACCTTTAAGTTAATTTTAAGCCACTGGAAAGTTGCAAGTCTAACTAGAGGCTCAAAGGTTATAAGGAGTGCCACCTCCTTTATGCACCATGCTAAAAAAACATAACTCGGAATTCTGTTTTGCTTGTATTAACTAGATTAACTCCACTTCTTTCACGCTTGTAATAACTTTCCAATGTTAACTGTGAAACTGTTTAGAGTAATGTCACATAGTGTCACCCACAGATTTATTTGGTACAGTGAAGTTACTTTGTGATCAGTCATTTTTCACGATGCAATCTCCTTCTGTGTTTCAGATCAGATGTTTATAAACATTTTGCAACAACAAAGACCAGAAGGCATGCAGCTGGAATCCTAACTCCCAACAAGACAAAGTATGATTGTGCAGTCTTTCAGCAGGAGACAAGCAGTCTTTATTCTGGCACGTCCTCATTTATTTTCATGTTTAATTTTCAATCTCAGTGTTCTCTTACTATCATTGTAATGACAACTAATGGTCAGCATACATTTCAGCATACACTTGAACATACAGTTCAAGACAATCCAGCTAAAGACGTCAAAAATCGTTCTAAACAGCCACTGAAACAAAATAGTTCAGAGTTGCATTACACAGTAGAGTCAGATATTTAAATAGTTTTGTAATATTACTGTTAACTCACTGTATTTATTCTCCATCTACAATATATCCTGCTCCACTGGAGAGTGGTAACTTCAATAATTCATTACTATATATACACACAAAATGCAGACCTCCATATACTGTATGTCCAGTTTCCTTTGTTTTCCATGTATTTTACAGTCACTGTGCATTATTAGTGTATCTTCCTCCCTTATGTTTCCCACAACAGCAGGCTACAATCCACCTGGAAAAAGGTGCACCGTACCTAATTCATCTTTTGATCTCCCAGCAGCAAAGAACGTCCGGCTCAGTTCATATCCTCCAAAGAAGAAGAAATAGCCTGGGACTTCCCGCAGCAAAGTGCTTGACAGGCCACGGTAAAATCCAAGGGGACCATCCTTTTGAATAACACTCTTTACTACTGACCAAACTGTACTGATAGAGAGGTTGATCCAGTTAGTGATGCTTAACAGCCAAATAATAAGAAAGTTACAGGACAATAAGCAGCTGCAGCTACAGTTAAGGGTTAGATCCATTGCGTAGACAGGAGGACTCAAGTAAGACTTAAAATAAGATCCCACCAGGCTGCTACCCTCCCAGCCACAACTCATCTCTGGTTAACTGGGCACTACAAATGTGCAAATGTGTACAAATTAAAAATAATAAATACACACAAAAGGGTTTATGGAGATACCGTGCAGGGTGCATACTTACTTGTGTCCCTGGATTATCTTTCCTGACAACTGCATTTCATGCATGGCCTGCAGCCGGCACTTCACCAGCTCCGTTGGGCACAGGACAAGGGTGGCGAAGGCAGAGGCGAAGGAGCCTGCAGCAGCATTCTGCAGATCACTGCAAGAGACAAACTGCAGAGGGTATTTGTGCACGGACCTTCCGCGCAGTGGAGCCACTGCACCAGCAGCAGCTTCCTGAACCTGTACTCTAAATTTCATCAAGTAAAAACTGACAGACAGTCTTGGGGGAAAGAGTCTACACAGAAAAGGGCAGCTACTTGAACTGGGGATATGAAAATCTAGCTCATCTCATCTTCATATTCAACTGAAATACATCCTTTTGACACCCGAGAAGATGCATCACAACCTTTAGCCCTTCTTGCTATACTTAAGTGATTGCAGCAGAATAAACACTCTCAAATCATGCCCTTCTCAGCTTTTATAAAAGTTTCAGTAGACTTGTTTTACTGGGCAACTTTTGGGTACTAGTTACCTCCTCAAAGAAAACAGGAACAATAATCACCTCTTACAGACGTCAGCGTCCCCAAATTCACCTCACCACTATTAACGCAGATTTTCAATGGGAGATGCTAGAAAGCATAGGTCATAATTTAGCCATAATTCACCAAGGCATAACGGATGACCATAATCTTTCTATGTATGTGCTGCCATGAGTGCAACCATGTGAATTTAAGATAGCACAGTCAAACCACACCACTGACCAGGACAGCATTGTGACCTGCATTGACTAACAGTATCCCAAAACTGGGACTGACTTTGTGGTCGTTTTGCATGTATCACAAAGCCTGGGCTGCTGAACTGCCAGGACCCAAAAAGGCTGGTACTGCAGGATCATACTGCTTTATGATACATGTTTAAAACAGGCTCCTACAGACACCGGTGTGTTGGGCAGGAGGTGGACAGTGGCAGAACAAGCTCTTCTTTCAGAGCCTGGAGAGTCAGCACAGCAAAGACTGACCTTGCTGCTGCACAGAATGTCCGTCCATGCAAGGGAGATGTTAGCCCAGCGCCCAGCAGTTTTATACGCTCACAGTACCAGACCTTTAAAAGCTACGACTTTTCACCTTACAGAAGCATCACAGAACTGAAGTTGTGACGTGAGGCAAAGCTTTTGACATTCAAATATGGCAGCGACAAGAACTGTTGAAGTGGGAGAAATCAGTAACTGCCTGCAGAGCAGCAACTGAGTAATAGGCAGTGAATAAGGAATGGCAACACTGATTGCACAACGCTCTTGCAGCGCGCACACAGCTTGGCGTAGTGGGGATCCGAGATGCAACCCACTGAAGGTCAGGAGTTAAAAATATAGTACAGGGCTGAGCCCTGCAGTCAAGCTATGAGCGGGAACAAAGCAATAAGGTTACACACTGAAGAATTAGGATAGTAAAATATTGAAAAGTGTCTTCTAACGAGGCGTTAATGAGCACACGGGATTCTTTCTCCTTCATGAGGGGAAAAAAAATAAATCACCCAGATGCTATCAGTCTTGAAAAGAATTCTGACACATATAAAGGACTAGATTTAGCCATAATTCATATCTTTTCTACTTTCCCCTGTTGATGTTTAATTCCATACACAAAAATTTAACTAGACCTGCTCCGTAGGCTTTGGTCTTTAATATAGTGAGCCTCAAAACAGAAGTGATAAGCCTTGAATCCTGTTCAAGTTCCTTCTCAAATCAAAATGCCTAATTCAGTACTTTTTCTGGATGGGAGAGTTTTAAAAAAAAAAAAATCACAGCACAGCAGCAAGAATCCTACTCTTACACTGCTGCTTCCTCTATAAAAGGCATTTCTCTTGGGTTTTTTTGAAGAAAATAACCTGCTGAAGATGACTAGTCACGTACTGAGAAAGTCAAACTGAGGTGAACAGGGATAATAGTTCTTTTGGTTTAGACTTTGGCATGGAATGAAATGAGTTTGGTTGGACTAAACGGGTATTTAAAGACAAATGGAATTTAGCACCTCTTTTTCCATTTGGTTGTCTTAGTTTAGACTTTAGCATAGGATGAAATCACATTTAGTTGGACTAAGTGTACGTTAAAAGATAAATGGAATTAAACACTTCTCTCTCCATTTGCTTCCTTTTTGACTCACGCACCAGTGGCATGCATTCCTTTGACTGGAAGGAGTGGCGTTTTGGAACTGTCCCTGTAACTCCTCTGCAAGACTTCACACAGTGAACAGGGTATCCCTAAACACAGGCAGGCTAGGCAAGCTTATTTCCAAGCCATTTAAAGGTATAACTGAAAAGGTAGCTTAAAGCAAAACCAAACTATTACAGCTGGTTTTAAGAAATAGCAAACATAGAATCATAGAATGGTTAGAGTTGGAAGGGACCTTAAAGATCATCAAGTTCCAAGCCCCCTGCCATGGGCAGGGACACCTCTGACTACAGCAGGTTGCTCAAAGCCCCATCCAGCCTGGCCTTAAACACTTCCAGGGATGGGGCCTCCACAACTTCCCTGGGTAACCTGTTCCAGTGCCTCACCACCCTCACAGTAAAGAACTTCTTCCTAGTATCTAATCTAAATCTCCCCTCTTCCAATTTAAAACCATTACCCCTTGTCCTATCACTAGACTTCCTGACAAAGAGTCCCTCTCCAGCTCTCCTGTAGGCTCCCTTCAGGTACTGAAAGGCTGCTATCAGGTCTCCCCGGAGCCTTCTCTTCTCCAGGCTGAACAGCCCCAGCTCTCTCAGCCTGTCCTCATAGGAGAGGTGCTCCATCCCTCTAATCATCTTAGTGGCCCTTTGCTGGACCTGTTCCA
>VZSF01000356.1:30796-97016 GCA_013398295.1 Chionis minor
CTTGCCAGGCACAGAGGTGAGACTGACTGGCCTACAGTTTCCTGGGTCCTCTTTTTTTCCTTTCTTGAATATCGGGGTTATGTTCCCCTTTTTCCAATCCACAGGAATTTCACCAGACTGCCACGATTTCTCAAATATGATGGAAAGTGGCTTCACAACTTGGTCTGCCAGCTCCTTCAGGACCCGTGGATGAATTTCATCAGGTCCCATGGACTTGTGCACTTTCAGGTTGTTCAGGTGGTCTCGAACCTGATCTTCTCCTACTGTGGGCAGTTCTCCATTCTCAGAGCCCCTGGTTTTACCTACTGTGACTTGGACAGTGGAGTTAGAGCCCTTGCCAGTGAAGACTGAGGCAAAAAAGTCATTCAGTACCTCAGCCTTATCCATATCCTGGGTGGCCAGGTCTCCCGTTTCCTTCTGGAGAGGGCCCACAGCAACATAAAATCAAACATCATAAAATAATGGAAGACTGAGAAGCAATTGCCTAGATATGGTAAGAAAAATGGTCAGGTTCACCTCAGTTTGCAACCTGGCACATTTTCTTCTTCAGGCTAAGACAGTACGGCAGTGGCAATGAAGGTACATATAGTTCTTTGTCACAACTGGAGGATGTTCACCTCATCTGAGTTTCTTCCCTCCCCTACAGCACAATACAAAGGCGTCTTGACTCTGCCATAGTAAGACGAAGTGGAGATGTCCTGGACAGAGCATGTGTCCACGGGGCACCGCTGCAGACCCTGTCAATACAATTCTCTCACACATGCACCTCAGAAGATGCCCCCACAATGATCCAGCTGAGCAGCAACAAGGGAGAAACCTTTCAAGTGAACTTAAATCCTTTAGTGTTTTGTCCTAGTGCAGAGCCATGCAGTCACGCTATTTGCCCTTCAATCAACAATTAATTAAGCAGCCATCCTGGATCTGAAAAGTACCAGTACCTGACCAAGGAAAGAAAGGTGAGATGTCAGACGCACTTGCTGTCGCTGCATGTTCTAATTACATTCACATTCTGTATTCTGCTCCAAAGATGTGGAGTAGTACACCTTTGTATGTTGTTTGAAAATTTCCTGCGCTACCTCCTTTACATACACACTACACATTTTGTCTCAGTCACCTGAAGAGATGATCCTAGGACCTCTGCAAATCTGTGGTCTACCTCCCAGGAGGATCACAGAAGACGGCTAAGAAGCAAAGCATGCTGTTGGTAGGCCTACCTCTGACATTTTAGTGGGTAGAAAGAGATAAGGGGTCTCTAGGCTGAGCAAGCAGAAAATCCCTGATCTAAGAAAGCAGTAAAAAAGGTGGAAACAATTCTGTCTCAGCCAAAAGGTGTCAACTGCCAGAAAACAGTGAAAGAGAATGCAAGTAGAGAGCAATTAATGTAAGTTTCCTCATTGCTTCATATTCCCCTCACAGCAGGCCTCAGTCCTAAGATACAGCACATCTTAACATGTGACAGGAGAACACCTCATGTAATGCCACTTCTAGATACTTGTCTCGCACTTACATAGCTACCCATGTCATGCCAGAGCTCTCAAATGCAGAATGATGGCCTCCGCAGCTACCTCCACTTGGAGACAGATGTGACAGAGGCAGAATAAAGCTATTAATAAAAAGGTGAATGTGGTTAACCCGGCATTGCTCTCTGAATGGCGTTAGGGCAGTATGAGAAGACTTTTACGCACTGTGAGGCAGCACAAGGATGGAGGACGTGCAGCTACTCTCAGCGCTGCGCAAGAGATGTACCTTGAGAAATACGTAACAGTAAGGCACACAGAGATGGCTGGACCACTGACACCTCTGAAGTGTCACCTGGACAAAAGCCATCCTAGCTAGAAAGAGATTGTGATCGTTATGCCAGTGCATAAATCCACAACTTGTTCACATCCTGAATACTCTGCACCACTCTGGTCTCATGAGCTCAAACCCAGACGCATTAGAATAACAAGTTTCAGAGAAGAGCAACAAGGACAGTTAAATGAACAGCCCCCGAGTGCTCACTGACTAGGAGGGCTGGGATCCTTCCACCTAGGGAGAGACTGGGGAAAAGGGGCACAGACCAATGGATAGACATCTACAAAATCCCAAGCGGCACAGAGACAGTGGCTATGGACAAACTGCCTCTTCCAGCTACAAAATTAATGATTATCACCTACAGAACTCTGCCAAACTGTACCACAGATGCAAGGATCTTAGAAGAATTTGAGGGGAGACTGGACAAGTGCTTCAAAAGAGATCCAAAGCCATGGACTAGATCACACCCGGCTCACGAAAGCCTCCGAACCAAGAACACAGCCCGGCAGAAGACTCAGTAAATATTAAACACTTTCTCTCTTCTTTCTCTTTCCTTAGGCAACCACTTATTGCCAGTACTGTAGACAATACACTGTGCAAAATTAGACCCTCAGTCTAACCACCATTACACTCACGCTTTTGAAACTTAAATAAATTTTAAAAGCAAGGCAATATTAGATAAAGCATCCTTTCTCCTTACTATGCCTCCTGGTAAGAGGAACCATTACCTCCTCTGCAAAATCAGAACAACCTAGAGATCAAAGGAGTACCAACTTCCAGGTGTTGCAGTGCTCATTGCCTTTGGTAAGATGTTCCACGACTTGAATGTTCCAATTAAGTTGCGATTACCTGAAGCAGCCAGCTGCAGTGACAAGTAGATGGCGCTGTCATAGTTAGACACCATATCCTAGCACAAAGGTCTACGTTCCAAAACTTACTGCACTGCATACTGGGGGAGAGGGAGGGGGCCCAGACATCAGTTGCACCCTGACAACACAGTATTTGCAAGTAGCAGTTGCATGAATTAATTTATTTTAAAATATGAAAGAGATTTCTATTACTAACCTGAGCTTTGTTTTCCTGTCTACTCCAACAATTCTTCTTACGATTTGTTGGCAAAATCCATAGCACATGAACAGAACAGAGTTCTCCGCGATGTTGGCTACAAGCGCCGGTGTGGTTCCCTTGTAGAAGCCTTGAAATCCCACTTGCTTATAGGTTTTCACAAAACAGTCAACAATTCCTTTGTACATGTCGGGGAACGTCTGCATCTTCACCTTTGCAGTGTCAAAGGGCTGGCCAGTCACCACACATGCTGTCCCACCTAAGCAAGCAGCGGAAGTTAAGAGTGTGGCTGAAGGTTATCACAACCAAAACGCCTGTACACAAATGGCACTATTAGGAAAAATCATGCAGAAAGCAAAGACAAAAAAGAATTCTCTGCAGCAAAAGACAACTGCACTCATTTTAGCACAGTGGCATCAATTGCCAGCGGCGAATTTAGTTTCCCAAAGGAAAAAAAATAATCATGCTTAAGAGCAATAACAGCTTGATTCTCATTAAACATTTCTTTACCTTACTAAAAGCAAGCATCTAAAGGAATCAGTTCACTTACATAAACCGGTACTGAATTAGAGGTATTGTTCTGCAATCAAGTCACTTGTGTTAATGAGTTATGCAACAGCTTCCCTTGCTCATTAATGCAGTGGCTCAGTAGCCATCTGATTTTACATTCCAACAATAACAAAAAACTGAAAGATTCGTAATCAAGTGAGACAAAGATTCCTGCCTGGGCAAGAGGAGCACTGCTGAGAGAGTGCTAAAACTGATGATGCATTATAAACTGATAACAAACTCAAGCTCTTTACTTCAAAACTCCAGATGATTCTTATTTACATTTATTCCCGCATACTGGAAAGAAAGCATCCCGGGTAAGCTGAAAAAGGGCAAGAGGGCGAAGTTTCTCAACATGTTATCTCTTCCAAACTGAACTGCAAGGTCAATACCCTGAAAACTTGTGAGATATTTCCATTAATGTCATCAATAACCACTTTGTCACCAGTGCAACGTTCTTCCACAAGATCTAACTCAATTCAGGAGTCTGCAGAAAGAGTTAACATTAGGCTTTTTCAGTAAGAAATACCAGCATACACTGACAGCAATCTGTTAGGAGCCAATACCCAATGGGAAGCATATGATAGGTGTCCCTTATATAAAGTTTATGGGTTTGCTTTTTTAGCAAGAGAGAAGAATCATCCTAAAACAGAAGCTGATCTTTAACCAAAGCACAGTTGACATGCACATACCTTAAAGAGGGCAAGTTAATAAGATGGTTTTTTCAGCTATGAAACTGAAATAATTATCTGTAAATGCAGATAATGTAAAGAAACTGAAATAGAAACAAATGCGTGAATCCAATTAAGATCAGTTATTTTTCTTCTAAGTGGGGAGTAGAGGAGTAACCCAGTGTTTGTTTAACTAGGGTAATTTGCAATCAGTTTTACTCTTTGCAAACACATTTGCTTTACGTCCTTGCTCCTCTGCAAAGAGGTACTTCAGGTCTTTAAAAGGAACTCAAGATCCTAGCTCCCAAAAAGCCTCATTCTCAGCCAGACGGATCATTAAAAGCTTCATGCCACCTTGCATGACTCGCTCTGAAGAGCTTCTTGCTCCGGGAGGGACAACAAAGGAGAGACGTAGCTGGCTTAGACCAGTAACATCCACATAAGCCTCAGATGAAAAGCAGAGCTGGAAAGGCTCAGCCAATGCTACCTGCAGGCAAGTCACGTAGGTAGTAATCTACAGGACAAATGGTAGGTTCCTGTGTAAAGGTAGACCTAAAACATCCACATGTAATAAAATAATGACTGTTGGAAGCCCAAGAAAACCACAAATGGTCTTGGGAATGCAAAGCTGAAAAAAGTGGGAGTTGACTGTGAACAGCTGTTCCAAAAAGAGAAAGGGCTCTCCTCACTCTGTCATTGGAGGTGGCACAAGAAGCCCAGTAAACTACAGCAGTGGACTTTGTAAGCCTCAAGGTAAAGAGCAAGATTCCCAGTTAATATCTAAAATATTAAAGAAAAAAATAATTCTTCCAGCCAGAAGTAAAGAGTCTAAAAAAACCCAACAACAACAAACCCAAAACTAACAAGAAAAAAAAAAAAAAAAGAGTCAACCATGCTTGAACATTGAGATAAATGCAGTCCTAATAATAACACGGGAACAGCGGGGTGCGGGGGAAGAGTCCTACTTAAGCAGAGAAGTGGTTAGATGTTGCTCAGATTCTAGGCAAAGGACTATAACCTGCGGGCAGCTAAATGCCTTATTTATTCTTGTTCAGAATTTACTTGCCCCGATACGCCATTACTTATCAGCTAGTCAAGTCTGTATCTGGAGAGGAAGGTAAAACCAGGCTATGCATTCTCTGGAGAAACTAACTGTTTGCCTAGTTACATACACTTTCTAAAGGGTGCAGAAGCATACTTAACACAGAAACAAGCACTACCAATGAACATAGGCAATACAAAGCAAGTATGTGGAAAAAATACAGAAAATAAATACCAGGGGAATGGTAAAACTATTCTTACAACGGAAGTAACAAAGGAAAAGAACAAGAATGATGATTTAGGATTACTGAAGTCGTGTTGAAGAGGGTCTGAATTCCTTCACCTTATCGGAAGGAAGAACCATACCAGAGAAGAAAACAGCATAACTAGTTCTAAGATCCTCTAAGCTCTACTGCAAAAAACCAGGCAAACCTCAAGTGCGTGCCCTGTTAGACTGAACGTAGGCATGGAACAGTACCACCAAGCAACAGATTTCTAAGCTAATGCTGGTTTCCAGCTCTCGTAGTAGCCCAGGTGAGACACACCAAGGTTTAACACAGAAAGACAACTTCCTCAGCCAGAGTGCTCCGCTGCCCTGGACGTTAACTGCAGCATTCCTGAGCTGAAGTACCAGGAAGGAAAGCAATCACACCTCCTATTTAAGCACCTGGGAGCACCTGCAAAGCCATCAAAAGTTGCACAGATATTAAGTTGCTGCTTTGGGAAAGACAGCAGATACAATAGCTATTCTTTACTGAGGACCCAAAACTCAAGGAGAATGAGGAGACTAACAGAAACACATTTTTTCTAAGTTAATGAAGGAATAATAGCAGAAATACTTCTCTTCCCTTGCAGGTAAAGTGGGTGTACTCTAGTCAATAACATATTTTGCAAAGGCTAACAAAGCAGATATTCACTGGGTAAAATGTGGTGGCAGATGAAATGCTTTATGAAGGTGCCACACTGGACTCATCTGCACCAAGGTTAACACCGCTCTGACAAATAACTTCTCCAATAACTACCTTGAAGGCACTTAACACCATTAATACTGTCATAGCCACAGCATTAACACAGTCATAAAAGTACTGATTGTAATAGCAATTGTAGGGGCAAGAAAAAAAACATTAAGTTGTTTAAACTGATTGCAACAGTACAAAAAACTAAATATTTCCTTCCACATCTTCTGTATGAACATTGCCAAATTAACTCTTCTATCCCATTGTTTTTCATCTGTTCTAGCCATCATGTAAGCTTCCATCAGAAACTAGTATCTCTGTGGCTAAGCCTCATGACAAAAGCTTTTCCAGTACTTCTACAATAGCTTTTTTTAACCACAGATGAAGCTTAGAAATGTCAAAAAGACCCCTTGTCCCTGGTAGCGTTAACAATCGATTCATGGTTATGGCAATGAGACAATGCAAGCATTTCCACACTTGTGATTGCACAACACGTCCAGCAAAACTTTATAGCACAGACCAGACTGAAGGGGAAGTTGGTCAAGGGAATTCATGATCACCAATTTTGCTGCTGAGTTTCCCAGCTTTTACAGCGGGATGCTGTCTGAGCCACCATCTCTTCAGGCAGCCTCTTGCCTACTTCAGTTAGAGAGAGTTCCTGTGACAAAAGCAGCACCTCGGTCGCTCACACAGAGTTTACTGCAAAACTTGGCTTGTAACTGATTCTTAAACTCACATAAGCACAATAACTAACCCTGAAACTTAAACCTCTTCCTGGAAAATTGTTAGTCTGAAATAAGGATTACACCTTCACTTTTTGGCAGGTGTGTCAGCAGGGAGGAACAAGTGATACAGCTACAACACTGGCTGAGGTCAGCTGCTTTACCTGCATATCCTTAAAGTACAGAACGTGAGGCTTTTTTATAGAAATGGGAAATTGCTTTTACACTTGTCAAAGATATTAAAACTATCCCTCGGAAGCTTTGTGCAATTAAGTTCTCTCCAGCATCACCTGCAGCTCCTGCTGTGAGGTCGATAGCAGCCTGAATAGCAGAGTTGATCCTCATGCTTCACACTTGTTTATCAGTTACTTCAGAGTGAAATCTCCTGTCTCCTGGCAGGCGTTGATGTATTTGTCTCCTGAGAGAAGAGAAAGATGAAGCATTTACGATCTACAACAATAACTGACAGGCAAAAGCATCACATGAATGCTTTCACTTCCACGCTCCCATTTAGCTTGTTCTAAATCATTTAGTGACAGAAAATGCTTGTCCCCAGGACTGAGACATAGCATATTTGTATCTTGACTGACTAGTTGTGCTGCATTAGACAAGTGCTCTGGAGTATTACTGTTTAGCTTGATTAGTGGCCTCTAGTCTCCCTGGATCTCTCAAATGAAAATGACGAGTATCTCCAGGGAATACCGTTGGCCGTTACCTTTCTATTGATTATAGAAGCATAGTCCCCATCAGGTGTCTAAGGCTAGCTGGCAGGAATATTTCCCCCTGCCTCAGCTCCCCATCTAAAATGCAAAAGAGATAATTGCTTGCCTCATGGTGAACAGCAGCCAAGAAAACTCTAATTCATGATGATACAGGCACATTAGGTATTTCTCTGAGGCTCTCAGAAGACATGAGTAGAAAAGCAATGAATATCTCGAATTGTGTCAGGCTGTCACGTTCCCAGTGCAAATCCTCCCCCCCTCCCCCCAGCACATTATAAATACAAATTACACCTCATCTCTCAGGAAGGCAGCTGGAAAGCAGAAATACAAAGGTGACACTTTCAAATAAAACATTGAAATTAATTCCGTTCTCAAGTTTGCAGCAAGGTAATGTCACTGGGCAAGCAGTTGAAACAAAGCTTGCTCATCTGGAGTAAAACCACTGAGCCAAAGAGCTCCCCCTGTTTCCAAATCACAGTGCTGAGCCAGACACTTGGCTGCTGGTGCTGTCACAAAAGTTGCACGAGTCTTAAAACATGCACAAATACACGGATTAGCCCTTCGTTGGTTGTTAACTTGTCTTCAAGCACAATACATCAGTAAATAGAATGTTTTTCACTCTTGTACCTACTGTAATGCTTCTTTTGAAGCTTGTTGTCTCCCAAAATATATTCTGGAGCAATATGAATGGGAAACATAATTTCCAGTAGGCTACATGGAAAGAATAATTAAAAACCCCACCCCACTGCGCGAACCACGTCCTTTTTACAACTTTTACATTACAAGCACAGACACTTGTATACAAGAAAGCCTGTCTCTAAACAGATTTGTTACTCCTGAAGCTTAAAAAAAAAGCCAGTAGGCCAAATAGTGTCGTCGGTAACTTCACACATCCACTCTGTTTAAGATGTGCTGCAGGAATCTGAATATAATGGGTTTAAAAAAAAAATAGTCACTACTCTCATAACAAGTGATGCTAATATAAGCTATTTCTCAATTGTGGTTGCAGATTTGAACCATTTCACTACTGGCAGCATAGTACGCGAGGTGTTATTTCAAAACACAGGCTCCAAACCCAAGTTACACTTCGTTATGCTATACACCTCATTAGCGTTCGCACAGCGCTCCGCAGTTTTGCTTCTCATTTAGAGGAGAAGGGCAGACCGGTGAGACAGCCCGCAAGGGAAGGGAATTACTGGAGAGCAACCACAGCACTTGTAGTGAACCTGCCTTCAGTACAACGTCCGTGTGCTGGGCACTGGTCAGCTCGTGCCAGTCCCCATGGGGAGCATGCGCCAGGCCACCCACACACACCCACCGACAGCTTGGCAGAGATGCCGATAAAAACGTGGAAATTTTAAGAGATCCACAAGAGCACGTTGCCACTTTCAGAAGACTTAACACTTAGCCAGAACTACACCAGTGTTATATACATACATACCTCCCTCCTATGTTTTGGTTTTTTTGTAGTAAGAGAAGTGGATTAAAAACTGCTTGTAGCTACAGCAAGGCAACAACTCTCCTTACTTCCAAAGCAAATCCAAGCCTCAAACCTGGGAGCAGAGAAGCCTTGGTTAGTGAAACAGGTCCCACAGAGTCCTCCCTCCCTCCCTCCTCCACCTCCACCGTTTCCCCCCCAGACCTTATTCTCTGCCGATGCGGCCCCGAACTCGAGGAGAGGGCACCCACCGGGCGGGCAGCCCCGCTCCCGGCGAGGCCCCGCGAAGGCCGGCCGCCTCCCGCCCTCCCAAGGTCACGGCGGGCCGGCGCCGGGCGCTCACACGTGCTTTTGCGGCCACCGCGGAGATGGATTCGGGCCGCGCCGGGCCGGGCCGCGGTAACCCCCGGTTCCCAGAACACACCCCCCACACCATTTCGATCGGCAAAGCCCCGGCCGGCGTCCGGGCCGAGGCCCGCCTGACCCGCCACCGGCCCGCGCCCCCGCACCGCTGAGACCCGAGGCCGCGGCGTACCCCGGGCCCTCCCGCCAGGCCCCGCGCCAGCCCGGCTTCCCGCCCNGGCGGTGGGAGGCGGTTCCGGGCGGGCGGGGAAACGCCCGGCGGTGGGCTCCGTTTAAGCTCGCCGAGCAGGAATTGGCTGAATTTTGGGTTTTCAAGAAGGATTTATTTAGGAATTGAGTACCCTGAAGTAACGACAGCGTGTGCTTGCGGCGGGGGGGGACCGCAGCGGAGCCGCCGTGGCTCTCCACACGGGTATTTATCCAGCAGCCACGGTCCACCTAGAGCTTATTTATTTATTTATTGCTTCCTGCTAGTTTGCTGTATTTGGCACGTTTTTTTCAATGTCATTCGAGCAATGCAGGAGAAGGAAAATTAACCTGTGGCCATCTTTTTGTGCTACGTGCCTGAATAGCAGTTATTTCACACAAAAATGACTACTCGCCCTCCCCTAAAATACAAAATTCCCCATTAAGTTTCACGTTACCTGTTAGAGGACAGGTTTGGAGCCACTTTGTACTTTAAAGTTACAGCAGCCCAAAAATCTTAGATCTAAAGGTATAAAGTTACGCCTGACATCTTGGATACGGACTAAAATCAAAAGGATTTTCTTCTGCCTCTCTAGTTGAATACTCAAATAAGCGTGGAGATACACAGTAAGAAGAGTTCGCGTTCAGACATCTGCTAAAAACTCCAGCTTTGCTTGCACCTAAAAGACAGTGAATTAAGAGTTGGACACGGACAGACATTCATAAGCATTCAACAAGTGACTTCCGCTAAGCTAAGGCATCACTTTTGTGGTCCTAACTTTTCGGCAGTATGAAGCGGAATATGGTGGCTTAAACCACCACGTTGAGGGTTAAGACCGCTTTCCTCAGCTGAAACTGTGCAAAACTCTGGGTTTCTTTTCATCTTCTTTGGATTAGGAATTTATAGAAGCGCTAGCAATGAGGCTTTTCGGAAGCAATGCTCGGGTGAAAGGAGCAGGACGCTGTACAGCCCGTGGAAAGGTAAATGAGCGTTATCTACACGGTGTATCGGTGATCAGCAATACTCGAGACGCTCTGCCGGAGCAGCGAAGCGCTGCATGCCTGCATTCCCTGCGGAGCTGCGCATGTGTTTGTGTGGATTGAGATATGCAGACCTACATATTTGAGCTTAGCTCCATGGTGTTTTCCCCAAAATAAAACTGACTGCTTCTACTTGCAAAGCCCAAACCAAGGAAGAAGCATTACAAATACCAGAAAGGTAAATTGTAAATTTTTTTCCCTGTCACTTTTAATTAATTGTAGGCTTCAGATACAGCTGATTTTTCTATACGGTTATTTTTTGAAACATTCCTTTTAAGTGGTTTGGGGCTATTCTTCAAAATACGGCAATTGTTAAGGAAGAGCAAGCTAGGTTATAAATGGTTTTAGAAACAATACATCAAATTGTAAATTACTTTATTGCTTTAATGGAGAAACAGTCCCTGACTCTGTGGTAACCAGTTAGTGATGGTTAGTTGTGCATCTCAAATGATCCGAGATAATTAGAGATTATTGTTTAGTGACAAAGAATTTTGACCTGTGTACTGACTTTTTTTTTAGCCGGACTGCAGCGCTGTTGGAAGATTCAGTTGGTGAAAAATATCGAACCCCTAATATAATGAAGCTTGCAATTAATATGCCATTAAATGGCGTTTGCCAGCTGAAACAACAGGCAGGCCTTGTGTATTTCAGGATGCTTGTTCAGAACCACGTTCCTCAGGGAGACCACCAGGCCTGGTCGGACCTTGGAGATGGAGAAGGTGAGAGCACTTGAAGCGTTGCCTGGGAGATTTTGTAGCCTGGGAAATGCAGCACTACAATGAGCATATTGCCACCACGTGGCTATTTCTGCTACCTGCAACCCGTGTCTACTGAGCCAAACTGCTTTTTGCCCCTGCACTGTGCTGGCGTGGAGGTCCTAATGGACAATTTTGGGGAGGCTGAACTTCAAGCTTCCCCTCAAAGGATCTAGGCAGGAAAGAAATGGGACGCATGTGCAGAGAGCTTGGCTGGCATGTCCTTTGCAGGAATGTGGAAGTGCTTTCTGGGACTGAAGGGATCTGGCTTTGGGATGTGATGGCCCACTGTCCTGGTTTGAACAACATGGGGCTAATTTATCTTCTAATGCTTGGGAAAACTGCACTTTTAGAAGACTCTAGTGTCTGAATTTGTGATAATATTTACCTTATAGCCAGCTATGGTGTGTGGGTTTCAAGGTCCTAGTGTTTTTGAGCTTGCCAGGTGCAGGGATGAGGAGTGAGACCTGGGCACTTGACCCAAGCTGGTCAACAGGATTATTTCATATCACGAATTTGACATTCAATATAAATTATAAAGATTGCTGAGAAGTGCTCTCTTCCTTGGTGGCGGCGATCCAGAGAACTTCTTGACCCAGTGCTGGATCCCTGAGCCCTTCCCTTCCTCCCGAAGCCATAATGCTTGCCAGTGTCCAACATTTGCTGTCCACTGCGGGAGTGCAGAGCTTCCTGCTGATAGAATTGGCTGATTATAATCCTTGTATATTTTATATTGATATCAGGATTAATACTGGCTCTTTAGTGTTATGAATTATTATTAAGTCTTATCCTATTAAATCTATTTATATTTAAACGCTTGTTTTGACTTGTTTTTCCCCAATTCTCCTTCCCAGGTGGGGAGGGGTCATCGGGTGGTACAATAATTATCTAAATGACAATAAATTGTTGTGGGTTTCTCAAACCCTAACACCCATGTGTGATGGGAGGGGCACAACCCCTCTTGAGCAGAGTATTTTGGTGCTGGAGGGATGGGTAACCTCTGGAAGCTGAAAAGCTGGGAGGGGGGTGCCATGGAAACTTGTCAGACACAGGAGAGGAAAGGGTTTCCTTGCAACATGTGTTCCTTTCCATCNCCAGTGCTGGATCCCTGAGCCCTTCCCTTCCTCCCGAAGCCATAATGCTTGCCAGTGTCCAACATTTGCTGTCCACTGCGGGAGTGCAGAGCTTCCTGCTGATAGAATTGGCTGATTATAATCCTTGTATATTTTATATTGATATCAGGATTAATACTGGCTCTTTAGTGTTATGAATTATTATTAAGTCTTATCCTATTAAATCTATTTATATTTAAACGCTTGTTTTGACTTGTTTTTCCCCAATTCTCCTTCCCAGGTGGGGAGGGGTCATCGGGTGGTACAATAATTATCTAAATGACAATAAATTGTTGTGGGTTTCTCAAACCCTAACACCCATGTGTGATGGGAGGGGCACAACCCCTCTTGAGCAGAGTATTTTGGTGCTGGAGGGATGGGTAACCTCTGGAAGCTGAAAAGCTGGGAGGGGGGTGCCATGGAAACTTGTCAGACACAGGAGAGGAAAGGGTTTCCTTGCAACATGTGTTCCTTTCCATCCTGCAGGATCCCAGCAGTCCAAGACTGCCTCCTGGGCCCACCATCTCCAGCCAACCCCAGGCAAAACATTTGCTCCCTGAAAACCATTTTCCCTTTCCTAATTCTTAGGGAAATCCTCATTGCCCAGGAGGAGGAACATCAGTTCTTTGCAAGTATCATCCCAGAATAGCAGTCAGAGCTGCAGAAACAAGACCATCAAAACTCACACAGCACCTTGCAGTGGATGTTGTCCAGGCTGTTTGGAGAGGTGGGTCAAGCAGTAGAGTACCACATGGAGGTTGTATGTAGAGGAAAAGTAAGATGGGTTCTGCATGTAAGGCTTACACAGGTGGTAGCGATTTGGGTACTGATGTACTTCTGTCACCTGCAACTGAGAGGACAGTGTTGGCCTTTCCAGAGTAGGTTGAAGTCAACAAAGTGAAGGTTTGGGGGGCAGCTTTGAACCACGTGTTTCAAAAGGATGTTTGGCCTTCACCTAATGTCAAACAGACTCCCCAAGTCAGAGGTGAGAAGCCTCAGCACTGCACATTTCAGTCTGCTTGTCTGTTTCTCTTGCACCAAATTTATTACTAGCGTAGATGGTCCCACCGCCTTGGGAACTCCAGAACTTCCTGGACTGTGGCATCTTCCTAGTAAGCGTGGAGATTGAAGACCTTACTACAAGTCTATCTGGAAGCACTGGGATGAGGTATGGTGCAACTCTGAGGGTGGGGGAAGCTAATGTTGTTGCTATAGGGATCATTCTGAGAGAGAGAAGAGACTAGCTGCTGCCACCATTTTATCACTTGGTATTTACTCCATGTGATTCTAAAAAAAATGGGGAATATGCAGGTAAACAGTGCAGCTGAGCAGTGCAGGATGCATTGCTGTGTGAAATGGCAGCTGAAGACCACCAAAATAATTTGGAGCAGGTCTGATGACACAAATATTACTCCGACTACTGATTCCAACAGGAGTGGAAACATGAGAGGTGTTCAGCTGTGTTCAAGGATTGCATTGATATGGTCTGATTCACAGCAGAGTAAACGGCCGGCAGAGATAAGTCTTTGGAGGAACATTTCTTTGCAGGGTAAGACTTCTACTTTCAGCTTCTGTTTTCTGTACTTTGACTGCACAATAAATTGTTTTTCTTAGTTTGCTTAATATTCGTAATAACTATCAGTTGCTAATGGAATTATGGTGCACCATGAGCCTTTTCTGCCTGTTTATGATCCAACTGCAAATACATACTCTTAAAATCTCATGCAAAACGAGCAACCCAAAACAGCAACATGCAAAGCGGAAAATGGGTTGTTTCTTGGATTTTTTTCTAAGACTTCTATCCGGTTTTTTTAATGACTAATGTTTCAGGCATGCAATGGACTTACGGAGAGCTAGTTACTGAGTATCAGCCGAGCTCTGGGAATTGTCTTGGTACATTGCCTCGGTACATTGCCTCAGCCAGGGCAACATGATATACCAGGCAGCAGCTCACAGGGAACGAGGGTTGTGGTGCAAAAGAGTGGATTTTTAGGTGTAAAAGTAATTTGTTAGTAAAGTTACCTAAATTGAAAGGTCTGTGTGGGGGACGTATGGGGCATTTGTATACCAAAGGTAAAAAAGTCGCTTGGAAATTGCTATTGCATGCAATAGGAAAAAAAACCTTGGAGGACAAAAAGCACATGGACAAGTGAGTATTGCCAAAAGTCAGACAGAGTCTGAGGAAAGTGGCCAACAGCAGCAGTTCCCAGTTCATTGGATTTTTGTTTTCAGTTTGGTTTCAGAGTGATTTGAGCCAGACCCAATATTTCCCTTCCATTTCTGGTACATCTGAAGTTCCTCTGATCCTCTCCATCTAGATCAAGGTTCTTGTTAGTGTTTGTGCTCACAGCAGGAAGCCATTTCCCTCAGCAACAGCTAACGGCCTCAAGGCAGATCCACTGTACGTGTGTCTGAGCTGGACCCTTCATATCCTGGAGCAGAGACTGGGAAACCACTAGGTTTCACCTCTTTGGTATTTGTAAGCCCAGTTATTCTTCAGTTGTGGACAGATTTTGTCTAGAAAAAGAAGGTTGTCTCTTTTTCCCTTCCCTCGCCAGCTTGTGCTTCCTACATGATACCTCTGAGCTGTGGTTGACACCCAGCTGGAAGGAAAGCACAAGTGAAAAAGCACGGCAGCTGTGCTGAATGCAGAGAGGGGCTCCATACTCCTTGGGCACCTGAGCTCCCTCTGAAAACAGCATGAAGCAAGGCAGTGAACAGGAGCTGAGTGCCGAAACACCGCTGCGGGACCAGCCATGTGCCAAAAGCGCCGTACAGGCTGGAACCCGAGGCCCGGTGTTTTATATTTCATTTTTTCTGTACCACAAGCTTTAGAGAGAAGGGAGAGGTGCTTGAATTAGCTGGCTGAAAAGGAAGTTACTTTTAAATTTCTTAAAACCATTCATGCTCTGAAATACAAGATCATCTGTGCTTTGGAGGGGTAACGTTGGTCTTCAGATACCACGGCAGCACAGTTCTGGATGCTGTTTCGTCTGTCTTCATCTGTACTGCTGACAAGTAAAAAAAAAAAAAAAAGACTAATTTTGGAACTTAAATCTATGAAATCTGTTAAAGCTATTTCTTAAGTATCAAGAAATATGTACGTAACGCTTAGGAAGCTGGCACAGGTGAGCCACCCTCCCACTGGAGCAGACCTGGTGCCCCTGACGCAGAACCATTTCAGTGGTGGACTTCGGTTCAATGGTGGAAGTAACAAGGACCACCCGGTTGGGCACGTGAACTTAATAAACACAGATATTTTCCTTTCCTCCACAAAACCACAAGAGCCAAATGCTTTGCGGCCCTAACTGAAACCCTTGTGGGCACCCGCTCTTCTCCAAGCCCAACTGCTTCATCGAGCGCCATCCCCCAGACTTCTTTCCGTGCCTGCAGCCGGGCACCAGGGGAAGATCCGTAAGGAGCCGGCTGGGGCTGGGATGGTTTTGGCAGAGGAACTGGCACCCGGCTCCCGGCCGGAGCCCAGCGGGACGGGCGGAACGCTGGTGCGCGGAACGTTCGGCGCAGCTCCCGTTCCCGGCCGGCGGCGCCGGGGGGAACCGCGCCGGGGGGACGGGCCTGCGCGGGTCGCTGGTCCGCGGGCGCCATGTGGAGCCGCGTCCAGGGCTGGGGCGGCGCGGCCGGCGGTTCCCGTTGCTTGGCCGCCCGCCTCCTCGCCGGGCTAGCGAGCGGCTGGGAGGCGGCGGGGGTAGCGCGGCAGGCGGGGAGGCCTCAGAGGTACCGTCGCCTCCCGTAAATCCGTCACCCGGGGAAGGGGGTGGAGGGGGGGAGGCTTTGCCGGGTGGTGTCGCCCCGAACCGCGGTTCTCTGGGGGGACGGGGGTTTGTGGAGCTCCCTGGGGAGGCCGCTCCTCTTGGCCATGGGCCGGCTGCCGCTGGTGGCCTTTGCGTTAAACGTGTTTTAGCGATTTTTTTCCTCCCGCGACCGTGGCGCCTGCACCGGGCGGGCGGGGCGCGGGGCCTGCCCCAAGGCTGCCCCGTTCCCAGGTGCCCCGAGGCTCAGACCGACTCGGGGCGGCGGGCAGGCCGGGCCCGAGTCCGTCCGTCCGTCCGTTTAGGGCGGGGCGGTACTGATAGCGGAGGGCGGGACTCCCCGGGAAAGGCGCGGCCGGGTGAAAGGGAGCGGTTCGGGCTGGATTCCGTCTCCCTTCCCTCGCCGCCAGAATTCCACAGCGTGTGTACGTGCCCAAAGCACTGGCCAAAAGCAGTATTTGGAAGCTCGGTTTTACTGGTGTTAAGAGTTTAACTTCTTTTAATGAAAAATCAATTGTGCGTTTGGTTATTCCCCCGGCCCCCCCTTCAAAGCTCCTTGATGTTTTTGAGCAAGCTGCTATACCGTGGTAGCCTCATGTGTAAGGCAGGTTGGTTTCTCTCCTCTTATAGCTGTGTTTGCTTTCTAAGGCTCGGTGGGGCTTGTCTGAGCAGAAGACAAACCTGGTGGTAGGTGGAATACCGAAATGCAAGCCACAGTGTACAGCTACTGCCTTTAAATGTTGAAGGCTTGCGTTCTTGGGGTGTGTTTCTGACGCTGCAAGCAGAGGTCTCTGAATGGATAAATGGTTTTCAGGACCGCGCAGCCTGAATTAATGAAAAACATGTGTTTGAAAAAGGTCTGTGGAGAACAGCGCGGTGTAAAACAGCAGGGTTCCTACCATCTTCTCAATGATGTGGTTCTGAAGCTTTCCTTAAATTTTCCTGTTGCTTCTTGACATCAAAATTTAGGGTTTAATGCCAACAATTTATTAAGTGCAGAGTGACTAAAGTAATAATGTGGTGTCTGCTGAGACTGGCAGATTTTTCTTTTTTAGCCAGAGAGGTGTCAGGAGGGAAGGTATGTCAAAATTCCTTCAGACTTGTTGAAGTGTTTTAAGATCCGTTGACGTGTCTTATTTTAAATCAAAATAAATACTGAACTGTAAGGGTTTTTTTTGTTATTTTAGTAAGTTGAAGGTGATTCTTAAACAAGAAAGTAGTTTTACATTTAAAGACTTAAACATTTCATTTTAGAATGTTAGCGAGAACAGTTCTTTGAATCCTATGATAGTTTTTCTAGAGAATGCAGTTGTATCTGCAGTGCAGCAGTATCCTGAGCAGTTCCCTGCTGTCCCTGGCTTCGCATCCTTGCCTGCACCATGCTGGTTTTAGCTTCTTTGCAGTGATGTGGTAAACTAGGTAGAGGAGCTGTTCCAGCTCTTTCTCCTCCAGAGAAAAATAACCAAAATGACTTTTTTTGTTACTGGGTTATCTTGCAGCAGGATCAGATCCGTTTCCCTGTATGGATGCACAAATGCTTGGGTGCTGTATTGCAGGGCGTAGGGTAGGGGAGGGAATCTGATCCGTAGTAGTGCCACGAGCATGAAACAATGTGAAGTTAAATGTGTGCGTATGGTCTTTTTTCAGGTGGCTAGGAGTGATCTCTTTGTTGCCTTGTTTTAAGAATTTCAGTGGATTTTCTGTAGTACTAATGGATTTAAGTATCAGATACTTAAATCAACATCTGTGGATGTTGTTTACGTGGACTTTAGTAAAGCCTTTGACACTGTTTTCCACAGCATTCTCCTGGAGCATGGATGGGCATACACTTCTCTGGGTAAAAAACTGGCTGGAAGGCCAGGCCCAAAGAGTTGTGGTGAGTGGGGATAAATCCAGTTGGCAGCTGGTCACAAGTGATGTTCTCCAGGGCTCAGTATTGGGGCCGGTTCTGTTTAATATCTTTATCAGTGACCTGGATGAAGAGATCGAGTGCACCCTCAGTAAGTTTGCAGATGACACCAAGTTGGGCGGGAGTGTTGATCTGCTTGAGGGCAGGAAGGCCCTACAGAGGGATGTGGACAGGCAGGATCGATGGGCCAAGGCCAATGGTATTAGGTTCAACAAGGCCAAGTGCCAGGTCCTGCACTTGGGTCACAACATCCCCGGGCAGCGCTGCAGGCTTGGGGAAGAGTGGCTGGAAAGCTGCCTGGTGGAAAAGGACCTGGGGGTGTTGGTCAAGAGGCGGCTGAATATGAGCCAGCAGTGTGCCCAGGTGGCCAAGAAGGCCAACAGCATCCTGGCTTCTATCAGGAATAGCATGGCCAGAAGGAGCAGGGAAATGATCATCCCTCTGTGCTCAGCACTGGTGAGGCCCCACCTCGAATACTGTGTTTAGTTTTGGGCCCCTCACTACAAGCAAGACATTGAGGTTCTGGAGCATGTCCAGAGGAGGTCAACGAAGCTTGTGATGGACCTAAAGCACAAATGTCATGAGGAGGGTCTGAGGGAACTGGGGTTGTTTAGCCTGGAGAAGAGGAGGCTGAGGGGAGACCTTATCGCTCTCTACAACTACCTGAAAGGAGGTGGTAGAGAGGTGGGAGTCTGTCTCTTCTACAAGTAACAAGAGATAGGATGAGAGGAAATGGCCTCAAGTTATTCCAGGGGAAGTTTATACTGGATATTGGGGAAAATTTCTTCACTGAAAGGGTTGTCAAGCATTGGAACAGGCTGCCCAGGGAAGTGGTGGAATCGCCATCCCAGGAGGTATTTAAAAGACGGGTAGACGTGGTGCTGAGGGACATGGTTTAGTGGTGGGTTTGGCAGCGTTAGGTTAATGGTTGAGACTCAATGATTTTAAAGGTCTCTTCCAACCTAGGTGATTCTGTGATTCTACCAGTAGATTCAAACTCTGTCTGCTACCTAATGCAGGGACACTTGAAAAGTTTTAAGTTCATAGACTAAGCAGAGTTTATTTGTGGAGGAAATACATTGTTTATGTGATTTTTTTTGTGTTGAAGGAACCATAAATAACCAAGAATTTCAAACAGTGCCCCAGCCCTTCTCGAAATTCAGAAGATACATGTGTTTGACGTATACTTAACATACTCAGTTTGCACTCAATTAGGCCTAGACAGTTGTAACAACAAAAATTTGAACATTTTGTGTAGGTTTACAAAATTCAGCCTTGGACCCTATTTGTAACATTTGGGTGTTTTACTTTTTTTTTTTAAACTTTATGTATCATCTAGCAAAATACTGAAACTCTTCAGCACAAGCAGCGTACTTTCTACTGAGAAAGATGAATCTACCCCTTCCAGAGACACCACCACTGAAGTGGCATCAAAGGGTCAGGAGAGCACAGCAGAAACACCGAAGCAGAAGTTGATAGACATTATCGGTACTATGAAAGTAGAAGTGAGCTACAGGAACAAACAGTTAAAAGCACGTGAGGTCAAAAAGCAAGGCACAAACAAGCTGGAAGGCCCCGAGAGTGAAGGTGCTACACTTCAGAAAGCTACAGAAGACGTCCAGCGGTAAAGTATAACAAACTTTTCTTAGTCTCTTTTTTCAAGTTTGGTTTTTTCATTATCTAGGACAAAATGAAGCATCAAATGCCATTTCCAGCTATGGAAAAGGAGTCTTGTAAGGGACTGTAGTGTATATGTAGATTGCAGTAAGTGATGGGAGAATCTGCACAAAAGATATTGTATGCTTTCTACAATGCACTACCTTTTCCTGCACTGAGACTCTTGAAAGGTAGCGCTAGCATAGAATCATAGAATGGTTAGAGTTGGAAGGAACCTTAAAGATCATCAAGTTCCAACCCCCCTGCCATGGGCAGGGACACCTCTGACTACAGCAGGTTGCTCAAAGCCCCATCCAGCCTGGCCTTAAACACTTCCAGGGATGGGGCCTCCACAACTTCCCTGGGTAACCTGTTCCAGTGCCTCACCACCCTCACAGTAAAGAACTTCTTCCTAATATCTAATCTAAATCTCCCCTCTTCCAATTTAAAACCATTACCCCTTGTCCTATCACTAGACTTCCTGACAAAGAGTCCCTCTCCAGCTCTCCTGTAGGCTCCCTTCAGGTACTGAAAGGCTGCTATCAGGTCTCCCCGGAGCCTTCTCTTCTCCAGGCTGAACAGCCCCAGCTCTCTCAGCCTGTCCTCATAGGAGAGGTGCTCCATCCCTCTAATCATCTTAGTGGCCCTTCGCTGGACCAGCATCTGCCCGTGGCAAGTTGTTTTAATGGAAAAAGGAGAGTAATATTCAAATAAAATACAATAAAACTGGGGAAAAAGGGAAAAAAAAAAAAAAAAAGAATGGCATCATGATTGTCAAGTCTTGTAGGTGGCTCCCCTCTACACTGCGTTACATCGTGTTTATAACTGGCAGGTCTGTGTTGTCTGCGGTCTTCTAAGCTTCATGTCCGAGGAGTTATGCAGTGGTGCAGGGCTGTCATTTTCTTGAGTTTGAGAACAAGAGCTTGTCAGTGTCATTTGGCAGTTGATGACAAGCACAACGCAGGGGAAGCCTGCCCATCTCCCTGGCCATCCCCATTTGGGATAATGTGCAACTGTAGCTTCTGAGTTATTAAGACATAAAATGGTGGTAAAAAAACTGACAATTTCAATATATTAAGGCTTTTCTTTGTTTGTTTGTTTTTCCATATCTGTTGTGTCCCTTACAGAGGCAAACCTATAAATCCAGAACTGTTGGAGGCTGCTTCTGCAGTTGCATCCTCCCTACCACTCAACAAGAAACAGACAGTATCAGAACTACTTGCACAACTAAGAAGACACGAAGAAACCACAGATAGACAGAAAAAGGGAGGAACTATTAACATACGGTCTGTATATTGCGTGTTATTCTCAATAATTTTCGAAATTCTGATTTTGCAATGTCATCTTGAAGGTGACTGGGTTCTGTGTTGGAAAGATGGCCCTAAAAGGTACATTTGGACAGGTTATCCTCAGAATTAATGAATAATGAGAACATCATTGGTCTAGTTATACCAGACTCCCTAAATTTTGCCATCCTCATTCTAAAATGGTTTTGCAGAAATGGAATTGTTTTCCTGCCCAGGATCATTACTTTCTTGGACAGGCTAGCAAAATAACAGTGGGTTTTTTTTTTTCCAAGCTTCCGAAATTCTCACACAATGGATGGACTTGTAGACGTTTCAGACGTTCTGTCTGGACTGGTGAATTTTCATGACAGCTCTGCATAAATGAACTAGAGCAGCTCTATTTATAGCCCCACCCTTCCTTTCAAAACTTTCCAGTCAACCCAAGAAACTCATCTTCTGGCTTAACTCCGTTTCCAGTGTGGCTTTCAAACAGATGAGAAACATTTGTTTGGAAACAGAAACAGTGGTGCCTACTGCTCTTTTGGGTGATGGCTAAAGACATTTTTTTTTTGTTCTCTCTTTTTTTTTTTTTTTAAGCTAATATTTAGATAACTGCTCAGAAAATAAAGCATTAAATGCAGGTGAAATGCTGAACTAAACAGAAAATTGTATCTTATGTGAAACCTTTATAGCTGTTTGCGTTGCAAGCTGCTTATCTGAATTTATTCTGTGAAAATGAATATGTCCCAAACTAGGATTTAAGTTTGGCTCATTATTTTGTTATTATTTGGAAGTTCCTGTAGGGATTGGTAAAGGATTTGCTTTGTATGTTTATTAATGAACTGCAAACAGAGTAGCCAGTGAACTAGTGATGTTTGTGGCTGATATCTGCCCTTTACAGAGTGAAAACTAAGGAAGAATTTGACAGATGGTTGCAAGTAGTTTGGGAAGCACAATGCTCAGTGAATAACTTTGTTAAACAAAATACATATTCTTTAAAGGTTGCGAAGGGAAAAGGGAGAAACTGCAAGTTTCCCTTTTAGCCTGTACTCGTGATTCCTTCTACCAAGAGCGCTAATGGTGGTTGTGGAGAGCAGAATGAAATTCTTTCCAAACGCGGAGTCTGTGCTGTTTGAGGAGGAAGTATGGTTTTAGATAGTACACCCAAGCATCTCCAAAGGCTGTATGTGTGCTCTGTTTTCATAATGTCATCTTGGCCTGAATTACAGGAGAACTTGAGAACTTGTCAGAAGCTTGTCTCTCCTTGGGCTTTTGGAGCCAAGAGTAGCTTTCAAGTTTAGACGTCTGTTTTATGTAAAATTGTTGTGTTTCTGCATTTTTTTGTTTTTACGTGCAGTATTACCAAAAACCTTAGACACTTCTTAGTATAAGGAGAATACATAAGGCATATGTTACCTGAATAATATATTCATTAAACTATTAATTACCAGTGAGGTTGTTCCATCTCTCTTACTGAGGTTTTTAGAAGAGCAGGGTACACAAACCTGCAGGTGGCCAACTTAAAAGTGATCAGAACCTACTTCAGTTTCTGGTGAGATCAGTTGAAGGGCCATACGGATACCGACTGAGCCAATAGGAGCAGTGGCTGACCTCCTGTACTCCTGCACCTACCTATTCCTTAAGGTGCACACGCTCTTCTCTAAATGTGATTGGTCTGTCTGTTGGCAACAAGGGCTTGCTGTCCTTATTACCCACTGCGATTTCCCTGAAGACTTACCCAGCTGTGGCTACTGTGGAAGAAAGAAGGCATCTAAGGAAGTTGTAGTCTAAGCAAGAAGGCTTTTTTCTGTTGAGAGTTTAAATTCTTCAGAAATTCAAAACCTCAAGTCGCTGCAACTGTATAATGCCTCTATATAGTTAATCGATCCGTTAAAGATGTGCTCTTACAGTGTTGTATAACATCCTTGCAGATGAATCATGGTTAGAAAAATGCATTTTTCTCAACCAAACCCAGCCTTTTTGGTTGGCTAGGAATGTCATGACTGGCTTGCTCTGCTTTGAGTTGGCAAGTTCTACTTCCTGAGGCAGCTTTGTGAACTAGCTTGCCTCTACCTGGGAATATATGTTAATTTTTTTATTATATGCTGAAAAGTTCTGTTTTCTTCCTTAATAGTTAGATAACAGTTTGAAACTCTATCAATGGATGAGTTTTCTAGAAAGACCGGCAATCCCTGCTGATTTTCATGACTGAAAACTTGGTTAATAGTAATCTTTCACAAGTAGGTTCTGAAATGAATTTGGTGTTTTTGGCTTTCTGATCAGTGTTAAAACTGTTGATTTTAAAAAGTCCAGCAGAAGGCACTAAAATGCTTTTAATCTATTAGAAAGCAATTACATTATTGTTTTGTGTTGATTTTTATTTGACAACAGGCGAACACAGGCAATTTAACTTTTCATTTTTCTCCAAAAGGTTTTCCATTCAATATACTGACACATTTTAAAAGACAATAAGCTCCATTATTTAAAACTATTTAAAAATGAGATACCTTCACAAGCAACAGAGCCATATAATGCTCAACTGCAAAAAATTGGGATACTGCTATTGATATTTATAAGGGTATGAAATAAATTGTACGTTGTCTGGATCTTTTTGGTTTGTACCAATTTTTTTTTCCTCAGGATTGTGGCATGGCCTCCAGAGGTCACTGTTGTATGCAGTTGTCTCATCGCCTTGTTTTGTAGACTGCGTGAGGACAGCGTGTTCGCTAGGAGGGGAAAATATTAACAATACAGGAATTTATTTTTCTCAGTGTGGGATGAAGTTTCACTCAGTGGAAATTACAACAGCACTATACCAAAACAAAATCTGCAGCGTTACAAGTTGAAGTTTCAGCTCCTGTTTTGGGTGAAGAAGGAGTAAAGTAATGCAGAGCTTAGGCTAAAGTATATCCAAAGCTCCTTGGGTCTCTGTTTTTAATGTCATAATTATTGATTGGGAAGGAGAGAGAATCTGCGCTTGTTAAAAAACCTCTACCTCTTCCCATGTCTGGAAGGCAGAAGTTTCCAGGAGCTTATTCTTTTAACCTCATGTTGTGACATGAGGTAATATGTGATATCTAACCACTGTAGGTACACTGGGGTTGGAGTATGAGTTTGCAATTTGATGTTTTTCATTACAAAAGACATTAGAAACATCTTTGTAGTTTTATTTTTAGTTAATACAGAGGCACTTTTAATGATGGAGCGATGGATGTTGCTGCCAGAAATGTTGATATACCAATGATGGGGTGACATTAGGACTTTGCAGGGAGAATAGTATCACTGACTGCATGTTTTGATAGCTTGGTAGCATAGTCTGTCCAGACCTGCTGTGCAAAACCACAAATAAATCAATGTCAGCTGTCAGAAGAGCTTCTCCGAGGAAGCCTGATCCCCCTGTAGCACAGGAACACTCCAGCCTTGTAGGCTGCGGCCAAGCCAAGCAGTTGGGCTGGGCCGTGTGTGACTGAGCTTAGGAATTGTGTCCCCTTGACTTTCAGAAGTGTGTCAAACCTCTGGCCCAGCACCAGCTCACTAATGCCAGTAGGCACTTCATAGAGCAATTTCTATTATGAGCTACGTAAATAATGTGAGACTTCATTTTAATCTTAAAGAAAAAACAATGATTTCAAACCTGTTTTCAGTTGCCTTTCTTTCAGAGTAGGTACTTAAAAGCGCTATGCTATTCTTGTTCTGCCATTCAAAAACACAGGTGTGACTGAAGAGAAGTCCTACTGTTGCTGTGGCAATTCGCTTTTACAATTTTCCAGAAGCATTTATTTCTTGTTAATCTCTTTTGACTTAAACTACTAAAGACATAGTTTGAACTTCATTCAGATTTTCATAAAATGGATAAGCAGTATTTCTGACTTGGCCTATTTTTGGTTTTTGAGGCCATACTTACGTCTTAAAACTTGAGCATTGCAGTTTTGGATGGCCGCATGTTGCTGGAAGCGGTTGGGTGGAGAGGATAGCTGTGAGGAATAGTTACCAGCCTTGGTCTCTACCAACCAACAGACTTTCCAGTTAAGGGGACTAATCGGCAGAGGCAGAAAGGTGGTGTGTGTTGGCCCTTACACGCAGAATGAGCTGCAAACGCGCCGGAGGATATCAGAGCGCTACTTCTTCATGTATGATTTTGACTACAGAATTATGAAGAAAGATGTGGTCTGTTAATGCTAATATGATTATGCAATGCAACAGATTGCAGTGGATCAGGAAAGGTGACCTACTTATTGGTGTGGCATGACTGACCCATGTCGGGTGATGTGTGAAGTCAAGCTTCCTTTGGGTCTGCAGCAGCACAGCCGTCTCCCTGGGCAGTGTTGGTGCCTGTCCAAAAACCTGGTGATTTTTGCCTCCCTGTTTCAGCGTATTCCTTGTATCCAGACAAATTCCTCATTTACTTAAGCAAAACGTACCTAGTGCGCTCTGTGAATATTGGTATGTAGATATATGAAGTTTTCCTTTTAGTTGGAAACTAAATAATTTCAGAGAAAGCATTCATTGTAGATTTAGGAAGCTGAAATAGCACTTTTCATTTAATCTATATAGAATGTAACAACTGAGGTGGTTTAAAAAGTAAGTCTTGAGTGTTTCGTAACTTAAAAATGTGTGTATTTTGTGAGGAATGTATAATTCTATCTTATGGAGGCTTATGAAAACAATTGAGAGTAGAGTTTCTGCTTGATACATGAAACAAATTTCCTTGCTTTGTCGATTTGTTGAGTTTTTACATTCATGTTTTTAATTTCAGCAACGTTATTTCAGAAATGTCAATTAAAAGGCAGTCCCCAGCTCAGAGAGGCGTGAGGATATCCAGTCGCATTTCCTTGGAGTTGGATGAGGACGGTCAAAGAATCAAGCCTGGAAGATTGTCAGCTCAGTCTTCTGACTCCAGAAGGTATTTTTGTTGTGTTGCCTTCCAATAAAGGGAGCGTGCAAAAAATTACTAATGGATGATATTTTACATTTGGTTGTACGTATTCACGTTACCATGATACTTCAGAGCTTAAAGAAATTACTTTAGTATTTTTCAAAAAAAGTGCTGTTAATGTTGAAATAAACTTCTGTGAGAACACATCAGTTAATGTTAACCAGCTAATCAAATTATGTATTATTCTTGATACAAAATTTTCGATAAATAAAATATTTGGTGCTGAATTGTAATTGTGTTTGTTTTAACTAGTTTATTCTCACTTATGCGTAATACAATTTAAATCACTTTCTTTTTGGGAAATGGAGGCTTTGAAGGCTTACTTTTGTCTAATAGAAAACTTTGGTAAATGTTCTGTGTTTAGACAAGTTTCATCAGTTCTGTTGGGGTTTTAAAGAGATTTTAAAGTTGTTCTTTTATTTTTTACCACCTTGTTGCAACTGGTAAGTCATTCTGTAACTGATTTCTCTATTGACTGTGACATTATATTTGTCTATGAAATGAACTTTATCATTTACATGGTGATTTCAGGGTACTCCTTCAGTTTATCTTCCTGCTGTTTATGTGGCTAGTCTATTATCTTAATGAACTAAGGAGTGCTCTTAGTTTTTTATTTTTTATTTTTTTTTACTCCTGTAAACTACGCTTTCTTGCCTGCAGTTTTTTGATTTTCCCATGGCAGCTCATCATTGCATTCCTTCTTAGTATATTCTTGCTCTAGCAGTTCTGGTTTTAGTAAGATTAACTTCTCTAGTCATTAACTTAATTTGCAAATGAATCCCCTTTTCCTGAGGTTAGGGTCTGGAAGTTGAGGGATGCGTTTGTGTTTAGATAGGTAATGCTGGGTAACTTAAGGAAAAAAAAAAAAGGCATAAATTTGTGGGTGAGTAGATGTACAATATTCTTCCCTCTTTGGCCAAGAGTTCTATTTCAATATATCGCAGAGAGTTGTGACTTCCCATAAGGAACAAATTGTAACACATGCACTGAGTAATGTAGACCATGCAAAAACCTCAAAGATGTGGCTACAGCCAGTCATTAGAAGACCTTAGCCTGCTTGCTGAAATGTTTCTGAGTAAATTCCTTGTTCTTGAACTACCACACTGTAAGGTGTGTAAGAGAAGTATCTCTTGGGCCTCTTTAATGTTATAAGGCCAGCAAACAGTGTTCTCTTTTCCTGATGCAAAGCTCGTAGAAAGTGCAAGAGGGGCTTCTTGTAATGGAAGTTGAAGGCAAGAAGTGAAACAAAGTTCTAGGTGAAGCCCTCTTGACTTAGATATTTATGTCCTGAGCTGCCAGTTTGAGGAGCACGGGAATGGACTTCATTATCAGTTGCTGAATACCTCCATAGATATTTTTAATCTGGGCATAATTATCAGACAGAATTGGTAGTCAGTAAGTTTGTTATTAGGCTATGATTCTTGACTGACTGCGAGAAATACTTGATCTAAGGTGTTGGATTAAAAGTTTTTCAAAGTTTGAAAGAGTAGAGATGACACGATCTAGAAGTATAAACTGAAAACCTGAGCTCTTATGCGATTGTACAGTGTATATTATTTTATCTTAGTTAAACTTTTCGTTTATTAACATGCTGCAAAGCAAAATGAATTTCACATATGTTTGAGAACATTTATGAAATTTATGATATCTGAGAAGCTGTCTTGCCCTCTTTGTGTGGTGAGATTGTACTTGGTATATAACTTCAAGAAGAATACCTTAAAATAATTCTAAAAATCCCTGTAATGAGCAAGCAGTCTCCCGTTTCAGTTGTAAGTTTCCTCCTGCATCCCTGAAAATCTAACAGGTATGCTTATCTATTGATAGTATGAAAAGAATGGGTTAGGAAGAGTATCTAAGTTTAAATCGAGTTAGTAGATTTCAATGAAATGAGTGATGTTGCTTTATAGTAATTTGAACTAGTCATTTTAAAATAAATGTTCTTCCAAGTCATGCTCGTATCTTCGGCCAATGTTATTGGGAGTTACACACAGATAGGAAAATATAATCCTAAATCAACATTCTTTTAAGGCTCTGTAATTAGATTGCTCTGTGCTGAAATAGATCCAGGGTAGTTACATCAGTAAAATGTAATATGACAAGAGCAGGTTTGCAGAAGTAGTTGTGGCCATCAGAAATCTGCAGTAAATCCAGAGAGGTGAAGTTTTCAAGTCAGGAAGGGCAAGTATTGCCAAGGTAACAGTGAATATGTAATAGCATAAAGTAGGAACTATTCGAGTTTCAGTGGCAACCTGGAGGATTGTATGATTAAAAGCATCATTTGTTCTAAAGTTCAGTGTGTTCTACAGTAAAAGCATTGATTTTTTTTTTCTTTGTTTCCGTTTATAAGACAGATTTTAATTACTTGTTGAACTCTTGTATTTTTAAAATTTTTTTTTTAGTTTAGGCTTATGCTAAAGGTAAATGTGATTAAAAATAGATGGTCAGATTTTTATATTCAGAGGAGAGAGCGTCAGGGTGATGCTTTTAAAATCCACAGATATACTTTGAGTGTTTGCCATGTGGCAGAGAAGGTGGCTGTGTAATCTTCCAAATAGGCTATTTATGTCATAAAGCAGGAATTGTTTGATTTAGCTGTTGCCTTTTCTTTTCCTGAATTGTGCAATACTTTTTACAGGGAATAAACCCAAATCACTATATTAACTTTTTAGTTGCAGCTTTGTAAAATTGCTTGAGTACTGTGGTTTGATACTGTTTAGCGTTGTTCAGATTCCCAACTATTTCAGCAAAAAAATGACTGCAAATATAATGCTTGATTTATGCTCATTCTTTCACACGGAAATGTTTTGGGAAGCTCAGTTACAGACGAATAATAAAGTCATAAACACTTTCTCTGGTTAAAAGCCCGAGGATTTAGTGAGAGTTGCTATCTCTTTTTTTTTTCTCCAGAGATCTGTTAGTTCATGAGAATATTTTGTGCTTTTAAATTTGTTATCTGGCAACGTTGTGAAGTGTTGTGAAATACTAAATATCGTTTTTCTTTTTTGTTTATAGAAGTCTCAAAGTAGGAAGGAGGCTTAATATATTCACTAAGGCTTCTACAGAAACAGAAAACGCACCGAAAACAGGTTAGTGGAAATTTAATA
This sequence comes from Chionis minor, assembly GCA_013398295.1. Classification (NCBI taxonomy): domain Eukaryota; kingdom Metazoa; phylum Chordata; class Aves; order Charadriiformes; family Chionidae; genus Chionis; species Chionis minor. The sequence continues at coordinate 59,873 of VZSF01000356.1, forward strand.
ATAAAAAACTTAGTGAACCCAAGTTCTGGATTTTTGGGATATCAAGAGGTTCACTGTTGTGAAGGAGACTTATGACCTGTTAACTTCCTGCTTCAGGCCTATAAAAAAATAGATACTTTAATGTAACTCTGATTTTTAGTAAGCAAAACTTCCACGCAGTGTAACAGATTAATGTTTTCTGTACTAATTAGGACATTCTGTTACTGAACTGGCTTTTTGTCCCTAAGGCCAGTCTTCTGTGAGTGTAAACCAGCCTGGAGAATGGGTGTGTTTGCTCCAGTAGCTTATTTGGTCAAGTTGCAAACTTGCTACATTCATTTTGTGTCAAAGAAACACGAGGCTGTGATCCCAGGGAAACAAACGTGCTCTACAAGTGGCTAAGTGTAAGCAGGGTAGAAAAAACCCAAACCATGTGTTTGATTGCTTTGTGGCCTTCTCTTGCTTAGTGGTGTGTATATATGGCTTGCAGGATCCTGTAAGTGGCTGGCAAACAATGCCTTGCTTTACCTACTGTAAAGCTCTTCATAAACGTTTAGAATCATAGAATAGGTTGGGTTGGCCGGGGCTTTTATGGTCATCTGGTCTAACCCCCTGCAATGAACAGGACAACTTCAACTAGATCATGTTGCTCAGAGCCCCCTCAAAGCTGACCTTAAGTGTTTTCCAGGGATGGCACATCTGCCGCCTCTGTGGGCAACGTGTTTCAGTGTTTCACCACGCTTATCATCAAAAATTTCAGCCTTACATCCAGTCTGAATCTATCCTCTTCTAGTTTAAAACCATTACCCCGTGTCCTATTGCAACAGGCCCTGCTAAAAAGTATGTGCCCATCTTAAAAGCTCCCCGTAAGTATTGGAAGGATGTAGTGAGGTCTCCCTGGCCCCTTCTCTTCTCCAGGCTGAATAAACCCAACTCTCTCAGCCTGTTCCCATAGCAGAGGTGCTCCAGCCCTCTGATCATTTTTGTGTCCCTCCTCTGGACCCGCTTCAACAGGTCCATGTCTTTCTTGTGTTGGGAACCCAGAGCTGGACACAGTACTCCAGGTGGGGTCTGGCCAGACCAGAGTAGAGGGGCATAATCACCTCCCTTGACCTGCTGGCCACCCTTCTTTTGATGCAGCCCAGGACACAGTTGGCTTTCTGGGCTGTGAGTGCACATTGTTGGCTCATGTCCAGCTTTTCATCCACCAGTCCCCCCAAGTCCTTCTTGGCAGGGTGAGTTTCAATCCCTTCATCCCCCAGTCTGCATTGCTACTGGGGGTTGCCCTGATCCGGGTGCAGGACCTTGCACTTGGCCTTGCTGAACCTCATGAGGTTCACACAGGCCCAATTCTCAAGCTTGTCCAGGTCCCTCTGGATGGCATCCCATCCCTCAGGAGCACTGAGGGTGCACTTGATTCCACTGTTTATGTCCTTGATGAAGAGACTAAACAGTACTCGTTCCAATACGGACCCCTGAGAGACACCAGTTGTCGCTGATCTTCATCCAGACATTGAACTGTTGACCACTACTCTCTGGATGTGACCACCCAGCCAATTCCTTATCCACCAAATATACGTGCCAAAACTCTTCTAAGATAAACCCAAAAAACAATGGTAAAACAGGTATGACCCACCTTCCTATTCCCTGAATGGCACAGCTCTGCAGGAGCAGCCCTAATGCCACATAAGGCAGATGGCTTTCACGCATGAAGATTGAGCTTTACTACGGACTGGGTTTTGGCTAAGAGTGTGTGAATATGGGCAAGTCATGTAAAGAACTCCCACGTTTTTCTTTCTGAAATTGTACATTGTTAGCACTGATCTTTAATAGGCTGATTTCTTTAAGCTGTTCTGAGGCCCTTTGGAAAAAAAAACTTTATTCCAGTGTAGTGACTTAGAAGTATATGTAAAGCCAGCAGCTGCGGAAGAAATAGTATTTCTCTCTTGTGTCTTAGAAAATGACACGTTTCTCTTTCAAGAGTAGGACTGTTACTTTTTGCCAGATTCTAGCTGAGTAGTTTTCTCCTTTTTTTTACACTTCAAACGGCAGGGGGAAATTAATTTGTTTACTTAATTTCTTTAGTAAAATGTCAAATAGTGCTCTCTGCTTGTTTTCAAGCAGCTGTGAGCTTTCTGAATACAGCCACCTCTGTGGTGGACTATGAAAGTTGCTTATGAGAATGGAATTCAGTTTGCTGTTTTTTTAAGACTGCAAGTTTCCTTAAAATCGGTGCATTTTACATAAAAAACCATAATGAACGGTGCAGCGTTTGTTTTTAGCGACCTTGACAAATGTGATATTCAAGTAACTGGCGTTTGAGTTAAATCAAATTTACTTAAATAAAATAGTGGGAATTTAACCTTTTTTTGTGAGAACCCAATGGCACATAGTTGTCACTCTGGGTGAAAAGTTGAGATAGGCTCTTTCCTTTTAACACAAAACTGGAATGTGCACAAATTGTGCAAGAGAGCAAGTGGTCTTTGTTTGATTTGTAATTAGATACTAAGAAGTAAGCTGCTTTCAGCTTTTTATGTGTTGGTTCCTTGTTTGATTTCAGGTAGCCTTGGGGAAATCTACAATATATTCTAGACCAGGAAGCTTGTTACTTGGCTTACCGACGAAGCCTGATGACAAAATATCTTTTTTGTGTTAATGTCAGGAAATACCAGTGTGATACTTGATACTTTGATTCATTTGCTTTCACTTTTTTGGCTCATATTAGCGGAGATAATGAGTTAAAACATTGTATATACATGACAGAAAAGCAAGTTCCGTGTTACATATTGAATATTTAGTTTGAATGTTAGCTGGAAAGTAAATTGGCATCCTGAAAAAAATATTCATGACTATTAACATAAAATATCAGCAACTGTTAACGTAAAATATCAGTATTCTTTTCTGGTGAACAGAGGTGAAAATACAGTGTTTATCACCTTTACTACAAGCTTAAAAAATTAGTTTCTGCTCTCTTCTATTTAGAAGATTTATTAGTAGCACATTATTAGAAGGTGGTCTAAGATGTGGACAATAATTTCATTCTGGTATGGTTTTTCATGTTGTCTTTTATCTGTATTTTATTCCTGCCTCCAGCCCTCAAATCAAAGTAGGCAGCTAGGGAATATAGTTCTGGAAATTTCTCTGCTAAATAAGAAATAATTTGAAAAAGTGTCTTCTGATTTAACGTAAAAAATGAAAACACTTTCCAGTATGTAAAAAAACACTGTTTGCCCTTTCATCTTGTTTTTCCTTTAAGGAGGAGGGAGATTTAATTTTATTTTTTTTAAAAAATTCAATTGTGTTGTAAGCCACTGAGACAAAGATGAAATTGTATCTTAGTTTCAAATACTTAAACTTATGAGTAGTAAAAGAATAGCTGATTGGCCGTGATCCACTTCAAATACACTGTAACATTTGAATTCTCATAAAGATCCAAGGAGTTTAGGGTGAATTGATAACAGGGGGAGGCAAGAAAACAAAGGGGAAAGCAACTTGGACCAGCTGATGAGATGGCAGTCCAAGGCACTCCCAGCGGTTCCGCCCTGTCCTGCGGTAACAGCTTGTTCCCTTCACTTCAGTGATGCGGCTCGGTCTGGGCTCGTGACCAGTTCTCCTGGGCGGACGGGCAGGAACTCCCGAAGAGTAACTCTGCTGCCATACAAGTACACTTTGGTCAAAAACAAAAAAACCAAAAACCCCCACATTACATGCATCAGGAAAGATGCATCTGTAAAGGGACTGTTTGACTTTGGGAGAAGAATAGGAAATTAGGACTTCCCAAGCCCACAAGACAAAAACTGGCATGCTTAGGAGTGTTGAGAAAGGAACTACCACCATTCGTAAACTGAGTTGTCTCTCTGAAGGAGAGTATAGTGTAGTACCTGAAAACTCCTGTCATAAGCAAGATTCCTTTAGCACAGCGCGCCAGTCAAGTTTAGAGTTTGTCCTATGTGCAATTTCTGAAAGATAAAAGGGGGAAAAAAGATTGTGGAAAAATTGAATTCCTACTCTGTGTGAAAGGCTTAAAAATAAATTTTGCCCTAGGAATTCAGGAAATGTTTTCACTAGACATTTGAGAATTTAATGGACATTTGAGAATTTAATGGACTTTCATTTCAAAAGAGCGTTCTCGTTTGAGAAAGGTGATGCTGGCATCTAAGGTAGAAAAATTTGGACTACCCGAAGTATTAGTGTGTATAAAGATTGATGTTAAGGAACTTTGTTTTAGCTAGGGAGAAATCTTTGGCATGCTGGTAGATCTTTACAAAATTTCTTTTTTTAGAATCTCCACCAACAATTTGGGATCTGGAATTTGCAAAGGAGGTTGCAGCAGTAACTGCACAGCCTCCCCGGAATGGTTTTGAGGAGATGATCCAGTGGACAAAAGAAGGAATACTGTGGGAATTCCCAATTGACAATGAAGCTGGTATGTGCACTGTTAACTTTTATTATCTGCCTATATTTATCTTTTTTTGAGAATTAGAGCATGTTATGACCTTTGACTGTTTGAATGTCGTGTTTCAGCTATGAGTCATGCATTTGATAGTAAACAAATACAACTTTCCAGCTGTCCCAAATCCGAGATGCTTCAGATGAACTCATTCTGGCACTCTTCAGGTGAAAGCCTGCAGGTGGTTTGGCTGATCTGACCGGCTGCTGCTGAAAAGGGGAGAAACCCCTCCCTTTCTCCCTCAGCCCTGATAGTTTCAACACCAAAAGGCCCTTCAAGTCTGTTACATAATACCTTTTACTCTGCAGCTTCTTTAAAGAAGCTTCTAGTGGAGTATGGGGAATCTTTAAACTGCTGTGCGTGTTTTATAATGCTGATTCTGTTCTTTGGTGTGGCTCTTGGACCAAGAGACTAGCCGGATCCTCATCAGCTATCTGCCAGTTCCATGTCTGTGCCGGCCGAGTGTTAAACAGTTGTTTGCTCCCTTTGTTCTATCAGTTTCATAAGAATAAACAGTCACAATATTCACTCGCTCTGGGCATCTATCTTAACTAGACATCTTTGTGCACGGTATTTACTTTTATTACCATTTAAAAAAAAAAAGTGCTCTGTGTGAAGTTAAGCCAGCAGAGAGAGCCGAATGTTAAGGAAGGAAAGAATAACTACACAAAGCAAATGTACGCTGTAGGAGAGGGGACTTCATAACTTCAGGGAGAGCCTGGCTGTGGGTTTTCTTTTTTAAAAGACTTTAAAGACATCAAATAGAACTACTTTAGAATGATTCAGTCACTGAAAGCAAAACAGGTTAGTATCTGAAGCTGGGAGTCTTTGAAAATCAGTCCTATACTGAGTTGCAAATTGCATAATGTGGTTCATTGTTTCTTGATGTTTATTCTCATCCTATTTTGGCAGTTTCTTCACAGAATTTAATCACTGCTCCCAGAATTGATCTGTTCCATCATGTAGAAATCTGAGTATAATCTAGTCATATTTTTGCAAGCGTAAAACCACTGCGGCCAATGGTTTTTCTGTTGTTGTAATGTGGCTGGAACCCTGCTGTCTGGGGCCGTAAGTGGACCAGGCGTCTTTGGCGGCCAATGGTTTTTCTGTTGCAGCAATGCCACCGGAACTGTGCTGTCTGGGATGGGGTGGCAAATGGACAAAGAGTCTTTACATATACTTAAACAAGAATCTTTATTGATTTGTCCACAAAGACTAGTCATGTGGAAAATTCCAGTGGAGCGTTCCAATGTCTGTCACCTCTCAGGCTGAAATATCAAGTCAGTAAATTCCATCCTATCAAACTGCCAGCCGCAGGCTGTTAATCAGATCAGGTATGTCAAAACATAGTTAAAAGCTTGAGAATCTCGCTCCAATTGTATCAGCATACTGTAATTTCAGCAGCTCTGCAAAAGAAAGATGCCCCTTCCTGCTCTTAATTTTGCGGTTTTATAACAAGTCATCTCCCTCAATAAGAGAACATTACCTTAGCTTGTTCTGTTATCAAGAAATGCGTCATTTTTTTTCTTTTATGCCACCAGCACGTGACTTTAAACACGTAAGCATAATTAGATTTTTTATTGAGGAAGCACATATGCTCAACTTTTAGTATTATGAAAGCCTCTGAAGTTTTTAAATATAAAAAAGAATGAAGACCACTTAGAACTGTTTTTCTTGGCTCCAGAGCATCTCTGGTGTTCTCATTAGAGTGCTTTACCAAGGCACTGTGCTGTGCTTTGAGGCATCGGGGCAAGGTTGTGATTTTTAAAACTTCTCTGGCCTTGGTGTGAACGTCTGAAGATGTGACTAGATGTAGTGGCTTGCCGCATTGTCCAGTAGCATTGTCCCCACCCCACTGCCCTACTGTCGGCTCCTGCCTGCTTGTCCTTTCCCTTATCTGATGCAGTTGTAGTTACTGTTAGGCAGAAAACTACCTTTTTTTCTCTCCACCTCTGATTAATTTTTGCCATATTAGCAAACCATTAGTATAGCTTGTATAACATCGTTCTCGCTCCTCTTCCTTTCTGCTTGCCTCTTCTGCTTCTAGTAGCATTAGTTCTGCTCCATGATTAGCCATGGCAAAAAGTTGGGAAAAATGTTGATTTCTGCCTGTTTTTAAAATCGTCTTTGTGCATTTATGCCTTCATGACTCAAATCCTGAGAAGAGCAGTTATTAAAAAGGACAGCGCAGATTATTGGTACTACTTTGCTTTAGCACCTCGTTCAAAGGAGCGAATACTTTTGGTGGGCCAGAGATTGTTGCAGCAGAAGTGGTGGGCTTAATGGAAGTCTCAGCAGATTGATTTCTCGGTTGTCCCTGAGGGCTTCTGTAGGCAAAAGGTCACCCAGTCCTGTTCTGGCTGTTTTGCTGAGATGCTGTTCCCAGCAGAGAAGCATTGGATCAGTTCGCCACGAGATGTGGCAGACGTTACAGGACCATGTTAGCGGGGGTTTGCTTTACTAATTCTGGGTCTATTCTAGGGATCTGCTGTAAGAACATGATTTATCTCATTTTAAGAATCCTAGAATCATAGAATGGTTTATGTTGGAAAGGGATGTGTAGAGATCATCTTGTGCAACCCTCTTGCCATTGGCAGGGACATCTTTCACTAGATCAGATACTTGGTTGTCTTTATAACATGTCAGCAGCACTACCTATAAGGATGGACATCCGCATTTGAGATGTCATCTTTAAGGCAAGGTTGGTCATGTCTTGGAAGGGCTAGTGTTTTAGCTAGAGAAAAGCCCTGGCCTTTCTGTTTTGTGGTACGGAGGGGACTGGGAATAGGATATTTAGAGTGGGTGACTTCTTGCTTTGAGATTGATGAAGAAATCCTCTACTTTTGATTCCCGCCATGGATGTTCTTTCAAATTTGGTTTCTGAGGACAGTGGAAGAGAGGCTGAGGGACAGGTTTGTTCTTCCAGTGCAACAGGAGTTACGGCTTGCTGGGGGTGGGGGGAGTCATGCAAGCATATCTCATCTAATCAGTTCCCACCAGAGGTCTCAGCCTCTGATGCTTCAGGCAATTGTGGTCTTGTTTTGTAATGCACTCTTTTAACTTTTTTTGAGGACTGAAATGTGTGGTCTAACTGAAATACTTGGACTTAACACTTCATCCCCAAAGTACATAACAAGTCTTTGACAAATGGGAGATCAAAATACACAATGGAATATTTCCTTCTGACCTATGTTTTTTGTAATGCTATAAATGGTTTAATTCTTTTGGGTTAGAGATGAAAATTGGTGGAATTATTAATTGGGCATAATCTCTCCTGATACCTTGTTTCTATCCACAAAAGAAGAGCATCCATATGGCCCAATTCTACTGTCAGCATTATTCAGATTATTTCAGTTGTGGGTTTGCTGGTTTAGTTCTCTTGGATTTTTGTGACCAGCAAAAGTATGAAAATTGGGCAGGATGTTAACTTCTGAAAGCAACTGGCAGCATCCAGGTACAGTGAGATTCTGTCTTCTCTTGGTGGGGGTAAGTCGGTGTGGGTAAAAGGATCATCTCTGTGCTTCTGTAAGTGGACATGGGTTTCTAAGCACAGCAGAAATGAAGCTGACGTGACTTTTTTTTTCCCCTCTTCCTTTTAATATAAAGAAAAGAGAGGAGAGCTCCTGGAGAAGGAAGCGTGTTTCCTTTTTCAAGAACAAGGGAGATAAATGTAGCACGTAGCTGGTATTGATACACTCACAGATTTCTGGGAAAAATCTGTGAGGAATAATAGAGGTATTTCCCAGCTCCTTCAGATATTGCAGTGCCTAAAGTTTAAAACAGGAAAGAAATAATGTGAACTTAACAAGTATAGACTGAGAGGCTTCTCCATCCTAGAGATGTGCCTCATTTCTTCTGAAACCGTAGAAGCTGTAGCACAGGAGGAAGCCTAGGGCTGACATGGCTTAATTACCTCAATTTTAATAATTGTGATTTAATGTTGTCAAGTAATATATCTTACCCTAGCTAGTATAGAAAAACATGTACACTTATATCTATGTTGTAGACTTCCCATTTTTATCATCTGGAAATGTTCATATGCAATGTTTTTTTCCTCTAATAACAGATTTTTACTTAAAGGTGCAAATGTCATTTACAAGTCTATAGCAAACTGGGGTAAAATAAAAATTTTCATGTATACCTAACTGAAGAAAAATCTTTCCATTGCAAATCCCAGTTTGCCTTGGGTTTTTATCCTGGAATCAGGAACTGAGAAAGCAGCCTTTTTCCTGTGCGTAGGAATTTGTGTTCCGAGTCTTTGTCTTGTGCACGCTACCCCATCATAGTCTGAACAACAGCAAAGGAAACTCACAGGACAGAGAACAAAAATCTGCCGTAGGATCTGAGCTGTGCTTGATTAGAGATCTACAATAATCCCTTGTCCCGTGTTCCTGTGGATGCTTTTGTATGCATCTTCTTTTGTGCTGCAACTTAAAAGTAGCAGCTGGTGAGGTGCACAACATTTTTACATCAGCATACACTCACAGATTCAAAAAGCGTTAGAAAAATGATTTTCTGTGCCCATTTGATAGCAATAGAGTGTTAAAACTATGACCTGGAATGAACATGACAGTGTGTGTTAGCTGGTCAGTATTACTTTATGAGGTTGCTTCATTTGTTCAAGATGAGTTTGTATTCTTTACTCCTCTGCAGAATTTAGGCATTCAGTGTTTTCTTAAAGCATTTATTAAGAAAGTGTCCCCAGTATAAAAATAGTACCCACGATGAATCAAAATTTTCACATATTGAACAGACAGCTTTTTAGCAAGAAGATGGTTTTACTTTTTTAATTATTGCCTCCGCTGCCTCCCTGGCTTCAGTTTTCAGTGAGATTGCCAGCCAGAAAGTTGATTTAAATATTAGATATTCATATAAATGAGAGCACAAAATGGAAGTAATATGGTAGACAGGAGTATGATACATGCTGACATTTTATGTGTGAAAAGAGAAATGAACGTATTAAAATTCTGTAGTTTCTTCGACTTTTGTGTGGTTGGCTTAACTGTGCAAAAGAATTAAAAGGCACAGAACCATTAATTTTACTAACTTAAGATTATTTGCAAACTATATCCTTTTTTACTTTGTTAAATTTGCTGTTATATTGTTATATTTTGTCCCTTCTGTTAGGGATGGAGGATGATGCTGAATTTCATGAACATATCTTTCTGGAGAAACACCTTGAAGGCTTTCCGAAGCAAGGACCTATTCGTCACTTCATGGAACTAGTCATCTGTGGGCTTTCGAAAAATCCATACCTCAGCGTTAAACAGAAGATTGAACATATTGAGTGGTTTCAGAAGTATTTTGAGGAAAAGAAGGAATTTCTTCAAGAGATGTGAAACTTTGGAAAGTGCTTAAACTTGAAATGAAGAATCATTACATCAAAATTGATGATTTCTTATCATGGAAATAGTGTCACTGCATAGTAATCATGTGACCTGGAAGTTGTATATTAAATAATAAACTGAAAGGTCATACTTTCATGTGTGTATGTCCATGTGTCCTGGTTTGAGGTAAAACATGTATATGTAGATATTTTTTGACAACAAAAGAAGGAACTGGAAAGTACAGCTTTTGTAGAACGTGACTTTAGAATGTAGTTTATCAAAATTGTTGTCTTCTAAATTTGAAACTCATCTTTTGACCATACAAAGTATTAGGTCTAATTCAGCTTCATAAACCCTTTACACTTGGTCTGTGTCTACACAGGTTTGATCTTATTTCCCATTCTGCAAAACTTGCAACGCTTTCATTTTTAAAACCTCCTGACACAGCTCTGATTTTGAAAAGCTCTTACTGAGGTAGTAACAGTTCATTTTGCTAATTCACTAAATACGCTAGTATTCGGATGGTATTAATCCTTTCTATCGTCCTTTCACTAATTATCTTTATGGGTTCATTTTAAAATTTTTGGCAATGACGAAGTCATTTGAACTGCATGCTTGTTAGTTCACCTGCTCAATGAAAGGCTCTTGTATTCCTGAGGTGGGTGCACAGCATCATACTGGTGAGTATATATAACATAATGCAAGAAGTGTCTCCTACCATCCCTACATCAATTCTGAAGCTTTTGACCAACTTCCCGTCAGTATTTGTTTTTGAAAAATGGGTCTGGTTGTCAAGTAAATCCATAAAGTTCTGTTTGTTTAGAGCAAGCAGTTTTATGATTACTACAGCGTTAAGAGCTGAGGCCTTACCTCCTGTGTCTGCAGGGCTAGAAAAAGGACTTGACGCTGCTGGCAAGGACAGATTGATGTGGCATGATGCCACTGCTGTTTTCTGTCTAGTCCTCTGATGTTCATGAATTAACTTCATATTTTCTGAATAATCTTCTATCCTAATTAAATGTGTATGGTCCTACATATCTATTAAGCAATCGCAATGTATTTTACTTCAGTTATCTTTTGTTGAATTTTCATCCAGAGTTACTCACTCGGTCATTCAGAATCCTGGATCACGTCGTGCTGCTTAACTTTCCAGAGCATATTGACTTCTTGTTCTCTCGCATTCGTTCCGACCGTATGTTCGGGTCAGAACCTGTGAATCCCAGATAGTCATCTGTCCCCACAAAACCTTTGACGAGAACGGTTTCGACTATTCGACTATGCTGACTTCAGCAGCTATTGGCTCTATTAATATGCGCCTATCTCTTTCTCCCATTTCATTATAACTCGAGGAAGCTGCAGAATGAAGGTAAAGCACTGTCTTCATATGCAAACTGATTTTTAAATCCGAATTACAGGTAAGCAAATGAAAAAAAGGGAGTTGGCCTTTTTCTGTGAGTTGGAATATTGTTGCTGTGTTCTGCTCATCTGCAGGACGTGAATTTGCCTGTCTGGCAAAGGGCAAGACTCGGGCTGTGGAAGGGAAAAGCAGCTTTTTGACTTTCTGGCTGTGAGCGCATCAGGGTTCGAGTTCTGCAGAAATTTTCAGACACTTCTTGGTTTTGGAATGGAGAGAGTGAGAATTATATTGAAGTATCTCCATTTAGTATAAGGACAGTTTTAATTTTTGGTTCAATGCCCAGATACGTTTTACTTCAAAAATACCGTTCTTCCTACGTTTGAACCAAACTATGATGCACAGGCTGCATTCCGCTGTATTTCGAGCCTTTTCTAAAACAGGGTACAGTGACTTTGAGTTCACCGCCGGCTTTTAGAAATAGCTTCTCCGTGTATTTGCATATAAGCTGTGTTTTGATATGAAAGACAGGACGCTCACAGCTCGGCTCTTACTAGAAGAGGTTGGGAAGCATTGGCTGTGTTTGAAAGTACTGAATTTCACAACACGGGGAGCAAGGTGAATGTTACCGTTTAAACAGATTCATTAGGAGGTCAATACTTCGACAAGCTCTTAACAAGAGCTCTTGGTGCTTAGGCCCTTTGGAAAGCTGTAGTAATTCCTGCTTAGGTGCTTAAATATAGATTTGAGAGTTAATACGAAGTAACAGGATTTGAATAATCAGACCTAGCTGCACATACTGGGTGCTTACCGGGACTGCTCAAAGCATGGTAAGAGAGCCCAAGTGTGTGTGTGTCTTTTTTGGGGTGTACGCTTCTCCATAGTCTCAAAGGAGCAGGCTTGCAGGGATTAAAAGCATTGCTTACAGATAAGTCTCTTGGAAGCATAAAAATCATCCCTTTTCTTTTGCAGCCCACAGGATAAAAGCTGTCTGCCGTTGTTCAGAGTGGACCCAGTGCTGGAGTTAGTGATTCCCGCGCTGGAGTCCTTTGGGCTTTTCTTAAGGTGGTTGCTTTTCCCTGCCTTTGTAACGGGTCAGGTGGTATTATGTGTAACTTAATGGACTCCGCATTAGGATGTGTCCAAGGCAAAATAGCAGTTGTTGTGTTCTGTGGGTCTTACGTTTCCTTCTTTATGCATGAAGCTGAGGTCTTGTTAATGTGCTGCTAATGCTGTACCTCCGTCGTACCCACATTGGAAAGGTGCTTGGCTTTGGAGGGGCCGGGGCAGTTGATGCTGCCCTGAGAAGAGTGAGAAGATGGAGCAGGCTGACCTGGAGCCATAGATGCGGGGGAACTTTGTCGATGTGCAATTTTCAGGTGGCAGTTTTTCCTCTGGGGTGGCTACAATGGATGCGTAGCAGGAGGAGAACATCTTCTTGTATGGAGATGGCTGAGCCACTGCAAAGTTGCGCGTGAAGGCACAGAGACTGTGTTGGTGATGGCGATAGCTGTTGATAGCACTGGGAATGGTGGTCATGGCTTTCCCCAGGTGGGCTGCTGCACTGTGAAGAAGTCCAAGCTTCTTTTTCACACCTGCATTTTCTGCCCATCTGGTGCTACCACAGCGGTTCCAGAAGGGTCTGGGGCCATCACAGAGGAGACAGAGGCAGTAGTGGGGGTAGAAGACCTGGCACAAGGCAGCGACTCCATGTTTGCAGAGCAAGGGAAGAAAGAGGGGGAGTGAAAGGGGCCTGTATGGTTTGGAAAGGTGTAATGGAGAAGTTCAAGGCGTAACATTCATTACCTGCCTGTCTCTGTCCCTGTTACAACTTTATTTCTGCTTCCAGAGGGCTAATCTTGCCCTGCCCTGCCAATGGTCAAAGTGATTATCTAAGTTAAGTTAAATCCAAAGCACTTCGTCACAACCTGGTTTGAACCCAGCTCTGTGTCTTCCCCCCGCAAATGGAGAGGTCAGAAATTGGGCTGGAAAAAGCCAAGCTTCTGGGGGATGGTCCCTTGCCCAAAGGGAAGGATAGGAGTGAGTAGGGTGAAAACCTCATGAAGGGCTGAATAGTTCATCGTGTTCACGCAGCGAGGTGTAAATGACAGGCCCTTGGGTTGTAGGCCAGCCCAAACCTTGTCTCTGGCATCTGGTGGCACCCTTGGTCTTCTCAAACCTATTTGATGTGAATGGTTTGCTAGAAATCAGACGATGAAGTGGTTTTTTCCCCCCTCTACGGAGCAAGCGGTGAGTGTTTGCTCCCCAGTGTGGTATTGGGAAGAAGCTGGAGGAACCAATCGTATGGTTTGGTTGCCAGATTATCTGTGCTGGGATCTCAGCTCCTGGCATTAACCCCTACCAAGAAATTATGCTGCGGCATTGATGTGGCCTGTGCCTAACAGAGGGGTTGTGCTCCTTGAACCCGAGCACTGGAAGAAAGATGGCAGTGCCTTAATTCAACTCTTCTGACCCGGCAGAGGAGCTAAAATGAACGGGGTGAATAGGGAGGAAAATCTAGCGCATGTTCCCAAACTGTAGGCAGTTTTTGGTTAAACCATGTATTTTTAGATGAAGAGGAGCATTAAAGGAGTCCTGGAGTGCTACTCGGGTCCATTTTCTCCCAACACTTCCAGAGATAATCAAACTCCAGCATGAAAATAGCTCCTCATCGGAAGCGTGTTCTTTGATGAGAAGCCTGAAGCATCGCGGCGCTTATGCAAGAGGGGCCCTGGTATTCCTTTCAGTGAGGATTTAAAAATAGTCTCATTTTAGTCGGGTTCTTGAAGATCACTTAGCAAAGTGATGCTTGTGGACAGAGAACGATGACATCCGAGATCGCAGGGTCTGGTTTCCACTGCGGCCGCACCTGCAGGTGCTTTGGGAAGCCTGGCTGCCACAGCCATGGTGTCCAAGTGGGACACGGCGAGGGTGTAAATCCCACCCTGCCAAGTGGCTGCCGCATTCCGGTCTCATGATCTCCACAAGATGTCAGTGTAGATTTATTGGATTAGATATAAAATCCTTGTGCCGTTCCCCCTCCCCGGGCGCCATCCCCAGCAGATTGAAGCAAAAACTGTTTGAGAGCTGCACAATAGGTTTGATTGTGCTCTGGAATGTGTCGCCCGTGGAGGAGCGACGTGGGGAGCGCTGGGGTGCAAGTGGCACCCCAAAATGGGAACAAGAGCTCCTGGCAAAAAAAGGGCAACGTTTTTCTTGTATCAGGGTGCCCCTACTCCCTTGGGGACAGGTTGCGTGTGCGTAATATGCAATATTGCACTTGTGCAAGAAAGTGCTCTGTATTTTACTCAAAAGAAAAGCTGGAAGCCTGAAGACAAACCAGAAGGGCTAGCCTAGGCGGCAGGAAGGATCTGAGGGCGATTGGATCAAGACGTGTATCGGAGAAGCTTAGCTCTTGGCATGCTTTACCTCAAGCTGGCTTTGCTTCTTTACGTACAAAAAAGTGGTCTTGCGACGCTGAGCTGTGACCCCGCCAAGAAACCAGGACACAGCGTCCAACCCAAGGGGCTTCCCCTTCCCCTTCCAGCTTTTTGTGTAGCGGTCCCTGCCTGTCACAGACACTTGTCAGTGCCTGGCGAGGCGAGTTCAGGGGGACGTCGGAAACAGAGGAGTTTTCCCGTGGGAGAAGGTTCTCTGAAGTGCTGGTGGTGGCGGTGGACGTGCTGACCCAAGCCCAGGTCTGGCCCCGTTTGGGAGGGAGCTTCCCTAACCACTCTGGGCTTCTCCATGGCCGTGTGCTGCCCGGCCTCTCCTAGGACTCCCTTGCCCTGGGCATCGCTGGGACAGCTGTGGCGTCCCTGGGCTGCCGGCTCCCCGCTGCTGCAGCTGCGGCGAGGAAAAGAGGCTCCGTGGCCAGCAGCCGGAAGGATGTTTCAGAGCCAGCTTCCCTCTCTTCCCCCTTGCAGCCCCTGCTATCTATTCCCGTTTTCCCAATAGAGGTAAAACGCAGCGCAGGGCTCCCCCTCCTCTCCTTGCAGCCAGGGCTGCGCTCCCCGCGCTCTGGCCTGGCACTCGAAAGCCGTGGGAGCTGCCGAACGATGATTCATTTATGGTGCCGGGCGCTGCACCCCGTCACCCGGCCGGGAGGGGAGGGAGCGAAAGGTGACGGTATTTGTCAGCAGTGGCAGAAATAGCCACGTTTCAGATTTCACTGGGGAAGTGGGGAGGCAAGGGAGGGAAATCAAGACCAATGCGGTGCTCAGCCCCGTTCCCAGGCCTGCCTCGCAGCTGGGAGAGAAAAGCAGCCCCCCCTTTTTCCTTGCGGGCATTTGCCCACCTAAATTTGGCTGAGGGTATCCCAGCCGCTCCCCAGCGTTTGCAGTGTGCGGCTTGGCTAGAGGAGAGGATGGAAACTCCATCTCCCCTGTGCGTTGTGCACCAGCTCACCCTGTGGACAGCTGAGGCAGCTTCCTGGGATCGAGGGGCTCCCAAGGAGGCACTCGTGTTTTCCTGTCCTCCACCCCATGGAAGCCGCTGGGCTCCACTTGACCAGCAGCCACACTGGAGAGTTATTCTTATTTTTCTGCTGGCAAAGGGGTTTTGCCTGTTTGAGGGCTGGACTCTGCCCAGATGCTTGCCACTGGCGAGGGATGTGCTCCCGTCTGCCCGGGACAGGGGATGCTCTGCAAAGCCGGGCAGTTTCCAAAGATAAGGGATAATCTTATCTTTAGAGCTGATTTTTAAAGAGAATGAATCCCGATGCTCGGCACACTGCAGCGATGTTGGATAAGGGAAAAGGTGCAAACACAACAGCCACCTGGATTTAAGGGCAAAGCTGTGAGCTTGTTCCGTAGGTTAGTGATTACCCCCTGGAATCAATGGGATTGCTCAAGCGAGTTGCCGTTTTGGATGCAAGAGGACTTTACTGTGAACTCACCCTAAACCTCCCTGGTGAGGGGATGTTTGCTTAGTGCTTTCCGAGGGGAAAAATGGAACTGGAGGCACATACCAACAGCTGCTCCTAAAAACCTCCCAGTCCCTTAGACCAGGGTTTATTCCATTTTTATATATATATATATATATTAGATGCGATAGCCTGAACATAGCAGCAAATGCAAAATTGTTTTGTAAGACTGGATTTTATAAACCCACAAGCTATAAGACAAAAAGGGGGAAAGTAAAAGGAAAAAGGGAAAAATAATATAAAATATAAGGACTACTTCGAGTTTAGCCCAATTTTCAGCTGAAAATGAACATTTCAGTAGTGTTACTCTCTGTGGTCAGCGGCTGTGCTTTGCTCAAAAAGGCCCTGTGAGCATTGAGTTAAAAACCCTGGGAAATATTGCTGTGATGAAATTATTGGAATTCACTTTTTCCCCCCCCCCCTCTCCTGAAAGCAACTTTTTTGAAAAGGGTTGTTTGAGGACAGTCACAAGATATACAGGCCTGAGTGTGGCAGTGCTATATCAGATTGGCAGCGATGCTGAGCGGCAGTAGCCAGACCCGGATTGTGCCGGTATCATGAGGGTGTAAATTCAAGTTTCCGATTGCTCCAGAAGCAGCTGCCAGGAGCGTGAAAGGTTGGTTGCCTGAATTCAGGGCTGCAGTCAAATCGGTTCCCTTGTTGTTGCAAACTGTGTGATTTACGAGCCAGAGTGGCAGAGAGGGATGTAGGCTGCCTAAAGCCACTCAGAGCACCCTCATGGCTGGTGGGGCTCCTGTGGGTCCTGCCGGGATGCAGCGGTGGAGATTCCCGGTGCTCTGCAGGGGCCAGCTATGCCACCCCCTGTTATTTTTCCGCTTTCCCCTGTTCCCGACCCGAAACATCTGCTTCTTTGTGGCTGTGCATCTGCCCAGGAGAGACGTTGGAGGGGATGCGCCTTCTTCCAGGCTGCACCGACTCCCCGGCTACGTGTGTACCGTCTAAGATGTAGGTTTGGTTTGAACATAACTGCCAGCCGAGGCAGTTTTTCTGCAGTGTGATGATAATAGGACTGACCCAAACTGTAGCTAAAACACCCAACCCCGACGTTTTGCTGCTGACAACCAAGGGGCTGGGAATGGCTGCCTTTCCGAAGCCTCATCCTGCGCTGGGTTGCCCAGTGGTTCATTTTGTGCGTGGAAAAGTGATGATAAAGAGGGGAGGGGAGCGAGCCTTGAAGGGGCAGGTTTTAGTTAGGCATTGGCAGCAAGCAAGGTGGGCCCATCCCACCTTGAGATCCTCCAGCCATGGCGTACCCAGCTGCATCCCCACCATCTCAGCGCTGTAGCTCCCATGGCTCCTCAAGCCCTAGATTTCACAAAATTTTAAAAGAAACCTAGGTTTCCGCCTTGGCAGTGGTGTCATTTGGAGGTTGAAAGGGGCCGCATGAGGCTTGTTCCCACAGCTGGTGGCAGTAAGTTGTTCTTTGCCTCCTCTTCTGCAGCACATCCCACAAATGGGCATTTAATCAGATGCCAGTGTAGGAAGCAGACAGCTTTTACCTGTCTTATCACCACCACTGAAATATTTCAACTGTACTTCGATGGGGATGGAATTCCACATCCCTCCCTGAACCATCCCCAGGTCTCCTTTGGTTGCCAGAGTGCCGTGTTGGTGACAGGAGCAGGCTTGGGCATGGTCAACGAGGCCAAAGCTGAACCTAGTGCCTGGTCAAGGGGCTATGGGGGATGTCCCTGCTTCTCCCCAGCAGCATCACTTCTAGCCATCAGCGAGAGCCGAGGGGTGAGTGCTGCCGCTTTCCCTCTCACCCAGCCCTGGAAAAAGCACTGAGACCTGTTAATCGGATCTTCTCCCTCCTTTCACTGTGTGGAAATGGTGAAGGAAAACCCTGCTCCCCTTCTCTCCTGGCTGGGAAGGGGAAAGAGAAGCTGTATTTACTTTCCACTGCCTTGTAGCTGGAAGAAGGAGGAGAAATGAGGATGTGGAAAAGGAGGAAGGAGATGATCGAAGAGGATCGAGGCGTGGGCATCTCCATGGATGACCACACTGGGGTTTGCTGAGTCCTGAAATGGGCACACGAGGTGAGCTCTCTGCGGTGTGGCACCCCTGTTTGTTTATTGCATCGTACAGTAACAGTACAGGGCAACTGGGAAGGCAACCCAGAGCAAAATCTGTCCCATCCGTGGTTGTGTCAGGGGTGTTGCTGAATGTTATTTATAACATTTAATTATTATTATTTTTACTTGTCCCAGTTCTTGCCAGCCAGAGAAGGTCACTCAAGCCATTGCTCAGGAAAGAAAACGGTGTTAAGCTTTTAAAAAAGAGTGAAACTCTTGTTGTTGGTTTTTTTCTTTTTTTTTCTTTTCATGATTTTCCATTCTCACTTTGGTGGGTACTGAGATTTCCTACACACCTGGACTGAACAAGAGCTGAGCGTGGCGGTTAAAAAGACAAGGAAGGGCGGAGCGGTACAGAGATATGGAGGTGAGTCTGGGTTAATGCTTGCCAAATAAAATAAAAAATTAAATAAATAAACTAATGTTTTGGTGACAAGCACCAGGAGTATGTACCAGGGTGGTGGCGCTGGGGCTGCGGGAGCGGGCCGGCAGCCGGGTGAGGGGAAAGCTGGCAGAGGGAGCCCTGCCCCTGCCTATTTCTGTGTGATGCTTGGAGCGGGGTGAGAGCCTCTTGGAGAAGGGAAAACAGCCCTTCCACCACCCAGATGGGATGGGTCTGGGCACCAGACAGGACATGGAGAGGGCTTCTCCAGGCTGGTCCTGGAGAAGGTCACTTGTGTCAGTAGGTCTGGAAGCAGCTCTAGGGCCATGGCTGTGTCTTGCCTCTGCGGTGTCTGGGAGTGGTCACGGACACTGGAAGAGCACCCCATGCGTCCGACTTGCCTGTGGCCTGAGGTCGCCAGCATCACGTACCTGAGTCGGGAGGAATTCTTACTGCTGCAAGAGAATCAGGCATAAAATGTGAAACATGGAAAGAAATTAAAATCCCACGGCAAGCTTCCCCTACTTGTTTTTGCTCCCCCTATACTTAAAAATGAGAAGCTGAGATGCCTGGGGTCTTCTTGCCTTGGGCAATCAGCTCCAAACCTACCCTGTTTTGAGTATAAACTCCCTACTTTGCTGCGGTCTGGTGTAATAGCGTCGCGCGGGATGAGCAGTGCCTTCTTACCCTGGCAGTGTGACCCTGCCCAGGAGTAAATGATTGCAGCGGCTGTCAAGTAACTACAATAAAAATTAAATGTTGCTCTTAACACACCTCTTCTCACTCCAATTCTCATAATTAGGCCAGATAGAACAGCTACTAATTTGAATAGTTTCTGTGGCTCCCCTCAGACAGCCTTTGCAGCAGCAGTCCCTGATGTTAATTGGGCTATGAAAAGACATTACCCTTTTCTAAACCATTTGCTAGACCTGCTCACCCCCACAAATGGTGACACATGATTTTGCTGCACAGAAGCCAAACATAACAAATCAACAAATAACTCGCGGTATCTGATAATCCAGGTGACGTGGGTGAATAATTGCCTAGAAACTTACAGGAAGACACTTGACTGCTGGCTTTTTTTTTTTTTTTTTTTTTTTTTTTGATGGTGACAAATGAACTGTGAGCATCAGGTTGCGTGCTTTGGCTTTTTGCAGGAATGGAGATAAAGATTTGAGTCCAGGACGTCTAGGGCTATGTCAGTTCGAAGGTCCCTGACAAGGGTTTGTCTCTGGGAGGAATGTGCTTCACTCCCTGTTAAAACAGTCCTACCTGGAGATAGCTACGCTGTGCCAGGGTGCTCCTGCTGGGGAGGTAAGGCTGTCCACGCCATTCCATGCCACCCGAGAGCTCCCGAATTCCCCATGTGAACAAGACCCATCGTTCACAGATCATGAAGTCAAAGTGAGGCAACACGACCCTCTCATCTGATATCACGTGCAGCACCAGCCGGGTTGCTTATTAATTTCAACTAGAGCATCTTTTTTCCCAGAAAAACCAAGCAAACAAGCCAAACATTTGGGACTTAATAATTTCCAGCAATGGAGAGTCCGCAGCATCGCCGGGTAAGTTGTTCCAGCCATTAATTATGCCGATGAAGTCAATGGAGTGACTGTAAACTCAAGTTATACCAGTGTGACTGAATAGAAAATTTGGCCTAGTTACCCGAAAGGAGCAGCACTTTGAAGTCTCTGGATGTCTTTAAATAAAATTATTCTCCAGCGGAAGATGCAGAAATGCAAGACTTTTCCTCTAAAGCATTCTACAGAGCTAATCGGTCTCCAGTATACTGCTGGAATATTAACACCGAATCCAAACTGCACCCATGTTTAAGACAGTTAATTGGGCTTAATTTATACATAAGTCTGTCTGTCGTCGTTAGGGCTTCATTGCTGCTGGCTGTGATAACATTTTTATCTGTTAACTTCCAAGCTGCTACGACTAACACCAGCTACTCATGAAATGAGTCAGCTAACTTTCCTTTTAACCGTTTGTTCTGCTCCCTGAAGGTGTTATGAATGTTGTGGTATGACAAGCTGGTCGACACTCATTCCTTTAAAGCTTATGTAGCAATTTTATTGTCACAGTAGGCTTTCCAAAAGAAGGGGGTCAGAGTTTTGCAGCAGCTGGGCAAGAAACAGTCCCTGCTTCAGTGCGAAGGCCTGAGTGAAAACAATTGTTTTGATTTATTTAAAAAGTATTTTATGATGGAAATTGGTGTTAAGAATCCAGGTTTTTGCTCCCACAGGAACAATTCTTACAGGCTAACTAAATTATCCAGAAACTGCCAAGGCAGATTTATACTTAAACTGGCTTATAGTTTGGCTTATAGGAAAATGCGCTGCAAACCACTGCAACAAATCATTGCTAATCACAATCAATGGGAGCGATTAAAGCTCTGCAATCTCTCCTGATGTTGCATTAATGAATGAGAAATTGCATACAAATGGTACTGCGGTTCTCAGTTCCAGCCAGACATTGTGCCTCTTGTCCCCCCTCTTGCCCAGCGCACTGGAAGGTTTTCCCTTTGAGCTGATGCCCCGGTAAGTGGTTTTTCCATCCCAAGTGAAATTTCCACGGGAGGACTGGGGACACTTATCCCAGAGAAAAAAACAAATGCTGCAGCTTGTTACGGCCTAAAAAGATGTTAGCCCCCGTAGACGTGTCACACCCTTACTCAGGTAAAACATTTTCATGCTAGCTAACTTATCTTTTCACATGTAAAATGTCTGTGGTATTCTTCTTAACTTCCTGTGCCTAACTGCTGGTGCTATGGTTGCTATACATGGCCAAGAAGCTATGCTTTCCCACCCCAGCTGTGAACAGAGCACTCCAGCATATATTCATCTTTTTTTTGCATACTTCACAGAAATATTTTGAAGCTTAAGAAGTCTCTCAGATTATGTTTGGACCATGTTTCAATAACCTCCTGTGAAAATGCTCGCAAAGGATTATTCTTCTTTCTGGTCTGCGATGATTTATCTATTCCTCCAACTCAATGTTTGCTTCATGCTGATTATAAGGGCCATAAAACCACAGCACTGAAATGCATCATTTCCAGAGGCCGCTCGCTCTCTTTGCTGAGAGAAAATGAGGAATCGCACCCCAGAGGATGCTTCCCGGATGGAGGACGGAGCCTGCTCTCCCAGGGCTGCAGAGCAGGGCGACAAAATGCAGCTGTGCCAGAAGCCCACTGTCACCAGCGATGGCCAGGAGCAGAGGGTGATGGATGTCTCCGGGTATGTTCATGGCTGAAAGCGTCTGAGGAAGGCCCCATAAAATGTAATCTTTAATCTGTGTCCTTGGGAGCCCAGAAAGGCTGCTGGAGCTGGTGGGACATGGATGATTTTGAGCCCTTTTAAAGACAGAAGAGGATGACGGTTCTTCCATGCCTACTGCTCTGGCTGTGAACACAGCCTGCACGACAGAAACCTTTTATAATATCCTTGTGTTTTATCCTCATCCAAACCACCCAAAATAAATTTTAAGAGTCCCAGTTTACCCAGTGCCCACCTGCATGTGCCCCCTGGGGACAGAAGTGAACAGCCCACTCCAGCTGGGAGGCGAAGATGTGCCTACAGACATCAGTGCACACATCTGGGAGAGCTGTGGAGAAACTGCTGAGTGGAGAATACCAGTTTGTAATGTTCTGGGATCCTTCCCCACATACACCCACTTTCTACGCCTCTTTCCTGTTTAGAGGGGAGATTATCTCAGCCCATAAACACCCCTGTAGCGAGATAGCTTTGTGCAGCTCTCCTCCATGTGGCAGGAGTGGTGGTGAGGATGCCCAACATAAGGAAACCTGTGCACCGCAGGACCTGTCCTCCGGGCTGCTCTGCTGCTGAGTGCGCTTTTGAGGCCACCTCCTCCAGCAGCAATAAACTGTGTCCATGCTGCATCTCCAGTGCTGAGAGCACCAGGAGCTCCGTGGGGTGTCACAGCCGCTGGAAGAGATACATCGCTGGGATGAGATGTCAACGCCTGCTGTAGGATGCTCCCATATTCCAGCACAGCCCAGATGTCCCTCAAAGGCTGGGAGAGGTGACCCAGATCCCATGCATCGTATCTCCCCAAAGGGTGTTGCTGCAAAGCAGTGCTTCTTGACGCAATTGCATCTTAGTGACAGGAATGAGGTAGGTGTGTTTTAATGAAGAGCAGCATTAGCTTCACCGCGCGTCCCCGCGTGGGAGGATCGCTCTGCTGTGGGTCAGCGCCGTGAGTGGGTTCACCCCCTTCCTCCGCACGGCCGCTGGCCCCAGGCACTGTGGGATCACCCCTCGGGCTCTGTCGGGAAGTCACGTGAAAACTCTCCTTGCTGGTGGTGCTGGTGTCGGTGAAGGAGGCGATGAGCTGGGCTGATAATTGCGTCTTCTGTGGAACAATAGATAAGCAAACAATTGAGGAGGAAGAAACTGGTGAGGGGAGAAGAAGAACCTGTATTTCTTACGGTATCAGTATACTTGTGCTTGGCTAACAGGCTGATGTGAGCTGGGGCTGTTTCAAGCCAGAGTGTTTTAAATCGGCAAAAGGGTCAGCTCGTCTCAGAGGCTGATCATCTTCCCCCTGCTGTAAAAGTCGAAGGGCTGCCTCCCCAGTAGGTCTGCTTGGATTTAATACTCACCTGAAAGGAATCAGGAGTGCCTCCACAAGTGCCTCACGCTTCTGTGAGCCTACAGTTCATCCCTACGAATGGTTCTGGGTGTGCAAGAGTTTCAACTCATGGGGTATCACAGAGCATTTTCTGCTTCACGTTTTCACAGTATTTGTAAGAATTCCCTATTTTTACCCTCAGCTGTTACTTGTGCAGTTAGAGGAATGGACTTGCAGAAGATATTCATCCCTGACATTCATCCCAGGTGACCTGGATGGCCATCTGAGAGATTTCATATTTTTCATATTTTTGAGTTTGTTCCTGCCTTCGTGAGCCCTTGTCCTGAGGTATAGTTTCTCTTGGAGAAACCTAGCTTCTGACCCTAGCATTGCTCCTCCATTCCTGTGAACACTTTTATGATTTGCATGTTCAAGGGTGCATTCTACCTTTCTATCTGTATAGCTCACAAATACTCACTGCTGAAATGATCCTCCAACTGTGAGCTGACCGTGAGATGTTGTGTTGGGTAAAAGCAGGTTTGCTCTTCAAAACCTTTCCTGCTGCCTCTTGGTGCAGCATCGCTTTGTGAATCTCACTTAGAAGTCTCACTTCTAGTGCTGAAGAGTCCCATTCATACTCAAGATGATGTTTCTGGCACTGAATGTAGCTGTCTTCTCAAAAGTCTTTCCTGCTCTCTTTTTAACCATGTGGATTCTGCATGTTCTGCTTCTCAGAAGGTACTAGAAGCCCTTGTCTGAAGACTCTTGCAAAGAGCTTTTGCTTTTTTTAAGTGAAACAGCTCTTGGAGAGCCCAAGCTAGTGTGTGTGTGTTTCCTTCCGTGCTTTAGACAATCTTTCACACCGTTTCCTCTAAGTTCATTCTCAGTGCTTCTTCCAGGCATCTCCCTGGACCCCCAGTTTGCATCCCCTTTCTGCACACATTGCTTTAAAGTAGTTCTTGCTGCCTTCATGAAAAGACAAAAAAATCCCCTCGCTGTGATCAGTGCATTCCCGGGATGTTTCGGCACCCTGGAATCCCTGCTTGCTGCTGCGAGGTTCCCGCTCTGCTGGTCACCCTGCCTCGCCATCGCTCTTTGCCCTGCCTCCCCTTCTGATACGGAATCAGCATTCTCTCTTGGTAGATAAGGTGAGCCTGGCGACAGAGCGGCTAACGAAGATGAGTATTTGTTATAATAACAGGTTAACAGGTGAAGTGAGCAATCTGAGAGAGGCAAAATCTACCTTACCCTATAGAGGTGGTAGTACCTGCTGACTCCATCTGCAGCTCTTCCAAATAAGAATATTCTGGTTTCCTAAAGGTCATTGGTAATTTTGACTATAACCCATGTAAGGGGGATCAGACTCTAAAGTCCTTGTCAATTTTCTCTCCCTTTCCAGTGACAACTGGACAGTTGACCATTTTCAGGTCAACATTTTTTAAGTTGTTATTAAGTCTACAACACTGGCATGGCATTTGCAGGAGGTAAATTCAGTAGCAGAGTTTGAACACTGCTCACAGATTACTGATTTATATAGCTTTTATCAAAGCAAAGTACACAGATAATTTTAAATAATAAACTTTTATTAATACCATCAATACTGTTATTACACAGTACTATCGAATGTAGACTTTTACATCTAGCCATGAAATTATTTTAAAGAAAAGAAGATGGTTTGCAAGATCTTCCATGTTAAGAAGTGGTATTGTATATAACATGGCTGCTGGCTTCAATTTCTTGTCTGGCATCATGCGATTCACCTTTGTATAAGGAAAATACGCACGCTCTCAGTCTTCACTGCCTTTGGACATCTGTAAGTCGTCTCAAAACTCAGCAATATGTGAAGGTTTTCCATCCAGATTTGAAGCAACGGTGCTAGCGAACACGTTGTCTTCAAACACAGAAATTGCCTCAAAAGTATCAGTTGATATTTGACGCAGCTTGGATCAAACATTTAACAGGCCTTAAAAAAAAAAGAAAAGAAAAGCAGGTGATTGACAACTGTGAAGGCAGATTACTTTTTTTAATCCTGTTTTGAGGGACGGCTTTCTAGGTCAATGTCCTGCCAGTGGTGTGACTGTAAAGTCTGAGCCAGAGCCACAGCTTACCGACTCTTCTGCTAATTGACACGCTCTGATGTGTGATTTTACAAGGGTTGGGATTATCCTCAGCAAACAAGCACGGGCTATTGAAGCAGCTGCACGTATCTCTAGCAGCCTGCAGGAAGGGTGGGCTTTGCACCCAGCTGTGGAGCTGTGAAGGTAACTGGTGTCCAGCTCACCACTAGCTCCTCTACGTCGTTCCCATCAAGTCAAACCAGAGGACTGCTCAAGCCCGGCTTTGGATGAGTGAATTTTCTCTGCCTGTTTTGCTTCCTCAACTAGAAATGGACTGAAGGTGAAGGTGGTTGGCAAGGACCTAAACATTAAGTTTTAGGTGCCTGAATCATGGCAGGTGAATCTTACCCACACATTGAACTACGAAACGAAGCTGCACGCAGGCTCTTAAATGCCGGTCTCCCCAGAAGCCTTGGCCAACACAAAAGCGGCTTGAAAGCCACTCTTCCACCTTATGACTGGGAAGATTGCAGGTACTTTCCCCTTTGCCTGGAGATATTGTTAGAAGGTAGCAGAGGCCCGTTTTACCGCCATAACAAGCTAATTAACTCCATTTTCCCCCCACTAAACTGAGCAAAGGTTTTGTGCTAGCCACGTGCACTATATTGAGAAACCAGGCTTTTCTCCCACGTTCTTGCTGTGCCTGCAGTGATATGGCTAACAAAAGCTGTTGTCCTCTCAAAAAGAAAAATCCTTCTTCTGAATTATTTCCAACGGCCTGGGTTGCTCTTTTGGTTTCTAACTAAACTCGCTGCATTAGAAGAAATCCCCGTCGCGAGCTGCCTGCTTCCCTCACCGAGCCCTTGTGAATCATCCACGAGGGAACAACACGGCGCCGCCACCGTGCTGAGCGCAGCAGCTGCCAGCCTGCTCTCCTCGTCTGCTGCAAGACGATGCCCAACACAAGCATTCAACAGCCTTCGTGGGTCGGTCGTTCATACAACTTTCAAAATTCTTGGCTTTTCCCCCTTGCCCAGTTGATTCAAACAAGAGATGCCGGCAGGGTTTTGCGAAAGAGGTTTCCAGACACTTTTTCATAGCAGGGTGGCCCGTGACAAGAAGTGTAAAAAGCCTCTGCAAATCAGGAAACTTATTCTGCGGTGTAGTTGGTGTAGGAAAAAGTTCACTCGCTGCTTTTTATGCTTGGCTCTGCCAGTGCAGATTCAACATCTCGCAGCTTCGATTCCTGTGAAGCACTCTCAAAATATTTGTCACAGACTGCTTTTGCTCGAAATCCGCGGGAGTAGAGCAAGCTGTGCAACACAGCATGCCAGCACGCTTGTGAAAAATCCCTTCTGGATGCCTGTCACTGCTCTGCTTAGCATTTACCTTTGCACCCACTCTAGCCATTTTCTTGACCTTGCGTTTACCTCCATGACACTTACCCACTTCCTTGCTCAGCTGCAGACCTCGTTGGCTGGCTCAGGCGTCGCTGCACATGCAGCAATCTGTCAGCTAGACAGTAACCCCACTGAGGAAGAGATGTGCTGATTTCATCTGACATTGGCACATGAATTTGATTAAAATATCAAAGAAAGAATCCATTGACGTAGGTGTTTTTGAAGACCCGTTTGCACGACTTCACAGACGTTGCTCGAGTAGACGTTTTTTCTGATCACCAGAAGAAAATCTTGGGTTTGATGGTGGAGGAGGAGTCACTACCCATGCTGTAACAACGGCGCTTGGGATGAAGAGTTGTGTAATCGATGTGCCAGTGCTCCACAGAGAAAGTTTTGCAAATCACCCAACTGATTTCACAGGAACAGCAACCACTGAGTCTCCTTTCTCACCTGCGGCTGGATCAAGCTGAAAACCAAGGAGTGGACAAAGGTGATCTGGGCGACTGCTTCTGCAGAGACTTTCCTCTGGGCTGTGTTAGGCTACAGAGTACCATCTTGGCCCTGGAGAAACAAGAATCGAGGGGAAAGATTATAATGCAAACCTATAACACTGCAAAACTGCAGTAGGCCAAAGACATATTCCTGAAGATCCGTCAGAAAAACAAAATAATGAGGGCTGTTCTGGTGAGTCAGAAATATTTGGTCATCACTGCCTGCAAACTACAACCTTTGATAACCAGTCAGCTACTGAGAAATTTGACATAGTCAATGGGGAGTTTTACGGTCAACTCCCCTCTCGGCTACCAGATACTCAGCTTTTTAGGAACATGACGGTATCTTTTTGGGCTTCTTGGCCCTTGTCCTCTCTCTTTGCTGTCTTCTCCTTTTCTTTTCTCAGCAGTTAGGCCCACTCTTGAGCTACCTTTCCACCCTTCACAGAGACCTTCATAAGATGACTGAACATCACCTTCTTCACTCTTTCACCCTCTCTTCAAGCTGCCAGATGTTCAGCACTGGTTAAAGTTGGTGCCCTGGAGGGGTCTGAATGATGTAGATGCCAACACTGTAAGATAAGAAGTGTAAAATGCAGTTATTGTCCATTGGTCAGCCTCCAGGGTGACAAAGCTGGAAACAGTTGGAGACAAACCAAGTCATCCTCACAATGTTGGGGCACTGGGGAGGGTCAGTCCTTTCCTCGCCTCTGTGCTCTTTGGCAGGCTGAGGCATGGAGCCTCCCTGGTTTAGAGAACTGACTTTGAGCAGGTTACGTGCTGCTGTGCTGGATTTCGAGTGTTGCCCTGGAGGAGTCTGTACATCTGCTTCTCAACCAAAGTGCCCCTCTGCTAACACGGGGTTGAGGAAGAAGGGTCTACACATGGTCAGACTGGTGCCTGTATTTGCACTCCTGATTTAGTTCCAATATTAAAAAAACCCCTCATTAGATTCACATGATGGAGCAGCAAAGAAAGTGCCTGTTTATGGAGGCTGGAGAGAATCCACAGAGATGTGGGTTGGTGTTATTTGTCTGAATGGTGTCTCCTGACATCATGAGTGGCTGGAAAGGCTTGTTCAGTAACAACGGAGAAGGTAGCTCTGCCTGGCTGTGTTAAAGCCTTAAAACAACATTTTCAGCATCTAGAATTGCATTTCTTGCCTTTTGTGATAGAAGTCTTATTTTGCAGGAAGTTTCATGTGCAGGGAGGGTAATGCTTTTTGAGTCTTGCACGAAAAGTGTGCTCCTTGCTTGTTTGCAAAGTGACTTTTCAACTACCTCACGGTGATTTTACAAAGAGTAAGATAAGATGTTATATGTAGGAGAGAAGAAAAAACAGCTGTAAGAAAAGGTTCCACTAAAGAAAATTACAGGAAGATATCAATCAAAGGGAAGACATATCTGGCAGATCTGGAAAAGTAACAAGAAGTCCTACTTTTCTCCACTGAATTTCCTGTAATGTAAAAATGCAGTTTTGCAACAAAACTATACATGGCTCAAGTTTTTAACAAGCCAACATATGCTAAGGCATTTTTTAAAAAAATCATTTTTGTCCCTTGTCCATTTGTGTTTGACTCCTGAGTCCTTCTTCAAATGTGTATCCAAACACTTGGTGGCCATCACTGACGGGTCCTTCTGGGCAGGTGGCTAGCAAGAAATGCTGGGGGAATCTTGGCATTTATTCAGGTGGGTCAAGGAGACAGCAGCTGGCTGCCTGATATACCACTTCATCAAAAACTGGCAGTCCCTGACATCCCTGAGCCCATCAGTCAGTGCGTTGTGCCCAGTTGTTTGGGACAGAGCACCACCGGGCGAGGGCTCCTTCACCAACTCCAAATTTTGCATCGTTTTGCCTGGCTTTGCTGGAAACACGGTGGGGAGGCGCAGGGGTAAGTAAGCCCAGGGGTGCTTACTCTAAACTCGGAGGTGCTGCAGGGCAATGTCAGCTGTGCCCCAGGATTAAAGGGAAAGGACATGCTGACGGGCTGCTGCATGGCCGAAATCGAGGTGTGGGACCAGCTTTGCAGCGTGCATGCGGCCGGGTGAACTTCACTGCAGTGTAAACAGTGGAAATGCAAAATTACTTCTGGCTGCGCCAGGGGCAGGAGCTTTGGATCCATTCGGCCATTAAATCTCTGTAAGGCACACCGTGGTGGGGACGTGCTCATGGGCAGGGTGAGCCCTCTGGGAGACACCCATGTAGACCTGCCCTGGTCACCTGCGGAGGTTGCCCTTTGTCCCTTGGAGGCACATCTCTGGAATGACAGCCCTTCAGCGCCTTTTAGGTATTCTTGTGGGTTCTTTGTTTTGCAAAAGCTCCAATTTGGGGTGCTTTGATACGCGTCCTCTTTCTTCATACACTGGCCAAGTCTAATTTCTCTCCTTCTTTCATGCTCAGTTTCCTCCTTTCTCTTTTTTTCCCCTTTCCTTTCCTGATGGATTTTTCCTTGTTGTGACTTATTTTTGTGATTTCCTTATCTCCCCCCATCCTTTCCTCCTCCTCTTTTTTCTCTCAGCTCACTCTTTCCCTTCTGTCCCTTCACTGTGTTTCCCATTCTCCAGCAGCTCTGGCACCCATCGGTGAGGATGAGGCATCCTTATGAGCCTGTGCCTCGGTGAACCTGTCCCCATCCCAGGAAAGAGGGGATACCAGAGAGTCCAGCTGCTGTCTGAGACTCTACCTATGGTCTTGTTTGCTTGGGGTTTTTTTGGGGCTTTGGGTCTTTTTGTTGCAAGGTGCTTCATCAGCCAACGAGGTTGGTAGCCACAATTGGAGCAAAGAGTGAAAGTAGGTGGCTTTCAGGGAGCCGCTGCTGATTTCTTTGCAGCTGCAGCAGCGTTTCTGTAACGTGTGGGTGGACGGATCTGAGCAGCCCCACCATTTATCTCTTCACACCCCATGCTTTTCTCCACCTCGAGCCCCCTCCTAAGTCTCATTGGAGATCCCCATCTGCTTCTTGGTTAAAAAGAGAAGCCACCAAGTTGCCGCCCGCCATGTGCCTTCCTATCACTGATCACATGGCAGGAGCTCGTCTGATCCTGGTCGAGGTTCACTGTTTGGGGCTTGGCAGATGCAAATGTAAAATTGAAACTACTGGTTGCTCTTCTTATCTGTTTTCAGGCCGGTACATG
This sequence comes from Chionis minor, assembly GCA_013398295.1. Lineage (NCBI taxonomy): Eukaryota > Metazoa > Chordata > Aves > Charadriiformes > Chionidae > Chionis > Chionis minor. Next base: position 90,060 of record VZSF01000356.1, read on the forward strand.
ATGTGCCTCTGCCTTCAGGCAGAACCTGCTGCTGGGACCTTGCTAGTTTCAGTTTCAGGAGTATGTTCTCCTCGCAGGCCAGGCATAAGCAAGGGTTGCATTTGCAGCACCAGATCTCAAAGCACTTAAGCTGTCACCTAACAGGGTTGCAAGGGGCAGACATTTTTTACACCCATTTTCCGGAGAGAGAAACAAAAACGCAGAGTAACTGCGTTTCACAAGAAGAAAGAGTGTAGCTGCCTGGGGTTGTCGTCCTTCTGCCGCCGACACATACACTGCGGACAATATTTTTACGCTATAAACCTTACCTATTGAGCATCCTGCCCAAGCACTGCCTTCTGTAACGTGTTAGTCACCAGCAGCAGAGGAATATATGCATATCTGTCAAAACACTGTCTTGCTATTATTGTTTAACCATGTTTGCATCTATATAAATCTAGCGTAAAATGTATATAAAGATACCATGCATATGCATTTGTGTAGCGTATACATAATGCACTCATTTGTATGCAAATATGGTTGTATACATATAGAAATATGCTTTTCAAGCATGAATTCAACAAATGAAAAATATATTTGTTTTTAAAAGTAAGCCTTTATTATGCCACAGCCTCCGTGCTGATTCTGGCTATACATTATTTTTCTCGTTGATGACAGGTACCTATCAGTTTTTCTGTGAAACAAAGGAAAAACAGATGAAATAGTTGTCAAGCGTTGCATTGTATCATGCCATGAATTTCCCTTCCTACAGGCTGAAGAGAAACCACTGAATTATACCGTAACTGTCAAGAGTCCTGTTTTTAGTTTGTTGCTCAAACACAATAAAATTATTTAATATACAAAAGCTATCATGCGAAGCCAGTCAGTTTTTCCTCCAGCAATATATCAAGGAAAACAAGAAATGAGAAACGCACCTGAAAATGTTGAAACATTGACCGTAGGATGTGGGAGAATATTGTAATAGATCATATTTACAACAAAACAGAAACCCAACACCCTGGAAAACATACACACCACTTGAACTGTGTTTACTTCCAGGCACATTGGCCTTTGCATAGGGGTGGGCCGGGTGATTCAGCTGAATCTGAAACCTGATAAACTCTTGCCTTCTGTTTTTACATCACAGCCAGTGATTGCACATGACACATTAAAAACAGATATCATTACGTAGACACTACCTTTGGTATTTATCATATTGATCCTGGTAAGGATCATTTCTCGGGCATATTGTACTTTGGTCTTCCACTTATGGATATGGATACATGGGTGTGAGAGGTTATATGTTTAAATGGGAGGTCTTGAGCCTGGATTAGAGAGAGTTGAGTTTGTGTAAAATATTTTCTTTAGTTTGCTTTCTTCTTCTATTTATAAAACGTGGCAGCAGACTATGGTTCCCAGCAATGTGTGCCTCATTTGAGCACATTCAGTGACTATGGTTTTGTCCAAGTGCTAAGAAAGAACCACACTTAGTGTGAATTTGAGCTGCGTTAACTGCACCAACCAGTAAAGCTGTATTATTGTTTCTTTTCTTGACTGGAAAAACATAAGAGTGTTTCTGACATGAACTCTTGCACAAGGAAATTTAAAACTAAATTCCAATTCCTTCAAATAATGCAACTTAGAAATGGTTTCCATGAAACCTTGCCCTCAAATCTTAATTGTTTACATTTTTGCCAATGCTGAGGACAAATGAGGTATGATCAACATCAAAGGAAATTGTCCAAAAAGACAGTAAATATTTTTGCTAGCTATTTTTAATTTTAAAAATTACTTTTTTNTTCTTTTAAGCCAGGGTGGTCCAACCTCAGCATCCACTAGGTCTAGACTAAGGTTTTGGTAGCCCAGCCCCCAGCAGCTCCATCTCCCAGTCTGGGGAGGACAACCCCGTCTTCACCCCTCTGGACGGCCGCCTTTCACCCTTCCTACTGGCAGCAGCACCCGTCAAGCCTTCCAGCTGGTCCCTGCCACCGACTCTGCTACAGAAAAATTGGGGAAGGAGGGAAGGGGATGGCTGTGGGATGTTGCTGTCCAGTTTGGAGACTTGCTGTTGATTGCTGGTGGTGAAGAAGAGGAGGCGGAAGAGGAGGAAGAGGTAAAGAAGAGGGAGGAGAAAGAGGAGGAAGAGAAGGAGGAGGATGAGGATGCAGCAGCTGCTGCAGGAGCCTGGGTGGCAGCAGCCTGGCTCCCCCTGGCAGGCTGTGAGGAGGTGAAAGAGATGGCAGCTCTCACGTCTCCAACCGTGGTTCTCCACCTCCTCTGAGAAGAAGCGGGTGGGCTGCCTGGAGACTTTCTAGGGGCTGGAGCCGCAGCATGCTGTGTGAGGAGTTGGCAGTTCTCCACCCTGAAATGCGTCCAGTGAGGTGAGCAGGCAGTTCGACCAGCATTTAGGAAGCTCTCCTGGCCTTAATTTCAGCCATACAGATGCAAAACCAGAAGGGCCTTGCTGCCTCTGCTGGGAGCATTCAGGATTTTCAACTGTGTGTAGCAGGAGGTGGAAACTTCAGCTCCCACACCAGCTAGTACTCTGACAGCTATTTCCTGATGTGAATTTTGTTAAGTCTAAGGACTGGGACTTGGTAGACCAGGCTTTAAAGTCTGTCTCTGCCCATGCATCCTCTGTGCGCTCCTCTGCACATTATGTGAGTTCATGGTGGCCCAAATTCCCCCCTGCAAAGTAGGACTGATCATTTTGCCCTTCTTTTGCCATCTCTCCGCAGTGCCCGGTCAGCCTGTCTGCCCGATGCTGTGTGGCATGGCCTCTTCCTTACCGTTGAGCTCGGCAGGGCTGCAGCCCTTCTGGGGTGCACAGGTGCCGGCGTACATCAGGTTAGAAGAAATAACGTAAAAGTTTGTGCCAGGCAAGGCTGAGTGCCGCTTGTTTTGCTTGAGCAAGTCACCCCTTGAGATCAGTGTCACCCTACCCATCGCTTCTGTCTTGCACTGAGCCACCGGACACTTCTGGAGCTCTGAAAATGACAGGGGAAGCGGTGATTTCCGTGTGCTATAAAATGCGATGGGTGGGATTCGCTGGCCTGAAGGCAGCCGGCTGAAAATGAGCATGAACTGCTTGGAGTGAGAGCCTGGCATCCCCGTGGCTGGTCAGCTCTGACATCCAGGGTGGCTAATCACCCCTGGGGGGATGAGTTTCCCCCCATCGACACCAGAGGGACCCTAAATGTGACAGCCACCTCTCCCTGGGCCAGCTGGACCTGCGTGAGGGTGCTGCTGTGCGAGGCAGGAGGAGAAGGGCAGGATGGAAATGGGGTGGGGGCATTAGCACCACCAAATTGTGGCTAGAGATCAGCAGATCCTTAAATTCCCTCTGTGGTTCCTATGGTTGGTGGGGAGAGATGAGTGCTCCCAGGAGGTAACTCACAGCAGTGAAGTTAAGCTCCTGCTCCGAAACGTGCTGTTGAGGGACAGCCTTTTCCAGCAGCTGTATGAGAAGCCTTGGACTGGTTGGGAGAGCTTCAGGCACCTTGAACTCCCTCAGCTGTGCAGTGCGAATGCCCCGGCCACCTGGGACATGTCCAAACCCTGCTGTGGGGGGAAGCCTTCAGTCACCCTGGGATGGGAGGGGATGTGATTAAGGTGCCACCCCACCCTTCCGATACCCAGGCTCCTCGGAAATGCGAACTGCAAACCAAAGTCAATCCCTTCTGAAAGACGTGGGAGGAAACTGGAGGTGCTGAACTCCCCCATCCTCAGAAAATAAGCTTTCTCCCAGCTCTTATGACACCAGGCACAAACTGGTATTTCATCATTGCTTTTTGTTCTGTTAAAACGTTTGTACTCTCTCACCACGCACATACATGTAGAAAAAAGAGCTGTACATAGAGTACGAGTGCTTTCAACTTCATGTAATCGCCTGCTGTATTTGATCAAAACCTCAGAAAGTGAATTATACAGACAGTAGTAAAAAGACAGTACAGATCCTTTATTTTGGCTGCCTCGAACCCGGAATATGAATAAAAGGCTCCTCTTTATTCCAGTGATGATAAAAGGCAATCTTCAGTTCTTTAATTTGAAAAAAAATACAAGTTGATGCTAAGGATGATAGGAGATATTGTATTGTAGAGGAGTGGAAAACGGGAGCAGGAGTAGGAGTAGAGAAACGAAAAGGTGGAGTGTAGGAGGAGGACCGTGGGAGTAGAAAATGAATTGTGGTGCATCCATCAGCATTTCGGCATTGTGGGAGATGAGATAAACTTAACGCTGTCATTTGTAGATGCGGTAAAATTTCTTGTACTGAGCCATCGCTGTGCTGAGCTGTTTTAGGAGGAGGAAGCCCCCCTTCAGCAGCTGAATGAAGCGGTTTTGTTCGTGGCAGCATGTCCTAAGGGTGGTCAACAGTGTTGGGGGGCACTGGGAGAGCAGTGCAGGCGAGATTACAGCGTGCAGCTCGCGCGATCCTGATATTGTGCACAGTGCATGTGTCACTTCATTGCTTTGACTCTAAAACCAGTTGACGTGAAAGTATTGAACCCCAAATACTTACAAAAGCCCTGATGGAGTGAAGAAATCCTATGAGGAAAGCAGAGGATTGTGTACGCGTGGACCGGAGCCTTGCAGAAGGACACTCACCCAGGTGGTTCCGCCGAAGTCAGAGCAGGCTGCCTGGATTACTCATCCCAGGAAAGTGCACAGCATCATCTCATCGGCCTTCATCCTTCCTCCAGCCCTCGGCAGAGCTGGGCCCAGCCGACAGCAGGCGGTAGTCGAAATCCCCGCGGCAGAGCTAAGCTCTGTGTGTTGCGTTGTGAGTCACAGGGCCCCGCTCGCCCAGCAAACGCGGCATTTTTAATGCTCTGGTTGTGTCGTGCTCTGCCTCTGTGTCCCTCACCCTCTGCTGCAAACTCCCTTCTGGCTGTATTCACTGCTCAGGTTTGAGCTGGAAGCAGTGACATGGGACACAAAGGTGGTAGGGCCCCACCAAGACAGGGACATGAGCGATGGCAACGCCGTGTAGGGCCAAGAAAGGGCAATACAACCCTTACCCTGAAAAAATGAGCCAGCCTCAACTACAAACACATCAGGGCTTCCTAAAATCCCCCAGCAGTAGCTTTCTTCCCAGTTTTCACAGTTGGCATCTGACCAAAGAAAGCTGTTTTTTCAACATCTGCGTATACCAACAGAGGTCAGGGAATAACATCACTACTTTTGACAAAATGGAAAAGCAAGGAGTCCGAGTTTTTTTAAAAAAATCCTTAGAAGAAAGCCTAGGTAATAAATCCATTTCCTTTAGCAGGATGGGTGCCAGTCTGGCTCTTAGATTGATTTTTTTTTTTCCCCCAGATGCCAAGGAAAGAAAAAGCAAATGTTGCAGTGTTCTCGGGCACTTCTTTTGTTTCGGCTCCCATTTAAACACGTCCATTTGCCGCGCGTCCCTGGCTGCTTCTCGCCATTATATAATCTCTGCTTCTCCAAGGCAGGGTGCTCTCCCTTACTGCAGGGCAACTACTGAAGCCGAGTTGTGTAACGCTGCCGGATAAAGCTGTTCCAGGCTGAAACGTGGCATGCAAGTTATTAGGTTGAACCAGGACTGTTTTGCCCTTTTTTTTTTTTTTTTTTTTAAACTGAAAAGAAAAAAAAAAGGGGGAGTTTCTCCAATCTGTGGGCTAAACAACATAAATTTGTGGGTTGAAGCCTTTGCAGGATTTGGAAAACATGGAAATGACTTAAAGGCAAAGTAGCTCTGAAATGTGATGAGCAGCCAACCTGTAATAAGGTATAATCACCTTTGGCATTTGGGAAAATAAACATGACAGAAATGGCGCTTTAAAATTTGATCAGTTACTACACACTTACGCGTATATTGCACTAACTAGATAGCTAGGTGTCATCGCATGTCTTAAAAAGCGTTTTTGTGGACACCATGTATATGTAGATGTATGATCTGTCAGTAAATTATATGCTGTGGGCCTAAATCCAGTCTTGCACTCTCTCTCCTTCATTACTGCTACTCATTTTCAGAAAATATTTTTATAGGAACAATGAACCATATTTAAATAACATTAATGGTCCCTGCCTCGATGCAGAGAGGAGGGAAGAGTAACAGGTTTGCCGTCTCAACGGTGAGCGTTATCCCACGCCAGTGGTTCTTTGACAGGCAACATCAAATGCCACGGCTGGTTGTGAATTTTGTGATCTCCTCTGGCGTGTCGGGAGCGTGTTTTCTAAAAGCACTCCTCCTGCTGAAAACAAAACGGGATTTCTACAAAGTGGGGTTTGCCAGTTTGAACCAAGTGTTGAGTCGTGCCTCATCCCTGGGATCGTTCCCCTGGCTGAAGCAAATGCCTGCCTTTGAGTTTTAACCGGGATAACACTTCTGCGCTGCCTCCAACACGTATCTCTGTACGTTTATGAGCTCAGAAGGCAGAGGTGGCGCGTCCCGGAGCTGCTGCCTCTTCGGAAGGGGGAGTACAAGCCTCGCTAAATTGTGTGGCCTTGGGGTTTGCCGGGAAAAATGTAAAGTGTGTTTAATAATTGACTTAAAATGAAATTATCCCGAGCTCCCGTGTCTGCCCACGGAATAAAACACCAGCTCGCGGTACGAAAACACGCTCAGCTGAAGGGGAGGTTTAGTACTTGGGGAGGCGCAGGCACTTTCTGGCGAGGAGCCGGCCCGGGAGGGAGGGAGGCAGGGACGGAGGGAGGGAAGCACGGACGGAGGGAAGGAGGCAGGGACGGAGGGAGGGAAGCACGGACGGAGGGAGGGAAGCACGGACGGAGGGAAGGAGGCAGGGACGGAGGGAAGGAGGCAGGGACGGAGGGAGGGAAGCAGAGACGGAGGCAGGGAGGGAGGGCAGCTGTCGCAGCCCCCGGTTCCCTTCCCCGACGCGGGGGCTGCCAGGGCCCCCACGGGGCGGGCAGGCGGGCGCCAGCCGCGCCGGGCTGCCGGTGGGAGCGGGGAAGCGCCCGGACACCCCCCCTTCCCCCGCGAACCCCCGCAGTCGC
>VZSF01000356.1:98297-220813 GCA_013398295.1 Chionis minor
GCCCTGCCCCGCCGAAAGCAAAAGTTCACGCCGTGTCACGGCGCCGTCCCCGGGCAAACCAGGCGGCAGCACCGCCGCCTCCCGCTCCCTCGGAGCGGCCCAGCGGGGCCGGGGTTCAGCAGCCGTGTGGTGGGGGTGGCCGTGGGGCGCTGCGGGGGGCTGCCCGGCCCCGGGAGGGGGAGGGGGGAGAGGAGGGTGTCGGTGCCGACAGCCGCCCCGGCGCGGCGGAGTTTGCCGTCGGGCGGCGGAGAGGGGGTAGAAGCAAACAGGGATGGGGAAAGAGCGGAGGCAGGACAAGGGTTGCAGAAATGCCGTGTGTTTAATGAGTAAGCGGCTGTATTTGTCTTCGATGGCTTTGTTAAACTCGGGTTGCGGGAGCGTCTTTCTGCTGTTGAAGAGTGGGACCGAGTTTCCTGCTGCAGCGCAGCCTCCGCGGCCGGCTGGCACCGGCGACCTGCTGGCGGCGGGGATCTGGGGATTCGGTGCCCAGCCCAGCGCAGGCTGGAGCCGAGCCGGGCCGTAAGACCCGCTGCCGGAGCCCCGCCTGGCCCCCAGCTCCCAGGGGGAACCCGTTCGGCCAGGTCCCAGGTGGCCCCGAGCCTGGCGTCGCTTGGCGTCGGGCTGGGGGGCCGCGCTGGTCCTCACCCCCCGGCTCTGCACCCCTCTGGGCGCTGAACGCTGCTGCCAGCACGCCCTCTGCCACCGAGGCCTCTGTCGGGAGACCGTCACCCGCCTGTGCCCCTGCTGCTGTCACCCACCTGTGCCCCGGCTCGTGGCGGAGGCAGAGCGCGTAGTTCCGTGGCAGTGTTGCGTGACAGCGGTGTCAGAGTAAGCTTGAGCCCTCTGCGTAAAGGCAGAGCCTCCTCCGCCCTGCGAGGGATTAAATGGTGGCAATAAATGCGTGGGGTGCACGCACCTCCCGTCCTGTCGGCGCGTCCTGGTGTGGTGGTGACTTTGGCCCAGTTTTAGGGCCAGCCAAACTCTGCAGTGCTGTGGCAGAACTGTCTGTTTTCCAGTTTTGCTTCACTTTCTAGTATCTGTAATATTTGCCTCCTTCAAAAAAAAAAAAAAAAAAGGGAAGTGTCAACTATAAAATCCCGTATTTGTGTATTTTTAATTGCATGGCTAGGAATGTTTGTTACATCAGTTTTTTATACGTTTATTTTTTTTCTGAGGTAGGCAACGTCCTTCTAAGGAAATGCAGATTAAACTCACTTGTAGCTGAGGGCTTTTAAGGCTTTTGAAACTAATTTGTTCGTGTCTATCGGTGTGTTTGACTAAAAAATTTAAAGGATAATTGTCTGAAGGCATCTTTCATGAAACCCCTTAATAGGAGTGAAATGATTGATAGCTGTCAACTTTTAAATAAGGTAATCTGTCACTTGAAAATGCTGGTTTTGGTTGGTCGTCCCCCCATCGTTCCCCCCTGCCTCCCCCCCACCCTGCCTCTGGTGGTATTTCAGTCTCTGTGAAAAAAGCAAGATACATCAGGTGCCTTTTCAGAATGAGTAGAAGAGAACTAAAAACTAAACTAACCAAGCTAAAATCAAAGCAAAGAACTCCCAAATTGGAGCGAGCAGAGGAAAAAAAAAAAGAACTCTGCCAGCTGTGTAACTTACTAGGTGCTTCCTATTCTACTGCTGCTCTTCCTGTGGAGCTTCAGCAAATAAGAAGTGTTGCGCACCTCCTTCTGACAGCTCGAGCTCTTCCTATGCCCACATCCCTCCGCTACAGCGGGGAGAGCCGTTACCCATCTGGTTTTTGGCTGTGGTACCCTCTGATAGGGTGCAGTAGGTACCCTGCCACTGCCGGCGGGTTAAGTACGCATGTAGTTGCCTACCCTAATTAAATAGTTACTGTGTTGTGTGTTGGACACATGTTGCCCTAATCCCTTCCTTTGGCTGCACCAGGGCCAGGCCGCTCAGAAAGTTAAAAACTTGCAGGTTTTGCCACATTAGCCAGGTGAGCGCAACCTTTCTGAAACGCATTTTCCAGTGGAGTTACTGCAGCTGCTGGGTGTCAGTGCTGTAACTGATTTGTTCGAGGCGTGCGGCCCGTTTGCCTCGTTTATCATTGTTTATCCACGGCTTAGTTTAGGTAAGGATTACTTTTATTTTTCGGTTTCGGAGCTGTTGGCTTGCTCGTGCTCTGGGGGACCCGCTGCGGGCGCAGGGCTGGGGGTGAAGCCTGAGTCAGCCGAGGGCCCCGGCCGAGGGGGAGCATTGCTCCAGCCATGAGCACGGATCAGCAGCGGACTTTTCTGCTGACAGAGGGAGCGCGGGTTCGCCTTAGAGCCTGGCACTGACTTAGGGCCGGGAGTACATTGTGCGCGGGTGTTTCGCAGTCTGAGAGAGGGCGTTTGGTGGTTGTGGTTGGTTGGTTTTTTGTTTTTGTTTTTTTTTTTTTTCCCCCTTCTTAAATAAAGCTTTGAGACACTTCATCTTGTTGGAGTTTGCGTATTTGCAAGTGCAACAAGGCAGCCTACAAATTCTATGCAGAATCTATGAAATACTCAAGAAATTAAAAAGAACACGCGCTTTTCTGCACAGTGGCAAGGCTGTGTTTCTCACCCAGAAGACAAGGGCTAACGGCTCCAATACTTGTGAATGTGTACTGCCCTGATATAATACCTGATGCTGAGCTGCTTTTTAATTTTTTCACTGTATAAAAAAGTTCAACGGTGTCAACATTAGCTGTTAGGAGCTCAAAATAGCCTCCAAGTTCTTCTGAATAAAAACATTCAAATAAAAATGGCTTTTTAAATAAGAACAGAAACTAAAGGTCGTGACATAAAATTACTGAAGTAGGTAAAATTGTTCTCAGTTGTACACACAAAGTAGTTTATGGCAGACTTTTGTAGCACAAACCGTGCTTTGTGAACAAAATGCCCCCTTGAACTCTAGGGGAGCAAAGTCCGCGTGGCCCCCCCGCTCGACGGCTGCCTTGACTGAAGCCCTTGGGATGGGCTCTGCCACCCCTGCTGTATTGTTGGATGTGAAGGAGTGCCAGCAGCGACCTGCCTTGCTCAGAGAAAGCTGAAGCAAGAGCAAGATCTGGTTCAGAGATAAAAAAGAAATGGTTGTGAAAGTTGCATGGAAGAATGAAACTTTTCTCCTCGTAGTAGTCGAGTGAAAGCAACGTTTGCTTTTACCTGTGCTCGTGGGGAAACACAGGGCTTAAGATGGTCTTTAGTTCTCCAAGAACTTCACTGCAGCTGTAGATAACTCTTCCTTTACTCAAATCTGACAGCTTTTTGGCTAATCATCATATATAAAACATCTCTGTGAAGTGCGTATTTCATGATGTCTTTGCTTTATGGCAAGATTGTTGAGATTTATTGTAAAGGAGCTACCACAGTTAAGCTCCCTTGAATGGCCTCATCCTTTTAGTCTGCTTTTGAAAATGGGTTCAAATAAAAACCTATAATTTTTCTTAAACAGAAAACATAGAGTTTTGGTGGCACTTACCTGAAGTTGGTTATTTTTTGCAGTGGCAGGTGTTAAGGTCACATGGGTATTTACACCTCCTTGACTTCTTGTCCCAAGGAAACTTGATCACCTAAATTTATTTGTTGCCATTGCTGAAGGAATGAGAATAGATGGTATCTAGCTGCAGAAGGATCAATGGACCTAAGCCTGAAAACCTGAGTTAAAAACAGGTGTGGGACGTGTGCTTCAGGTGGCCTTACCGTAGGAATACTCTGTGGTGATGACTCTAGTTGGTAGTGAATTGGTCTCCATGCAAAGTAAATTCTGGGTTGTGGTGTATATGATTCGAAAGCCACACGTAGTATGAAGTGTTTGAAAGACTTTGAGAAATCAAGAGCAGTCTTCATGAAGTTGTCCAAAGCTTTTGATTCTTGATCAGTGAACAATTTAAATCGTGGAAACTTACACAATTTATTTAAAGTGAAACGAGTACGTCTTCGTGAGGGTTTTTACCACGCATTTTTTTTTCTATGTGGAAATATCACAATTGAAGATTGTCTTGAAGAATTGCTGTGTATTCCCTCAATGCTGGTTACGTACCTGTAGGGATTTACCTCTCTCCCTTTAGGTGCTTCTGATCCTTCGGTGATTTGCGGACCCCCTGACATCATGCATTGCACTGTATGTACATAGAGCACACATGTGCATATATAAGTATTATGTTTAGTTTTCTTTTTCTGGATTCTGCCAAATTAAATGTGGCTACAGTCATACCTTTCTACGTGTGCCACTAGTAATAGCCTCAACAGCTGGAAACTGTAGCCACATCTGCACTGCCGTGACACCTCATCTCAGTGGAGGCACGCTCGGAGAAACAGCCAGACCAGTTCCACCCCACTGTGAGTTTTACACTTTAGTGGTCTGCATACCCGCTTGCTACAACTCAAAAATCCTTGGTAGCAGCCTTCCTTGTCTGTCTGTGAGTCACCAGCTTGCGTTTTGCTAAGTAAGAGAGAAGCTTTCAGGTAGGAAAAGTTCAACTTAATCTTTGCAGGTGCAAGGTGCTCTCCTCACTTTCGCCCGAATAACTCCTGGGGAAGCTGTATCACAATGCCCAGCCCATAACTGTTTATTCCTTTTAAATTTAATTTTGTTTCTCCTTTTATGTTTGCCCTATGGACCTCAGCCCTTGCTTGAAGGAAAAAGCCCATTCCGACCTCAAAGCTGTATGTTGCCACCGTGTTTTTGGGGCGGTGTGTGGGTTTCCCTGGCCCCATCCCACGGGCAGGTTGCGGCCGGGAGGGACAACGCTGCCTCTCAGCTGCTGGGATGCTCAAGATGCACCCGCTGCCAGTGGCTTGTGCCATCTTATGTGATGTGTCCCAGTGTTCTTGGGTGGTTTGGAGCTTCCCATCAGGGTCTTGAATTATGTATTGGAAATACTGTCCATTTTCTTTGTCCATTTTCTATTTGCTGTGATGTCTGTTCCGTTACTTTTATGATTATAGGGAAGATTGAACACCCAAACAAAGTGCCTGAGTGGCTTTGTGTACTGACGTAATGAACTCAATTTTCCTGAAGTGCCCGACTTTAAAGAACTTTGGTATGGAAACGAGGTAGCTGCTCTCTTTGCCACCGTATTCCTTACAAAACGCTCAGCTGCTTCCTTAGTATCATTATTTTTGTATCACTTGCACTGCTTCACAAGTTGTCAGTGAAGTTGGTGGTTAAGGGAACTTGGACTTTTGCTGCCTGGGGTAGAGAAGGGAAGCAGAGTAGTATGAGGAGTCAAAGATATTTAGGTAAGGTATGAGAAGTTGTTTTGTTTTAGGTTTTTTTGATACAATGATCAACCATAAAATAGGCATTATTTTTGTTATGTTAGGTTTCTTTACAAGACTCCAGAAACGATGCACTCCCAAGATGTCTGTTCAGACTTTTTTTCAGTTTCCAAAGCGTAATACTACCTAAATATATGCTCCTCTGTTTACACAACTGGTGAATATTTTGTAAAATGAGCACTTGGCTTTTGGAACAAAAATGCTGATACATTTTGAAGCCACAGATTTGTGAAATATGTAGGGCTGTGGCTACAGCAATTCAACCTTCAGCCCCTTCTGTTTTGGGAGGAAGTTTGTACTTGGGAATCCTTGGGAAACAAGGATTTGTAATGGAAATGATTTTATAACCTTGAGTAATGAATAGTGAAGTTAGACATAGTGAAGACACCTGGTAAATAGTTTACAGTTTTCCTCTTTCAGAAATAGGTAAAAGATTTACTGTAGTGTCAACTCCTTTGAAAAAGGAACTTCACACTCACTGTTTGCAGTGATGCTGGCTGCAGCTAGTCATAGTTAAGCGTATGGTAGCACATACTAATATTTTAATGAGTTTTGTAGCATTTTGTTTGTAAGTCTGGTTGCCAAAATGGGTTTTAAATATTGGGGAAACACTGCTTTTTGTGATGATAGGCTGCACTTTACAAACGAAGTGCACTGGGAAGAGTCACTCTTTGAAGAACAGCATCTCTGCTGGTTCATGGAGAGCTTCAGCATGAATTAAATTAATCTCTGAGGACAACTGCTATTCACATATAAGTATTACTTCTAAATAGTAAATGTTATTCACACGTGTTCATACAACAAAGGTGCTTCATTCTGGTACTGTAGTTCGTGATGTGCAGATAATTTAAGTTAGCAGTGCAGCAGCTGTATTATGAAGTTTTTTGGTAGGTCTCCATTCCTAACGGAGGAGGTAGAGGAATAAAAAGAAAAAAGTCAGCTGCTTTTCCTGGATTGATGATTATCTGCTAAGAACTTTGTTAGGCCTCGTGCTCTTGCTAGATTTTGATAGTGGATACTGATCTTTACCAGATCACTTAAAATAATACCTAAGGAGGCAAATGTATTTAGTTTTGAAGCACATCTGCAGCAAATAGTACAGGTTTAGCAACATTTTCCTTTGTGGTAAATGGGACCAGAAGTGGCCAGATTTAAAAATGTAGTCACTGAAAACCTCCTGGGACTCTGACAGCTGCCGCATCAGACAGAGATTAGAAATTTGCTGGAGGAGTGGAGCGTGGCACTCGATTTGCTCAGACAACTTATGTTAAAGGCATCTTGCATCACTGCGCAGTATCAATGATTGTTACAGTTCCGTTTGAAAGTACATCTTATTCTGGAGTTAATTAAGCTTAAAGGTACAAGTCTTCTCTTGTTCTTGCCTTAGAAATTTAACTTTTGGGAATGCTGGGAATCTAGGCAGCGGGAAGTGTGTTCCTTCCCGTCGCCGCTTCAAGCCAGCGCGCCAGGGATGGCTGTGACTGCGTTTCTCAGCAGCCCGTGTTTCCCCGGCTGCTTTGCTGGTGTGTTAACGGCAGCCCCGGCTCACGTCGGTGTGAGCGCGTGGGGCTCCTTTCTCGTTTTGTCAAGGCTGTTTTTATTGCCTCGGTCTAAGGGGTGGGTAAGTTCTGCGGCCTGGCGTGTGCGGGCTTGAGAGAACGTACTGTGCATGTGTGGGACGTGGTCTCTAAAATAGTACATATTCAGATTTAAATTTGGATTAATTGCCAAAAAAGCATTTGCAAGCAGAGGTGTCCTTAACCCCTGGTATTTGCCAACTAGGTTATATCTCCTAGCTAGACTTTGTGGCATGTATGAGCTCTTTATTTAATTAGCATTTTATTTTATTTTTTTTTAATATCTATCATTCAGAGGCCACTTCACGTCAGGCCTCCATGGTCTTCCCCTGCACCAGGATGTGAAATGCTGAAGTGGGCTGCTCTCTGCTTCTTGGGTGTTGGCATCTCCCTCTAAAAATGTTAAGAGACACCTCCCACCCCCACTCCCATTTTAATTTATTTAGTACCAGAATGAAATTTTCATCGTGCGCAGAAATCAGGAAATTAAACACTTCTTTTGATGAAATGAGTGGTGTGCATACGTGAAGGAGTGATACACGTAGGCAGCCTTTGTGCTCTCCATGGAAACCGTAGTTTTGGGGAAAGTTGAAGGCTCATGAAGACAGGAGATGCAGAGGTGAGGCAGAGCCACAGCTCCCCGGCTCAGCCACCGCTCTCTTGCTCCGCTGGTGATATTGCAGGGGAGGAGAGCAGCAAGCGAGCAAAAGTGCTGGGTCTGGGAGGGCTCTTCACCTGGAGCTGGTTGCAAGTCGGGCTGGAGCTGGCCGTGCATAACTGGCTGCCTTCTGGGGAACCCCTCTTCTTGCTGGTGGTCTCTGCTTTAATGCTGCAGTGCCACGTGTCTCCTGGCATAGGCAGAACTTGTGACTTTTATGTTTATACGCTGACCTATTTAAATGTATACAATTTAATTTGTTTGATTTGTTTTCTTCTTTTTTTTTTTGGCAGTTACCATGAGTGGGTGGCAGAGGGTCTTTGAAATTTTTTAAATTTTTTTAAAATTTTTTTGGGAAGGGGAGCTCTGGACCGTTGGGATACGGACATTCATTTTGTGGAAGAAAATGGAAGTGAAAATTGCATGCTTTTTCTCCTCTTCCAAAACAAGGGCTATATGCGTAGTTCAGAATATGGACTCTAATTGTCCACGTACTGTCGGCAGTCTCGCTTGCAATGAGAAGGTAGCAACTTCTTCAGTTTTCTTATGCTTAACTCCAGAAACTGTGACGTGGGTGGAGTTTCACTTACCCATCACTGACTTTTCAAACTACGCAGTTAGATAAGACTGAAGCAACTTGCTATAAATGTGGTGACTTGTTAGACGGCATTTATTGTGCAAATGAGCTGACATCCTGCAAGGTCAGCAGAAACGCTTAATGTTTGCCTGGATGGAAATTAATTAAAATTTGGCGACTGAAATTAAAGGAATGGATTTGTTGCCCGTTGTGTTATATGAAGCTGCCTTTCAGTTCCCACAGTGGGAATTAGCACAATTGCAAATGTTTTTTTGGCATGTGTGAGTTTGAAGTCCCAGTTGGTACTAAGTTCTGGCATCTGTAGCTTTCTCAGATTTAGGCAAAACTTGTTTCACTTTGTCTGCTGCCCTTTAATATATGTTAAGTGTATTTGAAGCTGCTAACAGGAGTAAGGATACTAACAATCCAAAAATACACTGTTGTGGTGGTGGTGGAGGCTGGTTTGCTAGAAGTTTGCATTTGCTTAAAACTGATTCAAGTTAATCTGCTAATTTGAATGTAATTGTTACAATAAAAAAAAAAGTAGTACCTGTGCCGTACATATCTTGGATATGTATCCAGATTTAAATTTTGATTGCCAAAAGCATACTTACAGACTGAGAGATCTTTAGTGTTTGCCAACTAAATTATATCTTATAGCAATGCTTTGCAATATATAGAAACTCCTAATTAGATATTCAAAAAATGAAGATGCTGTTATTCAGAGATGCTTCATAGCAGGCCTCCGCAGTTCTCCCCTGTCAGGATGTGAAAGGATTATGTGCTCTGTGCTCCTGCTCGCTGTTAACGTGTTGATTTCCCTTTCCAAAAATATTCTCTTCAAATGTGAACCGTCAAATTAAATGTAATTGTTTGCAACCCCCACAACCCCTTCTCCCAGAAAACCTGGCTCTGAAGGCATCCTGGTGGCGCGCTGAGACAAGAGGGATTATTCCTGCTGTTGTCTCCCCTCTGGAGATGCGTAATTAGCAGGTGTAATTTGTAACTGTTTGGTTAGTCCCGCTCTTCTTTCCTTTCCCCGCTTTGCTCCCTTCCCCTGCAGCACTGTCCGGTGGGGTCCAGCATCGGAGCGCTGCGGGGCCGGCTCCGAGGGCTGCTCCCTGCTGCCCGTAGCAGGATTCCTCTTGGAGGCAAGGGTTGGAAGGGGTGAAGAGGTGGGGAGGTGTGAGCAGAAGGCTCATCCGGGAAGCCCAGAGCCTGGCTCCTGCTCCGGATCTGGCAGGCTGGTGCTGCGCAGGTGTCTCTGGGTGCTGGAGCCGTGACTGGGTGGCTGCTCCGTGCTGGAGCTGGCGGGGTCCTGCTGAAGCACTGCTGTCCAGCGGGCCCGGTGGTGGGTGCTTCCCCCCTTGCTGCTCAGGTGCGAGGGGAAGCTCAGGGAAAGGAATCCCATTTCCTCTTAGCAGTTACAGGGAGGAGTTTGTAGTGATTTCACCCCATGGGGCTCCTTGCTACTTAAGGCAGTTCAGCTACTTCCCTTGACCTTTCTGGAGGATACCGTGCTGCTGCCTTTATTTGTAGAATTATAGAATGGTTTAGGTTGGAAGGGACCTTAAAGATCATCCAGTTCCAACCCCCCTGCCATGGGCAGGGACACCTTCCACTAGATCCGATTGCTCAAAGCCCCATCCAGCCTGGCCTTGAACACTTCCAGGGATGGGGCATCCACATGTTCCAGTGTCTCACCACCTTCACAGTGAAAAATTTCTTCCTGATATCCCATCTAAATCTCCCCTCTTCCAGTTTGAAGCCATTACCCCTCATCCTATCACTACATGCCCTTGTAAAAAGCCCCTGTCCAGCTTTCTTGTAGGCCCCTTCAGATACTGGAAGGCTGCTATAAGGTCTCCCTGGAGCCTTCTCTTCTCCAGGCTGAACAACCCCAACTCTCTCAGCCTGTCCTTGTAGCAGAGGTGCTCCAGCCCTCTGACCATCTTCGTGGCCCTCCTCTGGACCTGCCAACATGTCCCTGTCCTTCTATTCCTTGGGATGGTCTTTTAGCATTGCCAGAGGTTCAGATGAGGAAAACAATGCTAACGAGAAATAATTCGTGATGGAAGTGTTGTTCCAAGATAAATGTTTATTGCCTATATTCATTAGTATTACAACTATTTATTTTTTTTTTAAATGAGCTTTTTGGTGGTGTTAAGGAAGGTTGAGTTGCCAGAGCCAGATCTGAGTCAGGTGTTTGCAGTTGCTGTTTGCCTCTCGCCACTGCTGCGCTCGTCCTACTTCAGCCCCGCTGCTCTGAGCTGAGCTCTGCTGGGCTGACGGATCTGCAGCTCAAACCAGAAGCTATTTGGAATTCAGGGTGAGGATACAGCCTCACGTGTGATCTGATCGCGTCGGGTTACATAATTCAAACATAAATAAAAATGCGCTACATATTTTTATCTAGCTAGATATATTTAGACCTTGATTAATATCTAGAAATCTATCGAGAAGGAAGTAATACCAAATAAAATGGTGTAATTTGGTTGGTTTTTTTTTTTTTTTTTGATGTGAAAACCCAGAGTGTTGACTGCTTGCTTAAAAGCTTTACTTTTTCATAGTTATTACAGTATCTTGGCCGTGCCATCCTTGGGATGGCATTAAGGCAGAGCTGGAAGGCACCTGTGTTTTAAACGCAGGGGGCACGGTGCTGGGAAACCTCGGGGAAGGATGGAGAGGGCTGAACTGGGAGCGTTCTCTTTCGTCTCAAGTTCGGAGTTTAATTTTTTTGCCTTATTTCCCCCTTTTCCTTGATGAATGTACACAGTCTCCGAGTAAAACCTTGGTGTCAGATCTTTATGGCTGAGGATTTGCCTTTGCTGCAAGAGCTGAGCGTCTCTCCTAACGTGGCGTGAGTGTATATTCCACCCGCTGGAGTATTAATGCTGGTCTAGGGTCTGGTCCCTGCTCCTGTTGGTATGTTGTGCCCTGATCCACCGATGTCGTAAATCCAGCTAAATGCCTTCTTGAAATAAAAACAAGGACGGGTGTTTAAAGCAGTGTTTTAAAATGCAGCCTGTTGCAATTGATTTTGGGAAAATAAAGAGATGCTATCTTAATGCAGACTTTTCCCTGCTTGTTAGGAAACTTGAGTCGCTCTTGAATAATCCAGTTTGTTCAGTCTATGAAAACCTGATACTGCACTCTTGCCTATTTCTTCTTTACCGTTCTGTGGCAATGACACAGTAATAAGTATTAAAAGGAGAAACCATAATCTTCTCTGCTTGCAGGCCAAGCCAACGCTAGTCATTCCCTGATGCTATGAAGTCATCCTTTGCTTTGAGGTTTCTAACTAAGATTTTGCTCCAAACGTCTGCTCTGGGTGAGCGGCAGGGGCATTAGCGAGGGAGTCCTGGTGCCCTCCCACCACCTCCGACCCTTCTTCAGGCCATCCTCCTGTGTGTGGTTGAGGAGACCAGTTCTGCAAAGTCCACCCCGTCCTTTGACAGTGATCCCTCCTTCCCCCTTCTGGAGCTCTGGAACAAAAATGAAGATGTAAATGAATGTGCAATGATTGCACAACCCGGTTATGCAACGAAGCTGATGTGGTAGTGTATACATATGTACAAAATGCCTTTTGAAAAGATGACATTAAGCACAGTTTCACTACCTTCTCACCGAAGTGGAGGGCAACTGCATTACTGGCTTCATCCCCTGGTTGATTAACCTGCGTATTAAAGCACATCAAATATTTAGCTTCTGTTGACAGAGCATTATTGTTGATGGAGCAAAAAAATAAATTGGTTCTTGGAGACTGTTTATTTGGGAAAGAGTTTTTTAGCTCGGGGCCCAGAGTCCAGGCAATTAACGTTACGGTAGTCAGCCCAGGGGCAGTGTCCTGCACTATAGGGAGCTTTTGTACCGTCAGCATAGTCTGAACTGTCTAAGTGTGTGTTTTGTTTCTTTTTTTCAAACGCACGATGGAGTTTCAGTTGGAGGCATCGTGTGCTCGGCCAACAGGTCCATGAGCGAGTGCTGAGCGTTCCTTGCAGCTGGGAACCCAATTACTTACTTCCTAGGGTTTTTAATTTCTCTGGAAGATGACGTGCAGCACTGCTGACCCCTGTCTTTTCTGTGAAGGAGGGCGACTGATGGCACGGTGCTTCAACTGTGTTTTTGGGGCAGGCTGATTGGTAAGGCTGCCTTGACATGGAATGTGATGCAGGCGTTTGTCACTTCCCTGGCGACTTACCTTGCGTGTCACGCGGGCTGGTGCCCAGTGCTGCCCTGGGAGCCTGGACTGGGATGGCAGCTGAGCAGAAGCGTGAGCCCCTCACTACCTTCACTCACCCACTCAGGGGTGTCTCCTGGCTACCTGTGTCCTCTGTGGAGCTGTGAGTGAGCTGGGGGTGACTCCATCGGTGGATGTTATTACCATGCAGCTTCTTGCAAATGCCTTGGACATAATTGCTGATGCCTTGGGGCAGGGGATAGACTTCCTGAGGTCCCTTCCATGCCTGCAACGGAGCAGATTTACATTCAGGTACTGGGCCTGTGGGAAGTTGTTCTCCCAGCGAAGATGTGCAGTCTCTAGAAACTGAATCTATCCCTTCTTGCCAGGAATGGCTGGTGCTGTCCTTAATGTGATGTGCTGTGGCACTTGACCTCGCTTTGGCTGGTACTTTTTTGCTGATGTGTGGGAAAATAATTTTTTTTGTCTCTCAGTTGCTTCCCTTCCTGCTTCTGTATGAATTCCTGGTAGGTAGAACAGAAAGGATCATATCTTTATACATAATGCTTATTGCTGATTGAAAGGAAAATTCTGCAAACTAAGCAAGTAGACTGACCTGACGACTCCTCATGACAACAGCCTAGTTTAAGTTAACATTCAGAATATTTTTATCCTAGTTTACTCCTTAGAGGCTAATAGAGTGCTGCTAGAGTAATTTTCAGATGAATCATGCCATCTGCCATGCATGCTTTGCTGTTTCAGCAGTACAGGAGGAGAGGGAATATATACATACAGTGGTCTGAAACAGTATGTTTGCATTCACTGTAAAATTAATTTAAGTTTCAGAGCTTTTTTTTTTTTCTTCCTAGCAGGCATTTTATATTTTTTGCTTTGTTTATCAGTTTAACATGCGGCTGCAGCACTGATATTGCTCTGTTGGGTACTTGGTGACAAACTTTGCAGAGACTCACAAAGCGCAGGGCACGCTTGATCTGGCCTGCTAGTGAGTTGAAGTGGAGCCCTGCAAAGTCCTTTTTTGAAAACACAGTTCAAATGTTGACCCTCGGGACTGCCAAACTGAGACAGCTGTAATTTGCACCCCACTAGCAATAAAAAAAATTATAATAAAAAAGTTGTAGAGAAATGGAACTGGAGCGGGTAGCCTGGCAGTGTAGAGGGAAGGGTCACTTGTGGAATGAGTTCTGTAGAGGGCTGATGGTCAAGACTTGTTCTTCCAGGAGCTCTCCTGAGCCAGGGGAGGAGCGTCCCCAGCACGCAGCCGTCTTACCTGTGGGAAAGAGCAAGCTGGCATTTGAAACCAAAAATTCATAACCACAGTGGAGCATTGGACGTGTTGTGTCCCATCTTGTGTTTTGTCCTGAAGCAATTATTTGCGAGACTAGCCAATCTCTTAGTAAGGTTCCTGGGTTTGGATTTAGGTTTGGAGAGGGCTGGAATCATAACGTTGAGGAGTTTTTACTTCAACCCTATCCCGTCTTTGAGAACAGGCTATGATATTAGATAATGCTTCAATTACCAGGCAGAGTAAATTCTTCTGTTCTAAAATATTAAAAATCTTCCCTTGCTGCCTATCCTAAAGATCTAATTTTCTCGTAAACTAATTTGGCTGGTGTACTGTTACACTGAAAAGTACTAATAGATTTTGTGCTTTGTTCACGTCTTTAAGCTTTTTACGAGACTTTTATCTCATGTGCTTGGCTTTAGTGCCCCAATAAACCCTATTTGAAGAAATTGAGAGCAAAATACTGAAGTGTGGAGCAATTAAGCTGTTTTCCTCCCTTTTCATGTATTTCACCCCCAGCCCTCAAGGGAATGATATATCTGGTAAACTCCAAAATTAATTATATGAGGTCAGTTGAAGGCCTAAACAATAGCATAGTCTCTTTTTCAGGCAAGAAAGACAATTTTTAAATGCCAGGAATTAAAAGCAAAGATTGCTTGCCTATGGAGAGGAGTTGTTGCACCAGATATTGAGCTGACACGCAGGCAGATCTCTGCTACCCTTAGATGAGGATTAGTTTATGCCCTGAAGCAAATGGGTTATTAACTCTTGTAATTTTATTTTAGCATGTTTAACAACAGATACTGTTGTTTATAAAACCCATTTAATCCCTTTTTAATCGCTGCAAGTTATTTTCCAGTAGTTATCCTGCAGCCATGGGTTCCAATGGTTAGTTATTTACTGAGCAAAACATAGCATTTGTCTGTTTGACGGTGTATTTTTTTACGTCATTCTTTAAAAGAAAAAAAAAAAAGTTGGGCTTTGACTTCTGTTGCCTCCTCCTCCCTCTTGATTCCCCAACTCTGCAAACACCTCTAGCAGCCCCTTCCTTTTGCTCTTTACTCTTCGGACTCTCTCTGCTGCATCCTCATTTCCCTTCACTTTTCCCTGGCCGCTGTGGTTGCTGATGTGAAACGTCAGCAGATAATCCCAGCAGATTTTTATTAGCTTGGGCTTTGCTCTGTGCCTCAAGGCATTTATTGATAAATAGGGGCCTTGTATTATGGGATGTATGAACAGGAGCATGTGACTGTCCTCTGCATTGCATTTGAGAATGTAGGAAATAGCGGTGGCGGTGGTGGTGTCATGATGCTCTTAAAGGAGGCAGTGCCTTCTCTTAGAGCCAAGGGTACCGCGGGGGAAAGGCTGGCAAGCTTTCAGGTGTGCAGGAGGTTCTTCGCGTGTGAAATAAAAGCTGTCAACTTCAAAACTGCAGAGATGAGTAGAAATATTTTATTTTTCAATGATGATCAGAGCAAGAGTGTCGTTGGCAGGTGTAGAGAAGAGGCACGAGGGGAGGTGGAGGGCTGAGTGCTGCTCCCAAGGGAGAGAGAGATGGAAGCTGTTGGAGTTTGGAGAGGTTGGTGGGAGGGGAGGAGAAGAATAACTCACTGTAGTTACTGATGTCATTGCTTGATCTTTTCCCCATGTTTCCTATCTGCTCCTGGGGCAAGAGCTGGTATTTGCTGTTTTTTCACCGCCAGCCAGCTGCCGTGCCATGCAGCGCAGATACCCAGCAGATGAACTGCTGCTGCAGCCTGTCTTTTGGAAACCAGGCCAAAGAGAGAGCGCACCAAACATCTTAATTTCAAGTTCTAATCAGAGTTGGAACAGAAGTAAGAAATATTTACACCAAAAATCACTTACCAGGTTAGGCGTCTTTAGCTAGGCACATTGTATAAAAGTAGCAGCAACCAATGCGTGTATGAAATACAACTCACGCCAATGTCTTTAGGCCTTTTACATTAGCCCATGGCTGCGGAGATTTCTTCTGAGGTAGAAGTTTCCAAGCTGCTCCAGCTGTTCTGCTGAACAGCAGGGTTTAGTAACACAGCAGCTGAATTTGCAGCTGTGGCCTGGGCCAGCATTTCATTTTCACCAGCCGGCTCTTGGGGCAGCATCCCTGTGGTGGTCTGGCGGCTGGTGTCCTTGCCCGACAGCAGTGCGCAAGACTGGGGATGTGGGCATGGTGGATGACTTCGTTGTGCTGCCCCCTGTAAATTTTGTGGTGACATACTTGAGACCTGCCTTCCTTTCTTGCTGGAGGTCAAGGGAACTGAAAAGGAGAATTTCGCTCTTCTGGACTATCCATGCTTGGATACACATGGGTGGTCCATCTGCTCAGAAAGAGGGGTGAAGAACCTCAAGCCTTTTCAGGTTTGTTGCTTAGTCCCAGCCATCGTGCTGGGATTTTTCAGCATCTTGCAAAAATCTGTTCTCTCCATGCTAGCTGCTGGGACGCAATGTATCAGTACTGCCTTGCACGTGGGGGTAATTTTATGCTCTGTCAAGTGTGTGTCTGAAAAGGGGTCCATATATGTGTGTATATATATATACACACATGTACACATATATGAACCCTATAAGCCACTTCCCAACGCAGCGTGAAAGATTAGGAACGAGAATGAGACAGTGATAACATTTCTGTCTTTCTGACTGTAGGAGCTTTGCCTCTTGGCTCTGATTAAAGCAGTATTTAGCCCATGAATATTTTTTTTTTTTTAACGTTGGGAGATCTGCTATCACAAGAGGTTTTGCCATCGGGGCTGGATGGCATAAAGTGAATACCTGACTGACTTGAAATTTCAATTTGATTAGTCTGTCTTTTGCTGGGAGAATCCCTTGCTCAGGCCTATCCCAGGGATAAATGAATCATGCAGAAGAGAAATTGAAATTGCCAACCAGGGCTTTAAGTTTGTTGCTGTTAAGTGACTGTTAAATGAGCTTTGCTGTAGGAAACGTGCCTTTTCCTAGAAACGTCTTTAACATGGTCTGAATTATACTGAAATGTGAAACTTCCTTCTAAAATTAAGGGCAAAAATAAAGTCAGAGGGCAGAATATGCTTTTATTGTCAGACACTTCTGACCAGGTTTATTGCTTGTGCTGCTGATTTGCTAAAGTACCTCTCATACTGAGTTTTATTACATGAGGAATAGAAATAGAGTAGCAAAACATATCTGTACTGACCTGAATATTCCCTCTCCCCATTAACACCATTTTTCCCTTGCCATGTTAAATCTTGCATTAATGTTAACATCAGTAGTGCCGGTAAGAAAAGTAGAACTCGCTTACCATTTAAGATTTGACTTTTCATCTTGTACTGGCAACCTAAAGACCATGAGTGTAACTGCTGATGGAAACTAGCTGTGCGAGAGCCCGGTGAGGTTCTGAGGTTCCTCTGCAGCGTTGAAGCTTCAAAGTAAGAAACAGAGGTTTCTTCTTTGTCCCTTTGCCCAGTTGGCTGGGCAGATCATAGTCCTCTTCTGAACTCTGTGTGAGGTTGCCTGAAGTTATAAAGCCTAATAGTTGCCTTTAGTTAAGGCTAGTGGTTCCTTTCCGTGTGTTGACTTCTGTGATTCAAAGTGTCTCTTGGTGTTGCAAGGGAAGCCCCTGGGTAACAGGAGAAAGGAAAGCAGACAGCTAGATATGAAGAGGGTTATGTAGCCTGCTTTTAGCTTAGGAGGCTGGTCTATTTGGGATCTGTAGTCGATGAGGGAGAATACATTCCTGCTCGAACTGTTCACAAGGAGAAACTTCATCAGGCATGGTGGATAACTCCCTAGAAGGGAGGCAGCCCTTGTGAACATCCCCAGAAATCCTTTTAGGCTCAAATGATGAGACACCATCCGTTTAGGGAAAAGGCCAAGGGACAGTTTCAAGTGTTCACAAAATAACCTTATCAAATTCAAGCCTGTCAGCCCGAGTGCATGGGACTAAGATGGTATCAGAGGCCATGTTGCTTCCGGCTCATGTGAGGACTGTGTATTTTAGCTCCTTGAGGTACTGGCCCAGTTTCCCCTGTTGTGCAGATGTGGAGAGTTTAGGGACCTCTAGGTTTTTCTCTGTACAGGCTATATTTTGGCAAACTGATTTGGAAACCAATCTCTGGGCATCTTCTTGTCCACACCACAGTGTCCACTAAAGGACTGGGAAGAAGGGTCTCTAAGAAGGATTAAAAACCCAAGAATCTGCTAGTCTGTAGAGAAGTCATGAGTGGCACATGCATAGCAACAGTTTGCTCCTCCAAGGAGGTGGAAAGGTGACAGTCTTACATGGGGTTCAACCAGTGCCTGACTCCATGCTGGCGAGCACTGGGAAGTCTTAACTCTGGTTTCCTAGAAGCTGAGCGGCACCACACCATTCACACGTCGCCTAGGTGTGTTTTTTTAAGATAAAAAGCATAACTTGCATGTGTTTGCAGTCTGAGATTGTTCTCCCCCTTTTCTGTTTTGAAAGCAAGACTTGTGGATACAGAGCAGTACGCAGTGCATCCCCGTTGGATATGATGAAACATGCTCTTTGAGCCAGAAATGGCCATGATGTCCGTCAGTCCCGGGCTTGCCCACTCCCAGGACAGACGGAAGAAATATGTGAGCTGCAAGTTGTTTTGTGCTTCCTAGAAAGTCTGTGAAGGCTGGATGCTTTCAGTATGGGGACAAAGGCTATAATGTGCCGGTAACCTCAGCTGGTTGCAGAGAAATTTCCTCATGGGGAGTAGTAGAGTTTTGAAAATCAAAGCAAACAAACGTGTTTTGGTTGCGGTGTTTATAAGAAAAGGCAAGAGAGGAAATGAGAAGACTTTGAAATGTGAGTTATATCATGAGTGCCATGAGTTGTTGTGTATTTCTCATTTTTTGCTTTGTAAAATCCCGCTTTCTCTTGCTGAGGTTTAATAAGGAAAGTTTTACTTTCTAAAGGGAAGACAATGTGTGTCACAAAGAAAAGGAGGATCTTAAAGGTATGTGATCTGCTACGTAACGGAAGGGTTTGTTATAGAGAAAAACTGCAACAGGACGATCTTACAGGATTTCCTATTAGTTCAAATAAACAATCTTTACCTGGAAGTGTGAACTCTTCAATAACATTGTAAATGCAGATGAGACTAACCGAAAAAGATACAGCATTAAATGAACGTTATAAAGAAGCTGCAATTAATAAGGAAGATAATTTGCTATGAATTGTATTTAAGAAAATGGCTATTCCCCTGTAGAAATTTAAAATAATCAAAAGAGTTAAAGAGCTTGTGCAATTCAAAGCTTGTTTGCTTTTTCCAACTTTGTTGTCCAGTACAAGGCATGATGTCTGTCTGCAAGTCTTGTCTTTAGACACATGTATTCTTTTCCATGATCTTTGGGTCAGAAGGAAGAAATTTTTTTGCTCTTACTGGTGTAGGCTAGAAAAGAGCAGGCTCTTGCTTTCAGAATTGGTGCTGTGTAATGTCATTGAATGGATCTGTTCACCTCACAATCCTAAAGGGATATAAATTTAAAAAAAAAATCCCAAAGCTTAAAAAGAACCATTCTTCCTGCATATTTGAGGGTTGAAATCCAAAGTGTTAAAGGGTTTAAAAAATTCTAAGTGTATCTGTGGGATATTTATAAATCCTAATTCCTTGCCATCCCAAATGCTGGGTGCTTGTGCTTTCCTGTAGTGTTGTCATTGAAATTGTTTTGATTTGTAATGCTTTTTGAAGCGTAGCCCTGATGTGAAATGTGGCTCAAAAATTACGGAAACTTTACTCAGTTCAGAAAAAAACTTGAGAGAGTCACAAGGCAGTAATGAATCCAGCTTTTGTACTTATCACTGTGATATTCATTATTATGGCTAACTGTCATAAAACATCACCAAAAAAAAAAAAAAAAGGAAGGTTCAGTTCAAGACTAGGTAGCCTTGCTTGGGAGATCTGCTGTTTTGCTCCTGGTGGGTAGCAACTCGCTGGCCAGTCCAAGCTCTGTTGTGGACCTGGTGGACCCCCAAAGGGACGCTGTTTAGGAGGGACCAAAGGGTGCTGTACTGGGGGCTTGGAGTATTTAGGGCTGCAAAAGATAAAGGAGTCAAAGTAGCTAAGTTGCAAAGGGGGTGCGGATCGTGGGGTTGGGGTTATGCCCATGGGAAGCTGTGTGAGATACGGCAGTGGGGAAGCCAGATCTGCGGGAAACCATGGCAAGGCTCGTTGTGCTTGCATAGCCCTAGTGTATTGACCTTTCTCGTGCCGACATTTTCACTTATTTTGACATGTATTTGTATTGAGGAGGGCTGAGAGGAGCAATTGCAAGCAAAGGCAACCCTGAATGTGTCAGAAAACTCCACCAAATAGTCTAAAGCCTAGGGATGCCCAAGAGGAGAGGGGTTTCGGGTGTCCTTGCTGGCGGTGGTGGGGCAGCTGAGGAGGAGCATGGGGCAAAGGACAGGGCGGGAGCTGTGGGGGAGCTGGTGGTGGAACCTGGAGCTGAATCTGGGACCGTGAGTCAAAGTCTCATGACTCCACTGCAAGACCATTAGTCCTTTTAAGTAGCTGCCTTAAGGGCTGCCAAGAATTAGGGCTGATGGATAGCACCAGAACAGAACTTGAATTATTTGGGGTTTTCAGCTAGAAAGCAGCATGGGGTGGAAACCACAGGCAAACTCTGGCACGGTAAAACGTGCATGGGAAGAAAAGGTGTGGCCTGGTGCAATTCTAGCTCTGACTTCTGGCTGCTGTTACCTAAAGGATCTTGAGGTTTTAAAGGTCATGATAATTTGAGTTACTGAAGCCTGCATGAGAAGCTGCAGAGAGAATATGTGAGAAATGGAAATTGTTCATTTGTACATTTAAACTGTACGTTAAAAAATCTTGCCCTCAAGAGACACCACTCAAACAGCAACTTTGTACTTTTACCTGCATTTTCATACAGTATTAGACTTTTGGTCCTAGATAACTTAGTAGTTATTGATTGCCAGTTTATTAGCAGTAGTACTCCGGGAACTAACATTTGCTTTTCATATTCCAGTCTAAAGCATTGGTTTACAATTTGTTATTCTACATATAATGCAGAAAAATGTCAGGTTTTTTTTCTACAGTGAAATATTGGAGAAGTTTATATTCTCATTTCGTGAGGATAGTTTTGCATTCTTTGTATGTCTAATATCAATTACTCTATATTTCAAATATGCAGAATCACAGAGCTTGCAATTCTTTGACACAGATATTTGCCCTGGAAACAGTCAGGGCTGTCTTTGTGATATTCACCACAGATTTCTTCCTTTTAAAGTTTGTGCCAATACTGGTCTATTTGTGTTTTCTACTATTTTAGATATTTTTCTTTCTTTTTTAAAAAGGGATGCTACTTAAGACTTTTATATATAATTTGCTTATAGGATTTTCTGTATTGTTCTATTCTATTTTTTCTATATTATTCTGTTGTTTTACATGTTCTGTGCTTGTAGTCTGCTGTATGTGTGTATAAAAACACGTGTGCTCCAAATTTGAACTTGAAACAGCCATCTTACTACGTCTGTGCTTTTTGTCTAAGTTCAGAAAGTGATGATGCTTATTTTCTTCTACTTGTTACAGTTCTTTTAATTTGTAAATAGTGCAAGGACTGATTGCACCTTGCTTGCAATTCTCCTGCTACTATGTATTTCTGTGTTGGGTAAAGGATGAATGTTTTTGGGATGTTGGTGTTTCATCTGTCTCTCAATACTTTTCAGTGGGACAATTTGTGTGGTTTGTACGTTGCGTTTGGGCAGACCTGCCAGCGGTAGGACGCTATTTGCTTGCTAGCAATGCCCGAAGCACGAGATAACACCTTTCCTCTGGAGTTTGCAGCCAGAGGTCCTGAGTGTGCAAAACACAAGACTGAGCAGTTGTGAGCACGTTGTGAGCACTGGAATCTGATTAAAGGCAGCTTCTAGGGAGCGAAAGTACAGGCGAGGTTAGAGCCTGGACCTTTACCACCGCTGAGGCAACCCGTTGTTTACAGGAGTGAAGTGGTGGAATCACTTTGGCAAAGAGGCTATTTGTCACAAATTTCATATTCTTTGGCTGCTCGTGCAGTATTTTTTCTTCTGTATTTTTTCCTAAGGTATTGTTTTTGGAGACCATATTGAAAACATGCTGCTTTTTCTTTTCTAATTTGATTGTAATAAGGGCTTTGTTAATCAAAAATAAGTGCAATAAGGCAGAATGACTTGGTTATTTTTACATTTTCCTGTTTAAAAAAAAAAAAAAGCCTCAGTGAGCCACAATGAGCCGTGATGTATTTCCTCCATCGGGATGGAAAATAAGCCATTTATTATTTCAGCTCTGACTCACAGTGAACCTGCTGACACTGAGACATTTTATAATCATAAGGAACAGGTTAGGGCAGTAACTTGGACGCCAGGCTGGGGATTACCTACTTATTACAGTGTTTTACAACCTGGGTGCTTTAGGTTTTCTGGCAGAATGTCCTAAACCTCACACTAAACACCACGATGTTATTGTACAATTACTGCTTGCAGGTCTTGCTGTAGGTGGTGCCAGCTAGACAGATGCCTTCATTATAATTATCCTTTTTACTATATATAAAGATTTCATCCCTTTAATCCATGTAAATTTTACTGCTCTTGAAAGTGACACTAATAGTTATACTTCTCACCCTTCCTCCTTGTCCTATGTTGTTCCCAAACTGTCCGGGGCTGGGCTTACTCAATCCAGAAATGGGAGATTTCCAAGGAGAACCTGGGTTCTGCAGGAAGTGGCGCTGATGACTCAGTAGACAGTGCTGGTGGTCATTGCATAGTCCCCCGACACAGTCTGGAAGAACAACAGTGCTAACTCCAGCATCCTGGCCAAACTCCAGCTGAATAATTACTTTCTGCCTGCCTCGAATTCCTCTGCAGCTTCAGCTGGAGAAGTTGAACTTCATTTCCCTTTTTATAAACAATCCCTTAGTGTTCAAGAAGAGCGGCTGCTTCATCGCACCTCGGAGGTAACTGTATTTTGATGTTGGGTGAGTGACTTTACCCTCGCACTTGTATACACGTTCCTGTATACAATGCTCTGGTGTAGTTTTGAATGGTGAGTCCTAGGTTTCATTCCTTGCATTTGTAAAATCATCTGTCCCATCATGTTTGTCGCTTGTATAAATAACTTAAAAATATATGGCCTGGTAGTAAAAACAACGAGAGTTTGCATGTTTGACTGGCCACGCCAACTCCAAAATTGCTCCTTTTACTATGAAATGTGTGGCAGATCATCTTGTATTCTAGTTTTTCAATAACAGCCTGTGAATGCTACTACATTTACTTATAAATGGGGACATTTGTGAAATTCATGACCTTTTGATAACTAAATATTGAAAGATGGCTGGGAAAGAGATACTGAGATCCTCATTAGAGGATGAGCTAAGGGGACTCTTCCCGCAAAGCTATTTAAGCATAGTAGGTGGTCTCTTGCTCTTTGATAAGCACTAGAGTGGGCAACCTGTGACTGGATGTCTCTAGTCTACACAAACCCCCAGCTCCATGTATATAGTGAATCAGAGAAGTAGAAAGGTAGGTCAGAAAGTCAGGCCTACTTTGAGAGCATCTTCAAAGATAAGAACGCAGCCAGTGCTCTGCTCTGGGCGTTGGTGTTCAGACAACCTCATCCTACCATAGAGTCATAGAATGGTTCGGGTTGGAAGGGACCATAAAGATTATCTAGTTCCAAACTCCCACTAGATCAGGTTGCTCAAAGCCCCATCCATCCTGGCCTTGAACACTTCCAGGGATAGGGCCTCCACAGCTTCCCTGGGCAACCTGTTCCAGTGCCTCACCACCCTCATGGTAAAGGATTTCTTCCCAATATCTAATCAAAATCTACCCTCTTTCAGATACCCCCCATGCTGGGAGGACAGCTGGCTTGCTGAGGCAGGTGCTGCACCCCTTTCCGTGTGTGGGGGCTTTGCCAATATTTCATTGCTCTTTCCTGTAACAGCACTGGCTTGAGGCCGAGTGCCTCTTGGGGAGGAGGTGGCTGGCAACCTGATAGATCGGGTTTTGCTGATGAGTTGGTTTAATCTGGTACCTGGCTAATGTGTTCCCTGAGCTGCACAGCTGAAAGATTCTCATGTTGACTTGGTTCTTTTCAGTGGGTGACAAATGGAGTGTGATTCAGATGTGCCCTTCCCCATTTAGCACAAGCAAAAGTTACATGCAAGAAACAAACTGCCGGCAGAAGAGCTGGTTGACATGGCTGAAGATCTTGGCCCCTTGATTTTGTGTTGAAGCTCATGTGCAAAAGAGCTTGAACTGGTTTCTTACGAGGCAGATGTTGAAGTTAACCTCAGAGTTAAGCTTATGTTGACATTTGCTGTTGAGCTCATCTGACAAACTGTTCTCTTGCCAGGTATTGAGTACATGTTTGAGTACAAATATGAAGTCAAGATTCAGTGAGACTTCCTACGCATAAAGAACTACCTTTTTGCCATTTATTCTCCCAACGAAGTCAGGCTTTGCATGATCCACTCTTAAACTGCCCTTTAATTGCTTCATCCTCTCTTGTCTTGATGAGGAGACTACTCATGTCTTCTTGAAGCCTGCTACTTAACTGCATTCTGTAGTTAACCATCAAATCCTCTGTTCAACACCTATTTTACTACTTTGTCTCTTCCCTTCCTGCATGCTCAGAAAGTACACCAGCATTGCAGCATTTCTGTCTTGCAATATTTCATGTATGCAATATTGGATGTTTGATGGGAGTCAAAATAATTGGTTGTTTAACCAATGTAGGTTGCCCACTTCGCCGTGCAGGGTAATTTGAGCAAGGCATCAAAAAGACTGCTTGGTAGGTTTCCATAGCAAATTCTGCTTGGCGGTTTGTTTCTAAAGCATCTTTAGGGAGTATGTGGTACTTAACGTTGTCAAAATCAGGATGCAAGAAAGCATATGGGTTAAAACTTAGCAGAGAGAGTCTGGTAGCTTCAGGCTCCTTGGAAATGGTGAAATTGAGGTACAAGCAGTTCATCATAGTAGCCCAGGAACTTCCGCTAGCTGTGTTGAAGCTCTAGAGTGTAAGAACGTGTGACAGCTGAAGGCATAGACTTTCTGAGAAAAAAGTCTGATGGTGAACATGTAGTTTTCTTAATTACTAAATGTTAACGCCAGGCTTCATAACTTACTGTATGATAGAAGAGGCAAACGAAGTTTCTGGTCTCCTTGATTTCCTCCTTTTTTTGGGGGGGGGCAGGGCAGCTCTGTGTATGAAGTCTGTCTTTTAGGCTGCTTCTTCATAAGTGCATAATCTCTGTGTTTTTGCATGCAGAAGAAACTAAGGTATGCAACCAGTGCAGTTCTCCTTAAGTTGTCCAAGGACCCAAAGTCTTACCTGGTTTTCTGTAGGCTTGTCAGCTCCCAGTGCCATGGATCTGCATGGATCTTCCGAGATGAAGAGGAAATACTAGATTCTAGGCTAAAATACTCACATATCTAATGGGAAAAATAACAGTATGGAAAGACGTTATACAAAATAGGCAAGTTGAAAAGCAGTCGGGCCCCAAAGGGAGAATTTGTGTTACGAATCTTTTATTTTTTCACATCAAGCATGT
Source organism: Chionis minor (assembly GCA_013398295.1). Lineage (NCBI taxonomy): Eukaryota > Metazoa > Chordata > Aves > Charadriiformes > Chionidae > Chionis > Chionis minor. The sequence continues at coordinate 123,412 of VZSF01000356.1, forward strand.
TGGAAATCCATTTTATTTTAATGAAAGATTTTTTTTTTATTTGGCTTGGACTCATGTTGAACAGAAAACTGGAAGGCACAGGTTTTGAACAGAGTTTGGCTGTGATGTTTGCAGAACTAGAGAGCTTCTCCTAGAATAGGATTAACATGTGAATGGCGCTGGTGCTCCTGTGGGAGAGACAAGGAGCAAGTTTGGAGATTGAGTTGTAGTCAGTGGGTGCTTTCTTTGGGGTCATGTGGATGTGTAAGTAGGAAGAGCTGTCTGATTTAAATTTAGAGTAAGAAATTACCCTTGTATGTGTATCCACAAAGAATGTGTAAGTAGTTGTTCCTTTGGAGTTACAAGGTGGGTTTTTTTTAGTAAGATCACTGTGTTGTCAAAATACTTTGTATTTTCTCTGCTGTTGTTACTTAGTCTGGCTGCAGCACTGCATTACACGGTTTTTACCACAAGTCCTTTTCTAGACAAGCCACACTTGCAGCTAAGAGAGTTTTCTGCTTAATACTTTCCCGAAAACTTCAAAAGACTAATGCAAATAACTATTTATGAAATAGCAAAGATGTTATTGTGCATGTTTTGAGAGAAAAAGAGATAAAAATGAGAATTGCAGGACTAAATTTTAGGTACTTAAATCCAGGTTAGTAAAGAAATATATAGGGGTTACATCTTCCCTTGGATGCGCAGTGCTGGATAATGAGCAGCTTTATAATCGTAAAGCAGGAATGTACTCATGATTAACTCTACTACAGTTATTTGATATTATTAGCTTCGCACTTACTATGAAAAAATGGTTTTAAGGCAAAGAATGAATTAAATCCTACCAATCCCATATTCCCATCAGTTTATCAAGCAAGGTTTGTATTAAGCTCAAGTATGTGGGTCCCTCTCAAGCTGTTTGCTTTACAATAAGAATTTTCATTAAGAAACTGTAGCTGAATGCATATGTATATTTTACCATATATTTCTGGAGAAAACTTGGGAGCATTCATTAATAAACATTTGAATTTTTTCTCCAAGAACAAGTATTTATAATTGGACCACTTCTGGATTTGTCCTCCATAGAGACTGAAAAAATGGTGTGAGCACTATCTTGGTAGACCATATTTGTGGTAATTATCCCAAATATATAATAGGATAGGTGTTTCTAGGAAGCATATTATTTCAATAAAAAGACTACAGTGGGAGCACTGAGCTCACAGTGCAGAGAAAACCCAAACCATAATGTGTCAGAAACCATGGTGTGATCCTTATTGCCGCTGGGTCACCACTCGCCTCATTTCTTTGAGCCATTGCTTGCTCTGTGAACCCACCACTAAATATCCAGCTAAGAAGCCTCTGCCCCGCAAGGTGATGTCCACGGAAAATCAGAGAAAGCAGCAAAGAAATCTTAAGCAGTTGCATTGTAAGAAGTATTTAGGTGTGGTTTTGAGTATTCTTTCTTTCTGAGACATGGAAACAATCCTTTTTCTTTTTTTTAAAGCGTATTGTCTGAACACAGTGCTTTTCTTGGGATGGAGAACTCCATTACTTTCTGCAACTGTGCCCTATTTTTTTTTCTTTCCTTTTTTTTTTTTTAAAAATTTAAAACCAGCTTGTTCTTCCTTGCTACAGCATTTCTGTTACCTTCCCTCTGTTATAAAACATGCACCCTGAAAAAGCTGCTCCCAGAAGGAGGTTCTGCATTTCCAGCTAGCAGCTTTTTCTTTACACCTATCGGGAAATGGATCTTCCAATGGTGGTTTCTACAGAGCTGCGGCGCAAACACCTCCCGGCGTCCTTGAACACCAGCCCTTGTGAAAGTCATGTGGGGATGTCGGGGCACACTATGGCATGGGTGGAGCTACAGGGTGATGGATGCCAATATTGTCTGAACCAGAGGCTGCAAGGACCCACCTGGTGCCCATGTGGTTTATTTTACTTCTCCTCCACGCAGCCCTCTGCCACATTGGGAGGAACAGCCTGCATTTTTCTGGGAGGAAGGCTCTCTGCAGCAGCATCAGTCATCACTCCAGCTTCGTAAGACTGCAGTATAAGAAGAAAGCCCAACTCTCAGTCCTGGTGCTTTTGCCCCATCCCACCACCTCCTTTCCCCAAGACAAAGAAAACCCTAGTCTCGTGCTTCCTTCCCTGCTGCAGTAGCCTGCTAATTGCCTGACCAAGATTTAGGATTGTAGTAGGGTGAGGTGGAGGATGGATTGCTTTTGTAGAAGGAACGAGTCTTGGACAGATGTGGTTAGTTGAGTCTGGGTTTGAGAAGATGGAGGATGGGCATGCTGCACTGGGAATGTGTATGAGGTAGGTCGACGGACGATGTCGTGCTGCAGGGAAGGGAAACCACCTTTTTGGGGGTGTTCTCAGCTTCCCACTCACCAACCTGGTAATGCCACCAGATTCAGTTTTGCCTATGCTGTTGAGAAACCTTGAGCTGGTCCTAGGCAAGTATCAGTCACACGTACTTTGTCTGGCCGAGGGTTTGATGCCAGAATTGCTAATCGGATCAGGAAGTCTGGGTATGCTTTTTTCTCTAGCCGTGTGTGGGCAGAACGCTGCGCCTCCCGCTCCCGTGGGTGATTGAACTTGCCGGGTTTTATAGCTTTGAGACTTTGGCCTCTATCACATGCATCAGCATGAAAGTGGTGCCAGGCTAGAGCTTCTCAAAGAGGCGTTTATGTGGGGAGGCCAAGTTCAAAACCACCCTTGGAGTCTCTGGCTGCAGTAACATGCTAGAGGGGCTATAAAATATAAGGGAAGCTGTTACCAGAAGTACGAGAATATCCACAGCCAAAGCCCAGTGTTTCTGCTGTGAATGGCCTGGGCAAACAGGAGTTTCGACTGAAATGGGGTAGGGAAAGACAAGTGAAAGTTGTATTTCTATTTCAGTATATATAGGTAAACAAATGAGAAACTCTATTGCCAGAATGGGCTGCTTTTAGAGGATTTTAAACTCATGTTTATATTGGAATTTCAAGATGTATAAATAAATGACATGAAGTTAGAAATGTGGAAAACAGGATAGACACATGACTGAGTGTTTATGAACATCTATCCCGTCCCAGACCTGCAGCGCAGCATGTGATGTTGTTGTTTCTCCTCCAGCAGAAGGTGAGGGGGAGAGAGAGCACGGTCACCAGAAAGGAGCGAGCATAACTTGGTTTAGTGTAATCTGAAATCCTTTCACAAGGATTTTTTTTTAGTTTAGCGCACACAATACTTTGAATCATCTAAAATAAATGCATTTATTTTTCAAAGAATCCTTTTGAGTTCATTCCCTATTGCACGGTTTCTGTTGCAGTCAGTGTTTAATGGTGTTGGAGAGCGCAGCAGGCAAACGCGCCCCAGTCCCTTGGAAGCCGCAAGTCTGTGATTTGGTTTGGCAGATGCTCTTCTTTAAAGGCCTATGTTGTTGCCGCTGTTGGAAGTCACCTTGGGAGCCAGAGAAGTCCTTCCTCTATGGGAGCTGGTGCTGAAATTTGTCCTGACTTGAGGGAGAGAGATGCCTGAATTCCTCGCGTGGTGCTAAAAGGCGGTGGAGCAGAGCCCACTGCGAGCTTTGCAGCAGCGTGCAGCCAAACAAAATGGACTTTTATAAGCGCAAATCCTTGAGGTCTTTTGCAAGTCCAAATGCCCTGCAGCCTGTACTGTACAGCGGCTCTACGCCACCTTGTACTTTGATTCCTTTAAAACGGTAAAGAGCAAAATACATTTCTTCCTCCTCTTCCCTCCGCCCCCTGAAACTTGTTGCCCTGAGAGGCTGGTTGCCAGCCAGGGCAGGGTCCTGGTCTCGGCATCGCTTCCTGTATGGACCTCTGCCCTCCCATCTCGGGGCACCATAACTCTGCGGCCAGGCTGTCACAAGCTCCCTTCCTGCGATTGTTATCCCGACATCTCCCCTCCAGTTTGTTTTACAGCACAATGATAGCGAATGCAGGGAGGAAGGGAGCGGGGAGGAGCTCCGGTTGTAAAAGGATTTCTCCCCCCTAGCATTGCTGTCTGTCTGAGGGAAGCTGTGCCGGGCTTTCTCACCTGCTGGGGGCAGGACTGATGGACAGGGAGGGTGGGGGGATCAGGCAGTACCCCATGGCGGGGGGTCCGTGAGATGGAGCTGGTGGGAACGGGAGATGTTTGACCCCTCAGGCCTAATGTCAGTATTAAAAACAACTCATCTGAGTGCACTTATCACTGTCTGCCCGCAGGCTCTGTTTGCTACCTGACCGCAGCCAAGGGATGTTTAAAAAGTGAATTTCAGAATAGAAAAATGGCCTTTAGTGAATTAGGCCTTAAGATCCTTCTACTCCAGTCTTTTCTCCGCCTGGGACCTATTGTATTTAGGGTTCAACATCAAGGCATGCATCTATCCAGTGAAACACCTTCACATTCAAGCCAAGGGCTTTGAATTTATTTTGTGGAAGCATATAATTATAGCTTAAAGTAGAGGGATAGCTGGAATGCACTGAATTTTCAAGTTATGCATGTATCTTCATAAATATTATATTTTCATTTTCATAATTTGTCGTGTTAGATTAAAGGAATAGCAAATAATGCTAATGGTGTCGTATTGGGCTCCTAAAATACGAGGTAGTATTACTGTCATTGGTGTGCATAAAATGCTTGTTAAATTTTACAAGCTGAGAATCTGCATCAAGAAGGTACTTGCTACTGTGAAGCTTTCAGTCATTTCTTGCTAAGAGGAAGAAATCCCCAAAATATTAAATAAAAAAGTGAATCCCATTGGCTATCTTAAAAAAAAAAGAAAGTAGTAAGGCGCTCTGGTGTTTTAGAATAACTTTCACTAAAACCATTAGAACTTTCTTAGAAATGAAATCTTGCGTATACTACCTCAAGTCCTAGAAGCAAGAAGGCAGAATAAAGCCGACTTGCATGTGCAGACATGTCTGCAAACAGCAGTAAGGACAGAGTTCACTTGTTAGCTGTGAACGGGACTTGTGAAGGCAAATTAAAATACTCTGGGTTACTTAATATAATTGTTTGGTTAAATATGAAGTTGGAGCAAATGTGATACGCAAAAAGCAATTGAAAACACATGCCAGGCAAAAATATTCTAGAATTTGTCTGCTGGTATGAACCTTAGATGGAAGTTAAGTTATCTGAGCCCTGCCCCTGCTTATTCCTTTGCGGGTGGAGAAGGGGAAAAGGAGGTGTTACCAGCTGTTGTGCAATCTTAAGTCTGCAGAATGCCTCGGCTAAGCATGGAAGGATATATACACACGCATCTAAATGTATATGTGTCTTTCTCTGTGTGTGTATATATGTAAACATTAGTGTTTTGTTGTTAATTTGTGTACTACCTGTTTATATTTAAAAAACCAAACCCGTGCAGAATGGCCAATACACAAATCATGGTGCTGCTGCAAAGGCAGATGCTTTAATTGCATGTAGCCTTTAGGAGACGTGTAACATCTGTGTGTTAAAATCCTGTTTCTGCAGCAGTTATTCTCATGTCGTGGATGTACAAGAGGAGCAAAGGCATTGTGCTATTGTCTAAAGATTAAGGTGAATCAGACTTGAGACATTTCTTCTGGTGGCAAGGTCTTTCATTTTTGTAGTCTTGCTGCTAAGTTTCCACGCATACAGTTTCTTTTTGAATAGAAACTTCTGTTGCTCTCATCTTTTGTCTGTACCAGGGGTCATAGTTATTTTCAGTCTCCTGGCACATAGTTCAATATAACCCATTTTCATAGGAAAACACAGCGTAGGGAATACTGTTTTAAGAGTAAGACTTAAAACAGCTTTGCTATATAGGAGTAGTTTTCTGTTCTTACGGGGTTGCCACTGGATTTAATGCACAGCATAGGAGAACTATTTTTAGTAATGTCTACATAAATAACTTGGCTTTAGTGGTGTGAATGGAATGAAGGTATCCCAAGATCCAATTTCATGCTTAATCCTTTTCCTCTATTCACTTTTCACTTGGTCATTAAGGATAGAAGATACCCTGGGAACAAAAAAATCATGCTCCTGGAATTGGAGGGAGGAAGAGGGATTTTCACTGGATCATGGGCTAAAATAAGAGTATGCTATAAATTTTGCAGGCAGAATGATCCGCCCTGCGTGAGCAATGTTCATGTGCAGTGTTTTAAAGGCAACTTTGCAGAAAACAAAGCTCCAGTGTGTCGTGCTGTTAATGTAGCTGTTAGCTGTTATGTCCAGAAAACGAATGCCTACTTTGATTTTGCCTTTGAAGTGTGGTTTTCTGATGCATAAAGAAGAAAACGTCTTGAAGATAAAACAGTGATCTCCCCCATGAAAGTCACTATGGTTTCTCAGCACGGTGAGAGGTTGGTGCGGAGTAGACCCTTCCAATTTCTGTCCCAGATCAATTATGACTTGTAGGAGAAGCCTTAATGGGTAGGTGTAGGTGTATTTGGGAGGAAGACATGTTTCCACTGGAGTACATACCCTCCTGAGTCTCTTTTTGTAGCCTGGTTATCCTGGGCTGTCAGTTTTCTGGGTCACTGACTCCGTAAGTCTCTGTGCCTGGCACGACGAGGCCCCTTTCTACTCAAGGTCTCTGGGTGCTGCTGCAGTACAAATATTTAATGATAAAACATGCTTATCTCCCGCCAAAAATCTGGCAACATCCTTATCGAGATATTATTAAATTGTCAGTTCAACCATATGCCGAGCATTTTAGGCGAACAAATGTTCACGCTGGCTTTCGCGCAATATGTGAAGACTCGGAGAGAGACAGGTGGCCGTGTTTACACCATCGAGTACTGCCCGGTTCCTTACAAACAAAAAGTTGCATTAAGTGCCTCTTGCTTTACAGCAGCTTAAAAATTTATGGACTTGATACGCTTGAGACAACGCTAATTTGATTACACTTAAAATGTTAAGTGTAGGTTGGTGGAACCTACATAGTCTGTGTGTTAAAGATGGGTCTGCAATGCCCATGAAAAATCAATGGGAGAAGTAAATTTATCAGACCCTCCCCACAAAAAAACCACCCACCCTTGGCTATGAAGTATGGTTTAAAGTTTAATAGCATTTTGTCTTTCAGAGTCATTAATAGAAAGAGGCCTTCATCCATAAATTTCATGACTTCTTGTATTTGCCATTGATAAATGCTCAGGAGAATCCTGGTGCTTTTTTAGACACTCTGTTCCGTCTTTTCATCTGCTTTCTCCAGATGACATCACTTGTTATCGCACCTTGGTTCTTGGAATACATGAGCTATAAGATCCACCAAGTAATTGTCAACTCTTTCATTTTATCTTCAGTTTGTCTCTTTTTTTAGCAGTGAGAAGTGGGGATGTTGTTCTGTCACTGTACTAGCATTTTTTCCCACACTTTTATTCTTGGAAGGTAGCCTGTCTGGCAAAAAATCAAAATAGTCTGATTTTTGTGAGCATGCTTGGAATTTTCTTTCAGAAATCTGTAGTAATACTGCACAGTCTTAGCTGTGGTTAATCAAAATGGTATTTTGATTCATTTTGGTGTTGAAGATTTTTTTTCTCTCCTATGGTCTTGCTTTAAAAATAAATTTAAAAGTCCACTGTGAAAGCTATCTATTATGACAGGTATTTGCATTCCTTTCATTAGGAATTGTATTCTTTTCTGGGCGTCTGCTATACTTTTCACCCCCTTTTTTTTTTTTCCAGGATAGACTTTTTACCAAACTTCCTTAATGATAAATGAGAGAAGAGGGAGATATTTCTTCTTTCTTGGCTTTATTTGTTGATGGCATTTGAATGCATCAGGAGGTAATGGGCTGAAAATAACTAGAATTTATAGGGAACATTTTCTTCAGGAAAAGAAATGCTTTTAGAATGCTAAATGCAAATGAATTTGAGGGAAGTTGCTGATTTGCCTTTATTGTTGGATATCACTTTCTAATAATTCTGCATTTTCTGCCTGGATAATTTATTTGGGAGATAGGAGTTCACATACCAAAAAAAGTTTGTAAGTATAAACATCAAGAACATGAATACTTATAATCTTTGACCCTCTTTTAGGTGAACTTCCCTTAGGCGAAGTACCAGTTGCTTTGCCAACGGCATCATTATTTTTTCTGATCCATGTATTACTTTCTCTGCAATCTTTCTTTTGCTGAAATGACAGCCTGTGGCCATAAAGTTGGAAAGTACCAGGAACAATGTCACCCAGCCCACAGCTGCCTTCTGGTGCCTTCCTTGCAGGTTGAAGCTGGAAGAGCTGGACACCCCCACTGGCAACGCGCCCCAGATGCTCTCGGAGGGGTCTTGTGGCTGATGGATGTCCCTGGGGGTGCAGAGGGAGTGAGGAGCGGCTCGCTGCTGCTTTCAGCAGAGCTCCTCAGATGCATACTCATAGCTGGCTGGGCCTTTTAAGGGCGATTTAAACTTTATCCATGCAGTAGCTGAAATACAGCTTGCAGTGACGCTGTCTGAACACTGGTTTCCTAGGTAAAGAGACGGTAACATGTCCTCAACGTATCTACTTTTCAGTCCATCCTGTGCTCTCTGGAGAAGTCATTGTTTGACTACTAGATTCTTCAGGGAAAGTCCATCATCTCACTGAAACCTGCAGGGTGTAACCCAAAGCTGTGATGGGCCAGCTCTGTCTCAAGGGATGGACAGAGTACATTGGAGCTGCATTGATGTGGTTTTGGAAGGCTTGGACCATGATGCACCAGGAAGTCAGTGTCCAGGACGGTTTGGGAACATAGTGCCCCTTGTAATTTTCCATTTAAGTATTAGAAAGTCTTTTATGCTTTTCATGAAATAGAGAGATGAAAGTGCAATTCCTTTGAAATTGCCATGGGCCAAGCTGTCAAAAGAGCTCAGATGTAGCGTGGATCAAAGTGCTGTTTGAGACAGGGTGCGTGGCTATGCTTCCTGTGGCAGTGCTATAGTCTCCAGGGTATATAAAAAGGCCATCAGTGGAGAGAGGATAAGGGAGAGATCGCAGAATAGCAGGTGGGTTGAGGCAGGAAGGCACCTCTGGGAGATTGTCTGCTCTAGCCCTTTGCTCACAGCTGCATCTGCTAGAGCTGTGCTCAGGACCAGGTCCAGTTGGATTTTGAGTACCTAAGGGTGGAGACTCTACAGCCTCTCTGGGCAACTTTTGTCACTGTTTGACCACTGCCACGGTAAAGGTGTTTTATCTTAAAACAGGGAAATGGTGATCCCCTAGGGAAAACGGGAGATAGTGCCAGGGACCTGATGAGGTGGTTATGAAAGTAAATGACCACTTTCTATTTTCCTAAACGATCCGAAGCAATTTTCAAACAAACTGGAGATCACTGTTGAGAACGCAGAAGCTGCTCTGTGTTTGCACTGTATCTCTAACCATGAGAAAAGCACCTTTGCCACGCTCGTGTCCATTCGCAGTGTGGTTGCAAAGATAGCACCCCATATCCCTTGCTGGGCCATGCCGCGCCGCATCCTGCCTAACCACCTCCTCCCCTCTGTCTATCGCATCAGATCTGAGTGTCTCATCTTCACTTTCAGGGCCTCATTTAACCTACTGTTATTTTCTCTTCCACTATTACTCACTCCTGTGAAGTTCACATGATCCTCTAGTTTGCCTGCGGTACCTGTCTCTATTGCCTAGTTGATGCACCTGTACAAAACCTATTTTAGTGGTCTGTCTTGTTGGAGAGAAACCTGCCATGAAACTGCTTCATTATCTTCATTCAAAAGCTCATTTTAAGTCTTGTAGTGTTTTAAAGACCTCGGTGACAGGCTGGGTTGCTGGTATGCTCCTACTATTCCCTTGCAAATGCACATTCCTTGTTGATTCCTTGTTGTGCTGGCTGACTGTTGCTATATTCTCCTATTGCAGGTTGTAACCCCCTGCCTGAGAGGCCACCGTTTTTCTGCCTCTGCGGAATGCCTAGTAGAATGGGATGCAATCCCTGTGTTGATGGGATAATCCATAACGCAAGAAAATAATGGTAGATCTATGATGTAAAGATGTAATTTTTTTTATCTAAGTGAACCTGGACCGACAGCTCCCTTGTGTTTGAGAGCCCTGTGGTCCACAGGATACAGCCAGGTTTAAGGATTAAAAGCGAAAATGTGTAAAATGGGGCGACAGATAAGTCTTAAGTAGCCTTGTAGGGTGACCTCTGTCGGATGAAGAGGTCTGAACTCCTAAAAATGCAGCCTGGCCTTGGTTTGGGTGGGAAGGAGAAGAGCTGGGGGGTGATTTGATCTCTGCAAAGCTGCTCTGAATCAATTTGGGCAGGATTGTTGAGGAAGATCAACCAGATGAAAGCCACAGAAAATAAAATGGAGCAAGGTTGTTTGCTGGGCATTCTGGTGTAACTCCATGTGTCTATACTCCATGGTGCTGCATCCCTGGCTTTTGGGCAACACTCTACCTGCATCACCCTTGTGCTTGTGGTGGCAAGAAGCTGCCTGTGGTTGGACTGGAGGCAGGGAAAAGTAATGAAGTTGCTGATGGGTTGATGTGGTCCTGTTGGCCTTGGTGTCATGACCAGCTGAATTTGGGGACCTTTGGCATTACCCTGTCTTGTCTGTAGTTGTGTTTGTAATACAAAGCGCACACCAGCTGGCAAGATTAGGTGGCTGTGAGTCCAGTGACTGCTGTAATAAAGTTTCTAGAAGATGCTTTTCCCCCTTTTGAGAGGTGTAATATAGGTAATATCACTATATACGGAAAGTGAGTGGTCTTGTTGCTTGTTCCAAGTGGTTTCTTGATTCATACAAAATGAATTTTTTTTTCTTCCTTCTCACAACGTATCATCCATCTGTGGCCTAAAGAAGAAGTGTGTTCTTGCTGTGACTGAGATACTACAGAGGTAAATGACACTGAAGTTAAATGACTCAATTTAAAAATAAAGCCACCTTTCTAGTTGGGTGCAGAAAGATGTCTCATCACAGCTGTGCTTAAGAGTTTTACTAGCAGTAACTCAAATTCAGGATATGTTAGTAGTCACACAGATGCGGCGACAGTTAAATGTTGGCTTTGAATGTCTGAGCTCTTTTTTTAAGGGTAGCTCTCCATTGTGAAATAACTTCTGACTGAACTGAGGGTTAGTAGTGCTTTATAATTAAGATTACTGTTACACTGATGGCTCAAAAATGCTAGTTTTAATGTACTTAGTATTTTTAAAAGATTGGGATTTCTAAGAAATATATTGGTTCTTACTGTTTTTTTGTTCTTACTACAATTCCCACATACAAAATTAAGACAGGTGGCAGAAAGTGACATGCTGTTAGAAGGCATGTCTTCGGCTGCTCTATGGACAGGAGGTTTCAGGATGAGTGTGAAGCTGCTGGTGTCCTCCTACAGCTGGTATTTGCATGCATGTGCACGCTTCAGGGGTCTGTCTGCTGCCTTTCCCTGTACCAAAGGATGTCATCTTCAATTTAGCAGTTTATAAGCTCATCCAGTTTTGCTGAACTTCAGCCCCAGGTGAGATAGGAAGGGAGCAGGACGCAATAAGGTCTTACTTGGTCACGTTGCCATCTCTCCTCGTTAGCAGGGAACAGTCTTCCCACTTCCCTTGAAATCCAGAGCTTCTGAAGCAGAGTTTGAGTTTTCATGGGGTCCAATAGGACTGCAGACTTGTCGTTTGATTTTTGGTTTGTCACTGAACGGTCCTTCCCAGGTTCCTCTTCTAAAGAAAAAAATATCAGGTGGAGTTGGGCTGTTTGTTTCTCACTGGCCTTTGAGCCCCTTGCAGGTCTTGTGCTTGTGTTGGTAGTTCCTTTATTATGTATTTGAACTGTGCAAAGCTGTGTGCTTTGTTTTCTTCATTTAGCCTAATTTTTCAAGAAAGAAAAGAGATGATCTCTAAAGAAAAAATATTTTTTTAACTGTGATAGAAAGTTTTGACTACTTTTGTTTGACAAAGCTTTGAACTGGCATGTAATACTTCTTGTCCTGAGTAAACAGGTTGTTTAATAGATCCAGTGAATGCTTATTTAGATACAGTACATATTTGTGGCAGAGAATCTTGCCTGTGAATTCAGGCATATCTGTTAGCAGATTCTGTCCAGTGATTTGACCTCCTCAAAACAAAGTTACATTGGATGAGCATTAATTCAAGCCTTCTTATATGTGTGTGTCTCTTTTTAAAGAGATATTTGCAGTACAGCTTAAGTAAGTCTTTAATATGCTGAAGCAACAAAAATTGCACTAAGTATTCAATGTGAATAAATATATCTGGCCAAAGTAAGATGAATATGATGTAGAGCCAGTAAAATGCTGGAAAGTGGTTGAGTTTCTAAAGTAATCAGCTTGATGTATTAGTGTTGACTTTTTGGGGGGGCAGAAATTATGTAAGTTTTGGTCTAATGTTGTTTGAACTAATTATATGCTGAAAATAGTGTATAATCTAGACAGTTGGTGTAGGAACACCAACAGCTTTGTTTTTTCTTGAAAACTCAGGATCATAACTTGGAAGCTTAGACTATGTCGGAGAATGAATAAACTTCAGCATGTAATTATTGTAATTATTATAACCAAAACTATAGGCGTGTGCTGTATCTGCTGATGTTAACGAGGTGCTGAGTTTGTTTTCTGTTCCTCTTACTGCATTCCTTTGGGTTCTGTTGAGTGTGATCAAGCTTTTAGTTTAAGCCGTGATTTTTATGTCATATCTGAAGCTTAAAAAAAAAGTTGTTTAATTAGCTTCATATAGAGAGGGAGATAGGAGGGGAAGAAAGAAAAGAGAGGGCACTGTTTGCTTATGTGCACCAGACTGTAGTGCTCTCTGTTATCATGAAATGTCATTATCCCATTCTTGTTTCACTTCTCCTTCCACCATATCCATATTACATTTTTAAGTCTTTTATGCAAAATATGTCAAGCCAGTTATTTAATCATCTTAACGGAAAAGTTTGGTCTCGGTTGAGTGCCAAATTTCAAAAAATTCATATTAGCTTTTTCATCTCAGGCTAGAACTGTTAATGTATGCCTGACTCCTACCAAACGTCACTAGCTTTGCATAGCCTTCATGAACGGTATTTATATATATGGAGTTGGCCATTGCCAAGGAAGACGAGCTAATGGTGAAAAGTTTGTTGAAGGCTCTAGATTCTAGGGATCGGAAATATGCCTTTAAAAACAAGGATCCATTTTTCTTACCCTTGTTTCAAAATATCCTGGAATTCCCTATCAGGTCAATAGCTATTGACAGTAAAAACAAACAAAAAAATACAGTAAACATGGTTGTCTAGCTGAGTAAGGTTCTTAAAACCAAACACAGCCTTGAAAGCAGTGCATCCCAAACCCCAGGAATTATTACCGTCCAATGAACTTTGCTTCTGATTCCCCTTCAAAAAGAGGAGGAGGAGAAATAACCTGCAGGTTTAAATTTCTCCATCCCTGTTTATAAGAGTAGTCTCAGACATCTGTTTCTGCCTGGTGCAGTTATGCTTGGCTGCTCCCCGCACCGAAGCGTGACATGTCTCCGTGCCTCGGTTCATGTGGCGCCTGTCCTGGTGCTTTGGGGAGGGCGAGCGTTTTGGAGGTGGTCCCAGCTGTGCCTTTGGCAGGCTGAGACACCAGCATCCCCACGTATCCAGCCGCAGGCAGGGATGTTCCTGGCCCTGCTTGATAGGATGGTCCCTCTCGTGCTGCAGCTCCAGAGCCCCTGTAGATGGTGGCCGTGCAATTTTGGGGCTGCCCCGATGCTCAGGTTCGAGTCCACTGGCAGTAAAATGGCTGGCCACACCATAGCGTGCTATTTTCTGGGTTATGTGTCCAGGACATTGGACTTGGTTGCATTCCCCAAGTCTCGTGTATTTAGCTGAAACTCAGACTTCAGAGGCTTGTGGTTAGCTAGTGTCTCGTGTGTGGTGAGGGTGGGACCCTGGGGAGGGACTGCAGTGCCCTACTAAGTGAACATCCAGTTTTTGTTTGAATTTAACTCTTATTTTTGGAACCATAGGTGACTTATTCTTGGAACCCCATTTTTCAGAAACCCATCTGCACGCAACGTTGCCAGGATTTCTGGTACAAATATTTTGTCATTTGCTCTTGAGACAATCTGTTGTTTCAGTCCTGGATGAAGTTTTGTAATATGTAGCTTGAGATATCCTGGAAAAATATCTAAGTGGTGGTGTAATCTTCTAGGTGAAAACACAAGGTTATATTTTTTTTTTAGTAGAAAATTGACTATTTGGTTTTATCAATGAACAAAATCTATGAAATCTTTAAAAAAAAAAAACAACAACCCAAGACTGTAGCGCACTTATTCTTTTCATATCTGATTGCAGCAGTTGAATTAGAAGCGAGCAACCTTTTGTTTTCCAAGGAATATTTGGAGTTCTCACATTTGGTGCTCATTTTGCTCCATCCTTTCTTATCAATTTCATTTGCTCAGAACATTGTGTCTGGAAGCCCATTTGTTTTCAGTTGATTTTTTTCCTCTAGAGACAGAGTTCATTGCCTTCGCTAGTACCTCCCTTAGTGTATGTACAAAATCTTGCCGTTGCTAGACAATGATGTAGGAGAAGAGTTGGTGAGAACTTTTAGAAGTTGGAGGTTTAAAAACAAGGCTCAATCTTTACTTTTGAATGACAGTTCTGATTCTTTATCAGAATTGTGTGATGCTGGACAAATCTCTCAATTTCCTCTGTGTATGTGTGTATAGAGATAGATGGTACTTTTGTGTTCTGTTTTAATAACAAATGGCAGTATGTTACAAATAAATTTCTTGGACAACCCAGTCTGAATACTCAGAGTCTTACAACCAACAGTGTTGGGTTGTTTGTTGACCCTTCTGGTGTTGCCAACAATGTTGTCCCCCCGGGGTGATCATGCAGGGGGCATAGGAAGATATTGTAGGCTGCTTGCTCATGGTAACACCATGAGTAGCTACATCAAGGGGTAACTACTGAAGTTCTGTTTACTGGGATTATTATTTTTTTTTTTTACTTTTCAGTCTTCAGATGTTTGCATTATTATTCTCTTTTTCTTCCAAACACAAAGAATGAAATGGAAAAGTCCCCTAATAAGGAGGATGTCAGGAGAACTGTTGTTTTGTCACCAAGAGGGAAATGAGAATAAATGCACTTGCCATGGTTGATATGGGAGTGTATATGTTTACCTGTTCTCATGGCTCTCCTACTTAATTGGCAGTCTCTGAGAAGTTAAATCCCCAACCTAGCAAATGGTTTAAGATTTCAAATGAATGGAAAAAATTCTCAGTGTTCCAAAATAGCCTTCTGGAGGTGAATCTCATGGAATCTGTGGACAGGCAGGTCCAAAACCTTGGGAAGCAGCTCCAAGATGCTATGGGAGAAAAGCTGCTTATTTCAGGGAAGGTTGGACTAGATGACCTTTAAAGGTCCCGCCCAACCCAAACTGTTTCATGATCATAGGATTCTAAGACTTAGGACAGCTTTGTGAATCTGGGAAAGCTGTTGCAGGTGAGGTTTCTAACTGTACAGAGAGAACGATCTCCTCCTGCTCCAAAACTGGAGCGTGAGTTGAGTGGTTGCCAGGTTTATTTTGGCAGAAGAGGCACTGGAGGTGGTGGCTGATGCTAAAGGTGTGCTAAGAAAAGCTCCTTTCTGCAATGAGCTTTAAGTTTGAGAAAGGTTCTCATACTCGCAAAACTCACGTAGAGTCCTTACGGAGACTGTTCCTTTCAGCACTGGCCTCTCTTCTCATTCCTACAGCTGAGACTAGGGGCAGGCAAGCGGTGCTCTCTGGTCATTGCCAAGCAATTCTTTCTCCTGGTGCTTCCCTTGCTCTTGTTTTGCTCTCTGGATACCACAGGCCTGGCAAGCGTTCAAGTGCTGGTAGCTCCTCCGTGCAGGAGAAGTGGGCAGGTCTGAGAGCACGTAGCTTTGCTGGCGTTCTTAACTTTCACTTGTCTTCTCCCTGCAAAATAAATAAATAATTGACGTGTGAAGGGGAAAAGCGTGGGAGGAAAAATGTCAGGAAATTCAAAGGTGAAGCTATTTCCTCCCTCGGTAATATTTTTCTTCTGCATGTTGTTTCTTCTCTTCAAACAATGGGGTGAGTTTGAATCCATTCTTAACTATCAGCCTTGCCATTGTTTATTCATAAATCCTTTCATGTGTGTGACCGACCTCAGGAAAAACCCACACTTCCATTGTGAGTCCTCTGGGCAGGCTTTCTGTGGTACAGTGCCAGTGCAACTGGGCTCCGGTCCTTCTTTGGGGTCCCTGTGTGCCAGTGAATTGGTATTAATGGTGATGCATATAAGGTGTGTGATTTAAAGGTATAGGCTGTGGAATTCGATACTCTGTCAAAGCTTAGCTTTTTTTAAAAAAAAAAGAACAACAAAATAAATAGCTCAGATACTCGGAACAAGGATTCCTGATGTTAATTACTTAAGCATAATGGTGTTTGCTAACTTCTTGTCTGTGTTCATGTGTATGCACACACTTGCGTTTGGGGGAACGGGTGTTTTGCTGAAACAGGTGAAAGTTAGTTCTGTAGTATAAAACAGGAAGCAGATGGGTACTAATTAAAGCCCTGTTGATGATAAAAGGGTGACTGAGCTTTTGAAGCAGCTGCTTTCCTAATTTTATACATAGCTGGTAGGTACTTTATATAAGAGCCGGCCTCCCCACTCTTCATTGTTTTCGTGAAGCCGGAGGAAATGCGTGTGCATGTGCGTGTGTGCTGCCATGGCTGAGGGATGGAGCTTACTGTTTGCTTCCTTCTCTGTGCTAGAGAAAATGGTGCTTTCCGAACATCTGACAAAGGCGTCAGGCACCTCTTCTTCTCCCTCCGCCTTTCCACACACGAGTAGGCACCGGGCTGGTGGGAGCGCCTGTTAGCAGCGGTGCTGTGGATCAGGGAAGGCAGCTTACGGTGTGATGAAGGTCCTTGTGTCTCAGCTCATCTGGGAGAAAAAGTTATTTTTCGTGGCTGTCTGTTATTGCTCTGTTAGACTTTTGCAAAGTGGTTAGTGGGTCAACAACCGAAATACCAGTGAAGGTGTCAGCCTCCTGTGTGTGACCCGCAATCATCATTATGGTCTTTAATCTTCACACGTACTGCCTTTAATGCCTTTTCTCTTATTTTGAGGCTCATAGGATGGGTAATAAACTCATCTTCCAAAAAAACCCCAAAAAGATTCAAGCATGTTGCATCAAAATGTAGACATAGGTAAAATAAAGCACAGCAGATCTTCATACAGTAGAACGAGCAATGTTAATTGTAGTGTTTTAATGCACTTTAATGAGTGTCAGATATAGAGAAATAAAGTAAGGTTTACGTTGAGTTGAGTAGCATAAGTTTTGTACATAATGAATATATTGAATTGTTGAAATGTGTTTACTGGCAGCTTTTTCCGCTGGGAATTGGTGTGGGGGAATTGGTTTCTTCACTGGGGAAAGCATCAGTGTTCAGTAGTCCTGGTGCCGGAGGCATCGTCATTCCGGTAGAAATAAAGTAAACTTGGTGTGGGCAGGAGGAGAAAGAGGAGGAGGAAAACTTTCATTAGTGACAGGCTTCAGTTGAGTAACATGCAGGTTCAGGGGATGGCAACTGAGGTGTGGAGGAGTATCTTCTGCACAGGGAAACTCATGTCCCATTGGCCAGATTCCTTAGTGAGCAGTGCTTGGGAATCAAGGCTGAAGCTTTCATAGGGGTGCTTTCTGGATGTCTGTTTGAAGAAGCAATTCCAGATTCTTCTATTTTGAAGCTGCTGAGGCTGCAGGTTCCTGATTTATTTGAAGCAGAAACAGCTTAAAAACAAGTTAACTTGAGTGGCAGCATCTGCTCCTACCACCCCGTAACTGCCCCGGAGGAGCCGGACCACCCAAAGTGTTCAGAGAAGTGCTGCCTGGTGCAGTGGCCCACACTCCTTCCCTCACTGTCGCCAAGCCACTGGTATCTACTGTGGCTCATTGACCAGCTATGACAAAACTGCTGTACAAGATGAGTCCTACTCTTTAAATCTTTCTCTGTTAATGCTATTAGTGGGGGTTATTCCCTCCCTATCTTTTCACTCCTGTGGGAATGTGACCACCACAAACTGGCAGAGCTTCCTAACCTGGGACCTGCTCTTGTTTGTTCCCTGCATGTGAGGGGCCAACAGGTCTCTCTGTAGAAATGATCCCAAAAGCCTCTTGCCCCTCACCACAGGAATGAGAGGAGGCAGCTGATGAGTCCGCCTCTTTCCCTGACCCTTGCTAACATTGCTAATGGGCTGACAGCTGAAAGGAGAACCACCACGTCCCAAAGTGCATGGAAGAATGGCAATGTTGCCTTCTCCGTTGGACAATATGTCTCTAGCAGGATTTTCTTACTCTGAATTCACCTGGATTGGCTGCATTTCTGGTTATGGGATCAGTGAGTAGTGCTGCATCACTACAACCAAAACGATTTGCTGGAGTTTACCAGGTGTCAAACTTGGTCTGGGAGAACTTTCCTTCATGCACAGGCTGCAGGGTTATGACTTCTCCACTGTAGCTTTGGTTTCTTAAACATTTTGGATTTTACAACCCCTCAGTGTTTGTCAAGAAGCTGTTGCTGTTTGAGTGTACTTTGACATCTTACTTGTGTTAATCTCCTTTGGCCTTATCTTTTAAATTGGCCTTTTGACAAAGTCTGGGGGCTAGGCTTAATCTCGGGCGGTTCTTGCTCTTTTTCTAGAGTCAGCAACTTAAAATTGTCTATTTTCTTCCTGTGGTGCGGGTGTATTTAAGCCAGGATTACAGGAATGCCGGTGCAATCAGAGAGAGGGCATTTGACTGCCACTACCTCCCCTACCTGCCTTCTGAAGGATTTTAAAAGTATTTCAGAGGCTCTAAGACTTTGTCGCCTTCAAGCTGCAAACAGCTACAGTAGAAAGGATATGAGTTTTCCAATAGATTTGGTTAAAACATGAAAAATCTGTACTGCTAAGGCTATTTGAGGGGTGACAAAGGTGGGCTGCCTCTGTGGCAATGCAGAGGAGTCATGCGAGCTGATGCAAAGGTTGCAGTGTGCCCTTTGCTGTGCCAGGTCACTGCTGCTCTCTGGTGAGTTCTTTCTTAGGGTAAAAGGCCCTTAAACCTGCTTTAAATGTGTTTCTGTGGCCTTTATTAGTAAGCCACGCTGTGTAGAAATCACTGCAACTGAGGGATTTGTATGAGTCGCACTTGTCTACAATTCTCCTTAGGAGTGAATGTGTATCTTAATGCTTTAGCTGATCATGCTCAATCTTCAGTGTTTTCACAGTTGAATGCTTAACATAAAAATAGAAGGAAATAGGTGAGAATTGCTTCCCCCCCCCCCCTTTCTGTTTGAAATTTAATTTTTTTAAAAGATCTGTAGCGCAAGGAAACTTGTATTTTTGTTGTCAGGATTACTCAGCTACTACTCTTCTTGGAAAATCAGTCAAATGCATTGAATGTGTGTGTGTGTGTGGGGTGGCCGTTTTTGTTAGGCAAACTTTGAGCTAGATAACTCTAAGCTTCCTTATCAGATGCCCTAGGGATGCCTGGAGTTGAAGGAAGTAGGCAGTACTGGAGGAGTTAATGAGGGGTCCTTGGATAACTGACGGAGGAGGAAAAAGGAGGATTGAGCCCACGTCCGTTTTGCCAGTTTCCATTATTTGAGCCTGACATGTGCAAAGTGTTTTTAAGTGGTAGGTCCTGAACTCAGCTGCTGCCTTGAGAATTTCATTAAAAGGAGTACGTAAGGGGATACTGGACTCTGGTAAAATAATAATTGGTGCCTAGATATCTTCAAGGTACTAGGTCCTTATCCTTCACTCACTGCTCCAAAGCTGAGTTTTGCAAGTACCTTTTTTACAGAGTCACTCTTGGAAGAAACGTTCTTTCCTTCAGCTCCTCCTCTTCCTAGGTAAATGAGGAACGTGTAGTTAAATCAGGGCAGTTGTTAATTGTAGTCTTTTTAAGAGATAAAAAATCTTGCAGCAAACAACAACTAGCTTGTAAATGTTGGGTCTAGACTCTGCCCTGTTAGCACATAATCATTCTGTTGTTATATTCTCTGATTTTATTACTTTTATTCCGGGGGGGAGTAGGGAGTAAGGGAAGAGGAAAGAATAGAGAAGGGGTAGGGTAAGTAACCTTTACTACTATTATTTAAGGCCAAGCAGGTACATTCAATATTGATCTGATGTTAAAGCAGATAAACTGCAGTTATTTATGTTTACTCTCAACTTCTACCTCTGTTTTTTTGAAGCTTCAGATACACCAACTTTGTCAGACAGAGGCTCCAGTACAATATTGCTCTATTGGAGAGGCTCCTTTGATGTAGCTTTGTCAAGCTGGCACACCTAAATTTATTTGAAAATAAAAGTAGAGACTGGTGATGGCTGGTGTCTAGTCTGGCATAGGTACACCTGGTGGTGGGGGAGAAAGGGAGAAAAAATTAATTGGTTGATGGACAGGGTCTTGTCTTTAGAAAAACTCTTTTTGCCCCAGCTAGTGTTGCTCAGTCAGCAATCATCTGGCTCAGCCCAATCTCCAGTTGCAATGTTTAAGGGGCTGACATGGCAACTTTGGAAGTTTCCAACTAGAAAAGATGCATGAGCTCTTCTGATTTGCAGACATGCTGCTTTTTC
Organism: Chionis minor; assembly: GCA_013398295.1. Classification (NCBI taxonomy): domain Eukaryota; kingdom Metazoa; phylum Chordata; class Aves; order Charadriiformes; family Chionidae; genus Chionis; species Chionis minor. Next base: position 143,888 of record VZSF01000356.1, read on the forward strand.
TTGCATGTCTCCTTGTGCTTTTCTTCAGTTCCACACTTGAAATTTGGGCATGGGGAAAGGAGTTCTTCTGTTGTTGCTGGTTTGCCAGAAGTGTTCTGCAGGTAAGTTGGTAAATGTGTTCCAGCTCCAAAAGAAGGATATTTTTGGATGGCTATAGCACACCTAAACTGTAGATGTCTGTGGGGAGAGGGAGCCAAACACCTTTATTTTTTGAATCCAGTCTATTTTCCTAGAAAATGAGATCTTTCCAAGTTCATGTTAGGGGGATTCAAAATAAGGTCGTTTTAGGTGTGGGCATTCACTCTGCCTTTTGAGAACAGAAAGAGTTGTTTTTTTGAGCCTGTGTGCTTGAAGGACTTGAGGCACAAATGTGATGTTATCTCAAAACTCACTCTCTTAAATTTTGAAGACATATTTTTCATACAGATGGCCAAACGAAAACACGTAGTGAAACAGTCACGTTTCTTCTCTTCTGCTTACTGGGATTCCAAAGATGACTTCTGCGGAGAAGAGGCAGAAATCCTGCTGCATGAGAACTGAATGCTTGAAAGACAATGTCCAGCTTAACCCTATGGAGAAAAATCATTGAGAAATTCCTGAAATGTAGTTCTGTAACTTCTACTTTGGCACAGAGAATGTTTTGTATGAATTGTGTGACTTTTGGCGTGATGTATCTCTTTTTGCCAATCAGAGGGCATATTCTTAGGAGTCAGGACAGGTTAGTAATCATGTCCACAGCAGACCATGATCCGGATGAGCAGCGGAGATGGCATGTAATTCAAAGTCTCTTTTCTAACTCTCTGCCTTAGTGGCAGGGTGAGCTTAGGCAAACGGTGCCTTGCTGGGGCTCGCCTCTTCCAGCAGTGCTGCCTGCAATGCTTGTGTGTGTGTGAGCTAACTCTGGAAGGGCTTTGGTAGTTTTAATATGATTACAAACCCACCCTTGGGCAAATACAGTTACTTTATATTCTGCTTCTTTTTCATGTTCTGTTCCTTGCTCCTTTTTGTTGGTGGTTTGTTGTTGTTTTTTTTTTTTTTCTGACCATGTTTGTGAGCCAAATCATAGCTGTGTTTACAGGTTGCAAAGTTGTGTAAAATTATGAATTATCTTCTTGCTGTTGTAAGTCAGCAGCGGACAGGAAGAGAGTTGAAAATACTGAATCGGCAGCATATTGCTGCGTAGGCACTTAATGTTGTTACAGTGTGATATAAGTTAAAATATTGCTTATTTCCTCTTTGCTGCTCAAAACAAACTGAAGCATGTTATGACCAGGATCTAAACAATAACTGAAAAAGTAAAAACAAACGTTTTAACAGAGAAAAGCATGGCTTGCCAAATACTGTGCGTAATTTATGACTACATGAATAATCAACAAACAAAATACTTGAAAACACCTGACTTTCCGGGGGAAGACTTTAATTTCCAAAAAATGAAAATATGGAAGCATTCCCTCTAATATCTTCAAAACTGAAAACAGTCCAAAAATTAAACAAGAGCATCAAGGGCTGCCGTGTCTCCTGGAGTTTGCCAGCAGTTGAGCAAATCTGTGGACATAAACCCATAGATGTATCCATGACAAGTTATTATAAAACTTCATAAACAAACTTGGCTAGATAAATAATATTGGAAAACAAGCCTCAGTAAACATGCTTGCTTTTTTCTGTTTCATCCTTGCTTTTAAAGAGGCCTTTATGTGATCCCCAGAATAAGTAACTTCCTGTGTCTTGATAGCTATTGCAAATGACAGCTCCTACTGCTGACATTCCTGCTATTTTTAATCTGATGTAAGTTTGTGTCCGGTGAAATTTTTTTTTTAATTTATTTTTATGAAATGAGTGCCCTGTTCTGACCTAGGAAGCCAATTCTCTCAAGAAAAAGAGCTTGCACATCTTTAGATGAGAGAGGCTGTGTTGCCTCTCTCTCTGAACATCTGTGAGACGGAAAGCTAAACTGCAGTATTTAAGAGGAGCAAAGGCTGTCAGGAGGCAAATACAGAGCAAGTCCCTGTAGAATGACTTCAGGCTTTCTTGTTGCAGCCCTTTGAATTGATAAGGGCGTTTTAGCTTGCTGTCTCAGCTGTGCTTTCACTGTAGCGCTTTAGTGCACGTCTGGGGAAAGCTGGAGGAGAGCTCCTCTGCCTTCCCCCTCTTTGGACAAAGGGATGGCAGGCCCACGACAGCCTTTGTCATGGAGAAGATGGATGTTGCAGTCCCTAAATCTGGATAACTAGCCAGGCAGGCTCAGGCTGCCCAGTTACCCATGAGCTTTTCATTGAGGGAGGATGGGAGCAATGATGGTGAAGTTTGCACCAAGCGAAGGCCGTGAGCTCCGTGAGCAGGGAGCCTAATTCGAAAGCTGATGAGAGCTTTTTGAGTTTGTGGAATTAGTGAAAGGGGAGGGGAGGCTTTTAAAACAGTGCTTTCTTCTCTGAGCGCATGAAGGTGATGGCAACATCGTTCCTGGGACACCTCCTGTTGCACCTGGCAGTCCCCAGTACGCCCAGAGGCTCCTTGTGTCAGGCTCTGTCCAGGGGAATGGGAGGAGTGAGGTCTGCTCCAGGCACTGTGGTGAGGCTGGTCTCCTTGTGTATATCAAATGGAGAGAAACAGTAATGAGGTGAGATTAATTGGACCTAGTTAGCAGGAGAAAAATAGCACCTAAAATGTCTAACAAAGCTCATTTTTACATAACAGCATCCCACTCTGGGAGCTGTCTTGGTTTGTGTCCAGAATGGTTCTGCACTTCTGTAGCGCTCATTGCAGATGGAAAAAGTCCCAAGCCACAAGTCTGTGGCTTATCTTCCTTTTTATCATCCTCATTGTAATATTTTACTGTTTGGAAAAAAAAAAATAAAAAAAATCAAATGTTTGGGTATCATGATGAATGCTGATGCTCCAGAGCTCATGGACTTACTTTATGAATTCCATTCTTGTCGTTAAAAACATGGCTCTTTCTCTTTTCCTTTTTACTCTTCTTTTTTGGGAAGGAGGAAAGCAAGTAAATACAGAGCTGATGGTTTAAGTCAATGTTGCCAGATGACATTCTATGGGAATGTGGACTTGCCAGTATGTAGATTGTAAATAGTCCTTTGATTTAATAAGGGTCTGTTAAGTACAGAGCACAGCCTACAGTAGTGAGGGAATAGGAATGCTTCCAAAACTGGTGTGAGGGAAGAAATTACCCTCTAGATTTCCCTCCTGTGTATGCCCAGCTTGCTCTGAGAAACAGTACTTTGCCTCCCATAGCCTGCTGAAAGTTGTGAGCGTGTCTGGGAGTAACTTGGTTCAGAGTTGGTGCTATGTGTTTTGCAAGACTGGGCAACCGTGGCTTTATAATGCTGAACAGATGTCATAAAACCCAGTGATGAGCACCAGCGTTTCTTGAAACTGCAGTCTGGAGAACGTCACGAAAAGCAGCGTTTGAGAGTAAGATGCTGGCATGAACAGTGTAACCACCCGTCAGGAGTCCTCCAAGTGCCGAGACCCTCTTGTGAGAAAATAAACTAAAAACCCTTTAAGCATAAACCACACCTTACGTGAAAGAGGGGCGGCTGCAACTGGCCAGACAGTGGAGAGGGGCAATGCAGACTGGGATACAGCTCAAGGCTAAAATGAAACTTGGATGAGGGCTTTTTGTGGGCATTGTAGTAGTAAATCGCGTTATATATAATCTACAGGGCTATAGGAGCAAACTTGAATTGGAAGGAGCTCTCCCTAGGAGAGTGTGCTGGTGGTCTGGCATGCTTCTGTGGTGGGGGATAAAAGTACCGAGGCAAACTGTGTTTGAAGAAGTTGAGTAGAAACACAATACCTAGTATATGTGCTGCCTCTTTAGGATGTACGAAAAGAAGTAATTGGAAATTGGTACTTGCTTCTTGTAGCTTTGGAAAAAAGAACACAAAGAAAAATGAACGCATATTGACTGCGGAAGGCAATATCCTTTATCTACATATTTGCAGATGATGCAGTAGTTTAAAGAGAACTTAAATCTCATCCTGTTCGAGCTATTTTAATAAAAACTTAAGAAATCTATTTTTTCTGCTATTACTTTGTTAACAAGAAAACAATATTTTATTTTCATGTTATGTGCGAGAGATAAAGGGAGAACTGGCTAGAGAAAAAATAAATAGTAAAAACAGTCTTTATGCACTGGGCTGGACTCATGTACAAAAGAAACTAAGGAAAGAGAAATGTTCTTGTCTTCTTTCCTCAGTTTCTCTTGGTTACTACAGCAACATCAGACGTTTACAACATTAGGTGAAACCTAGAGGGTTGTTATTATTTTTAAGCTGGCACTGTACCCTTACAAATTTGAAATCTTCAGCATCTTTACCACTAGATGCAGTAAAGGAATCTCTGGAGACATACTAAAACAAAAAAACCCCTCACTTAACTGTTTTATTTTCCTTTTTGTAGTTTTGGGGACTATACTTAAATTTTGCTAGCCCATCCTTGCCCATGCTGTAGTCAAAATAAAGATCAAATGCATAGTGAGATGTAGCGTAAGATATTGTTCAGCCTGTAAATGGAAGGCTTTGCCCTTCTTTTTACAAGACTTGCAGTTTCCTTCAGCCAGGGATTTCCTGTGGGGCACAGCTAACCCTGCTGCAAAGGAAGTTTGCTGCTTTCATTGACTCTTTGTTTCTGAAAAACTAGTACTCAGTGACACCCATGTCAGGAGAATTAAAGTCCTTTGCTTGCCAAAGGAAAAGGCTACCACTGCTCTGTAGGTACAAGTATAATAAGTAGGTGTATTTTTTTTTTTTTTAAATCTGCACAAAGACTCAATCAACCCAACTTTTTACATTATTGCATCTGTACATCCCCTTGGTATGTTGCTCCTCGAGGTAAGAAACGCAGACTTGGTGGTTTTCCTGCAAACATCTCTCTGGGGCCTTGTCAGAGGAGTCTGTGCGTTGTAGGAGTCGTGGGTGCAGTGCTGCAGGTGTGCTTGGTGCCATCCGTGGATTTGTGGCTGCGAACTGGCAGCTGCTCCTTCTCTGTGTCCCTACGGGAGAGGTCTAGGCAGTGGCCGTTGTTGCAGCTGAAATAACTCCCTGAGTGCGTCCAGCCTCGGCTAGCCCATGGGCAGTCACAGCGAATGGGGCAAGTGTTGTGGACTTAGCCCATCCCGCGCATCCTGCTTTGGTTTACCAGCCTCAGTTTTAACTTGTTTTCTGCTGTTGTGGGTAGCCCACTGCTTGTAAATCCATCAGGTCGTGACAATCGTTCCAACCCTTTAGGTTATCAGTGATTTTTGTGAAGGCAAATAGTCTTGATCCATGAAGATGAAGAGAAGGTGTGTGGCTCCCGAGTAAAGCATCCAACTGAAACCAAACATTTAGGGTTAGGTCTGCTTGTGCCTTTGTGTAGGCAAGTGGCAAATGACTGCTTTGGTCATTATCCAGGGCTTTTAGCATGTAAAGCGTATGTGACGTCTCAGGCGGGGATCTTTCCAATTGTTTTACTTATCCTATTAAAGCTTTTGGAGTAATCATATCTGTGGGGGGTTTTGTGTGTGGTGTGTGTTTGTGGTAGGGTTTTTTTGTTTGTCTTAGGGTTTTTTTAAATTTTTTTAAAAAATTATTTTTATTTTTTATTTTGGAAGTTCTGTGTGTCCACAAAGGCCAGTGCAAAAAATTAGCCCTATTTTTGGTCTATGATTTTTCTCACCTCTGTGGATTACACTGAGACTTTGGCCTTATTGCTGCTTATTGGTGAGAACGCGTTTCTAGTGCTGCTTTTAAGATTATCTGCTGGTCTAATTCGTATTGATATATTTAGCACGTATACACATTTGTACCTCTTCATTAGAGCTAATGAATGTCGATAAAAGACAGCTTAGTTATAGAAAGAAAAGAAAGGGGGAAGCTTTCTATAAACAGTTCTGTAGTCTGTGATGAATTGGGTGTAACCGTGGAGAGTGGCAGAGGTGAAACGGGCTGTCTGTTAAACAGGAAACGAGTGATTAACATTTTTTGTCCTACCGATCATAATTATTCCCACTGGCTGAAAAAAAATAAACACCCCTTAGTCTCTCTTTACTATAGTCGCAGAATAAAATTTTAAGCTATTAGTCATTCTGGCATTGTATGGATGAGCTGCTACTTTATTGCTCCAAATTTTTATTTATTTATTTTAATAAACTTTGCTTATAATCGTGATTCATGTTTTCCTTGGAATAACCTGCCAGTGCTCCGCATTCAGGGACGGCTCTGCCGTTGCTGCTGCCGTCCCTGCGAGAGCCTGTGGTGAGCAACTGTATGAGGGCTACCTGCCCGTCACGAATCGCAGCAGCCTTCCTCACGGCTTAGTGCGCTACAGATAATTTTAATGGTTTTAATGCCTTTGATGAGCACACGTTAGTGGTGGTGTGTGGTGCTGAGCTTGGCGGCAGCGTCCTTTGGTGTGGCGTTGGCCTATCTGCAAGTGTTTTCTATCTTAACTTTCTTGGAAAAAAGATATTTTCCTTGTACGTGTGATGGCCTATATTCTGTAGGACTGTTTCGAAAGACATTAATTATATCCGTGACCTCTGATGGTTTAAGTGAATCCTTTATCAGTTTTTCCTGTGATACCGCCTGGCGCTGCTGTCAGGGCACCCAGGTTGTGCACCATCCTCCTGCTTTGCTGTTTTGGTGTCTCATTTAGTTGCAGCCCGGGCTGTGTGCGAGGACCTGAGGTCTGAGACCGCTTAAAGAGGGAGGAGAAGAGGGTCCAGTTATCAGGACATCCTGACTTTGAAATGTGCCCCTTCAGGAGTGTTGGCCTCCTGTGTCACCGGTGAGCTTGGGAAATGCTTCTTCATCATAAGCTATATACGTAGAAATGCGTGTATGTGTATATATATGTTCCATATTTATGGGAAATAGAAATGTTTATTTACAAATATGGAACCCTTATATTTGTCCAAAATTTGTTTTCTGTCTGTTGGAGTAGAAAGCTTTACAGCATCAGTTTTGTAAAGGCAGTATTAGGATTTCTCTAGGTGACCAAATACGTAGTTATCCCTGCTAGCTTTGAATTTTTTTATCTGATACTTATTTCTTTCCTTATTTCTTTCTACACTTCGCAACTCTTGTTTTATCCTGATGGCTACTTTTTTTTTTTTTTTTTTAAAAATAACACTGTGCTGTCATTTTCTTGTTACCTTTCTTTCACTGCTGAAAACTGATATATTTTAGGCAAACTTGTTGGCTGTCTTGGCTCCCCAGATTATTTTACCAGAGAGGGAGGAAGTTCCATTTGACAAATCCCTTTTAAAAATCTCACAATTTTCATATGCATCTTCGTCTGTTGTTTTTACTAATCAGTGTCACTTAGTTTCCTTGGCTTTGAAATGCTAGCAAATGTTTGTATATTTGGTGTATGCTCTGTTGATGTTATATCATGCCTGTATTGTGGTTATAGAAATAAATGCAGTTATAAAACAGAGTATTGGCACTGGTATGGATGATCGTTAACCTAGTTGTGGGTCTCTCTCTCTCGGAGGTACAGAAAACATAAGGACAGTCATAAGAAGTTTTGATTTGGGGTCGTCACATCTGAACAACGTCCAGGAGTGCGCTTGCCCTTTGTGTTTGTACTTCCAATTTTATTCTTTATCTTTTTAATGGTTTTTACGCTCATTCTTTTATAACGCCACTGTAGAGGAAGTAGGCAGGTGTTACCATCTCCTTAGAAATGCCCAAACTGCCATTATGGAAAAGTACTTCAAAGGAGTCTGCCTGGAATGAAGAGGAGGGTATCTGGGGATAGCATTTGGGAATTACTCAAATACATGTCAGTAGAGCTGCCAGTTCTGACACGTCAGTATGCATAGCCACGTCCCTTAAACATCAATGTCCGGAGTTGTGCATGGATTTTCTGTTACTGCATACGGTGTTCCACAAGAGAAAGCTCCAGTGGTTGTGAAATCCCATCCAGTCCCTGGTGCCATGTGTGGCAGCAGGATACAGCTGGGAGGATGGCCAAGCCCTTTTGGTGTACAAAGTTTTTTAGTCTTCTGCAGCTATGAGAAGGAAGCGTAGGAGAGTATAAATATGCGGAATTAACTGCAAAATGTGCAGCTGAATGCAGCTGACATTTGGTCACAGGAGAGACCCCTATGGACAGGAGAGATATGTATAGTGACAACATAGAGTCTTTCCCATTCTTGTACATTCATGCAAGGAACAAGGGATACATGGCTGAAATCTTATCAAAGCAAGCAGTCTATGAAAGTATCTCCATGCTTAGAGATGGTGTTTCATGGATGTTGGTCTGGGAAAGACTCTTGCTATGCCACCATCTGTAATGAAAAGCACAGAGAAATAGTGCAAGGTCCCTCCAGTAGGATGGAAGCGTTTCTGCACTTTTTCCAGGTGATGCTTCTTAACCATATAACAGCACAGGACAAAAATTAAGTCAAACAAAAGTGTTGTGTGTCACCCCCCCCCAAAAAAAAAAAAAAGAACAAAAGACCCAAAAAAGCATGACCTGTTTAGGAGGAAATCCTGCCCTTCCACCTTCATGCAGCTGCAGGTGGCAAATTGCCAGTATCTTCTAAATATGACTCTTTGACCTGAGGCTAAGTGACAAGCTTTCTGTCCATGCTCTTATGTGACAACAGGGAAGGTTTCTGAGCTGTAATCAAAGAATGCTGCAATTGGGTGGCAAAGATAGCTATTTCATTAGCATTTGAAGCCTCTGACACTGGAGCCAGATGTGCGGTTGAGTTGGTGAACATTGTAGTATCAGGAACGCTTTTGAGAGAGAAATATGGCTAAGGCTGTTTGATGAATGAGTGTGCTATCTGTTGACCAAATGTTTTTGAGTATCCAACACTAGCTCTGAGGCAAACCCAAACTCCATGTGCAGCATCTGCATCTGAACTTCTTGTATCTCATAGTCATTAGATAAGACAGGATTGCCTTACACCAGACTGTTGTACCAGGAAATTCTGGTACATCTGGAGTTATCAATGCTCTCTTTCCTCCTTAGCCTCCTCACCCTGCCCCTGCAGACTTGGCAGGATGGTTGGAAACCACAGCAAAGCGGGTGCAGGCAGTGTAAGTATTCCAAGCAGACCTGCCTGTTTCACCAGGCGTGGTCTCGCTTGGCTTTGGATAGCTGTTACGTGGTGCCACTTGCCACGGTTAGCCCTGCTGCTGCTGTCTGGCTGTTAATGCTGAAGGAACCCAGAGCAAGTGTGGTGGTGAACTTCCTGTCCTTTGCATAATTTCCTAGCAGGTTTTTTAATGATTTCTTTTTGGGGTGGTGCTTGCCACGGAGGCTGCAAGAGGAGGGTGATTTAAATATCTGGACCTGCTGTAAAGTCCTCATACACAGATCTTGAGAGGCAGGTCTGGTGTCCTCTGTAACAGCATCTGGGAATCCTGGGGTCTTCCCTTCTCTGCTGCAAAGCTTTTGCTTTGATGCTGTCTCCCCGGAGGGATTCTGCTGGTTCTGAATCCTGCTGTAAGCTGTCAGTAGCAGGGTGCACTAACACAGCTGGCTCATGTGCCAGCCACCACTGAGCACAGCAGACTCCCCTCAACAGGGATGATGTTAGCTGATGGGTCTCTGAGCTCTTCTCCTACCAGTCCTCAACCTTGACTTTCTTGCCAAGCATGCTCCTATTGCAATATTCTCCAACTGTGGTTTAAAATTAAAAAATAGGCGATCTCCCATCTTCTTTTTTTTTTTCTTTTTTTTTGAATTGTGACTATCTTAGAGGGTCATGGCAGAAGCAGTCTTGAGTGTTGTATTCCCTGAAAGCTTCTCTCCAGCTTCCAAATCCTTTTTAGATGTTGTTTGGAGAGATGTGAGAACTACAGTCAGATACTGCGCCCCAGTCTGCATTTGCAGCCATTTCAGCTGAGGGTAGTGTGAGCTGACTAGCAACACGTGTAGACTGCCCTCTTGGATGAGGTGTAGGAAGCAGTGGACTGCTGAGATGTCTTCTGAATGAAAAATTGGTGGGCAGTTATTAGCCTGTTAATATTAATAGAAATGCTTGACCTGTGTATTATGGAAGCAGTCTTGCTCTTAGGGCCTCCTTCGTTGTTACGGCTGCATCTGCCTCCAGAGGACAACCCCTTCTGCCGTTACTGGTGAATCTCTTTTCCAAGATGCCATGGCATGCTTTATTGCAAAGCATATGCACCTTGATAGCAAATCCACTAGTTTTTGTAAAATGTATTGCTGTTTGATCCATTCCCTGCTCTCCCTTTTGGTTGCTGTTGCAGCACTGTGGCTGAATGGGTGCTGCCTGTGCCTGCGTGTGAGGGTATGAGGGTGGGAGAGACCATGGGCACTTGTAGAGGCTTTTACAAGGTTTGGGCCTGGCAGCTCCTCGGATGCTCACAGATCCACAGTTAACATCCTGCTTGGAGAGGTTTCCAATGGGGTTGAACAGGAGCTCTGCTGCAGGAGCTCTGCTCTGCTTCCCTCTCCTTTGCGTGCTCTGAGGACCGGGGTGGAGGACAGATGGCCAGCGTGACTGTCTGGTCTCTCTTCAGCAAGTGCAGGTCTACAATGTTGTCAGGTTTAACAAAGCAACTCTGTTTACAGGTGCTTCTCTTTAATAAAACACCACAACAATTTGCTGAAAAAATAAGTAAATACCTTAACTTTAATTGTAATAGGGATATGACTTTTTTCAGTCTGGGTAAACTTAAGTTGCGTGTTTTAGTATGAATATCTCTTGGGTTTAAATGCAGTATTAGATACTAGCAGAGCTACTTGCACTCAGGGATTAAATGGCTGAAACATTTATTTCTATAATTTCTCTAAAACGTAAAGCAGGTCGAGGTTTTTTGGTTGCTTAGAAGAGCAGCAAGCAGGTCATTCTCGCAGCGGTGCTGTTCCGCTGTCGGAGATGTTGGAAATGCAGCTGAATGATATAAATGCGTAGATTCAAAAGAATAGTTTTCTTGGTTTCACGAGTTTTATTAGCTGGTGTGTGCTCGTCATGTTCCATTTAGCAGACACTGGTTTTGCCTATTTTGGCTCTTAAACCGGTGAGCAGCGATAAGCGTATCCGCGGTTCCCGGTCTGTAGGCTGAAGTATGGCATGAAGTCAGTTTGCAGATGGAATGGGAGCAGAGGCTCTCCGGGCTTTATCTCAAAGGTGGAAACTCAATCCCAGGAAACACCCCACGGGTGCCAGCAGCCCCGCTGCCGTCCTGACGCGGTTTTGATAAAATTCCAGCGTGGGCGTTCTCTGAGCGATCCGGCCTGTGTCACCGCTGCGCGGACACCCGCCTCGAACCGCCGCCGCTTGCTTTTCGCGTCATTCAGGCCAGCTTTTGGGAGGCTTTGCTTCGAAGTCCTGCCGAAAGCGGTGGCTGGAGGCGTCTCGCGGCGCCGCTGAGCGCCCGGACCGCTGACAGCCCCGGTGCTCCTCCGCCTGCCAAGATCCACTGCTGAAACTATACTTTTTTATCAGGTCATGTTTGCGTCTGGCAAAGATTTGTAGACACAACATCATTAACAGCAGTGCATATTTTCACAAGATTTACCTCTTCAACACTTTTTCCAAGTTAGTAAATCATAGCTTCTTTAATGTCCTGCTGGCTGCGTGAAAAACAGGAATTTATGTAACAAGCTCTGGGCCGCAAACCTTTTCCTGTTAGGAAAATTTTTTTTTTTTTTTTTCATTGCTGGCAGAGTTAGGAGACAGCTCTGTTACTCAAAGAGCGACCTCAGATGTCCTCAGTACAATAATACCAGATTATAACATTTTTGATGACTAAGGAATAGCGGTGATTTCTTAAATATTTAACGCTTCTGGTGTAGCGAGGAGGGAACTGAGCCTTTGCACGGTGTTTTCTCTGCCTGATGTTTTGTGTGTTTGATATGCCTAGTTTGATAGTAAACAGTGTAAGCCTTGAGCCAACTGGGTATGTTTACAAAATACAAGTAAAAAAAATGTGAACTGGTGCAGGAGGTTTTTTAATCAACAGACGCGCAGAGCAACTTTCTTGCGACATTTCTAGAGCTGGACTCGTGTCAGCTGGGGATTCAGCTCTGGCCCTTGGGTGAAAACAAGGGGCTGCGCCGGCCGACCTCACCTGGCTTCTCGGTCAGCCCTTGTGGCCACGGGCAAGTCCAAAGTGGGAGTTTTGGGCTTACCCTCCCAATGTGTTAGCTGCAGCTGGTGAAAATAAAATTTCAATGCTTTCCCTAACACCCTGTAGCTAGACGGAGGATGAGGTTTCGATGGCAGGGTTACCTGCAGTGAAGAGACACAGTCCTACCTTAATTAGTTAATACGAGAAAGATTGGCTTCCTTTCGAAATTGAATAAGGAAACACTCAAATTGTCGCTGGTGTTTATTTCAGTGGAGTAACTTGTTAAAGGTGGTTTTTTGGAGGGGAAGGAGAGGTTGGAAAGGCTTCTGAGGTTAGGCACACGGTTCGACTCCTCGCTGCGCTGGTTGAACAGCGAGCTGCCATAAGGCCACGTTCTGCCATCTTCTGCTGTCAACGAGCACCTCGTTGCCCCCGTTTGAGGTGAAGCTGCATTCCGGTGGGGATGATCTCAGGTCACCTCAGGTAAGGTGATACAGGACTGGAAGACCTCCTTGCTGCCCTCATATGCTGAAGGTCTCCTCTTTGACCCCAGAGTGACCATTCCTGTTGAGCTCTGCAGGTGGCCAGGTCTGCTTTGGCTGGTTGGCTTTCCGTGGTCCACAACGTGTCATGACTCTTGCAGGGAATCTGAGCCTGAACATGAAACATTATTTGTGACTGAAGAATAATGAAAAGCTTCAGTACCTCTGGTCAGTCTTGGCACAAGATAATCTTGTGCCCTCGGGTATTAGAAGAGTCAAGTTTGCATATTAAAATGTTGATTTTGAAAGAGAAAGATGGTTTTAAGACTGAGGTTTTAAATGCAATTTTGTCTATGCTGTTTGCGTTCCTTTCTCTCTTACGGTTTCGTAGGCAATTTGTGATGTTTATTTATAAAGACTAGAAGTTAATCTTCAACTGGTTTTCTATCTTTGTTTTCTCACATAACACAAGTAATATAAACCTCACTAATGTTCAGTGGCAATACTCACAGGCTGGTGCGTTTGCAGGGTTCAGGGATGTGTATGATGAGATGCCATTATAAGGCCCATAGAACAGGATCTAGTATTCCTGAACTTTGCGTAAAATAATAATTAAAAAAAAATTCTTAAATATAATCAGGTTCAACTCATTAGAGCAAAGCTGGTAATGAAATCTTCAGTCATCTTCTTGGTCTTCTGGTATATTTTGTCTCCTTTATGAGGAATTTGTGTTTCAGAACAGGTCCTTCAGTATTTAATTCAACTTTTTATAATGTCAGATATGTTTGGGCCACATGACAGACAAATTGTCATAGCCCATTTGACCGCAAGCTTGTTTCAGTCAGTTCTGAGTAGTGAGCTCATAAAAAATGTTTCCAGACTGGCATGTTTTCCCATTTCATGATTACCCCATGTTTTCTAACAAAATGAGAGTATGTTTGCAAAGACAAATTCAGTAGGCCATAAAACAAGCATGTTTTCTCCATTTCTTACACCGTATTTTGTTTTTCAGAATTCAATCCGTCATAACCTGTCTCTGCACAGCAAGTTCATCAGAGTGCAGAATGAGGGAACAGGGAAGAGTTCCTGGTGGATGCTCAATCCTGAAGGAGGAAAGAGTGGCAAATCTCCTAGGAGGCGAGCGGCGTCCATGGATAACAACAGCAAGTTTGCCAAAAGCAGAGGCAGAGCTGCCAAGAAAAAAGCATCCCTTCAGTCTGGTCAAGAGGGAAATGGTGACAGCCCCGGATCACAGTTCTCGAAATGGCCTGCAAGCCCTAGCTCTCACAGTAACGATGATTTTGATAACTGGAGTACATTTCGACCTAGAACTAGCTCTAACGCTAGTACGATTAGTGGAAGACTTTCTCCTATTTTGCCAGAGCAAGATGATCTTGGAGATGGGGATGTGCACTCCATGGTATACCCATCATCAGCCACCAAAATGACTTCTACTCTACCCAGCCTTTCAGAAATGAGTAATTCTGAGAACATGGAAAATCTTTTGGATAACCTTAATCTTTTGTCACCTAATACGTCAATGACTGTGTCAACCCAGTCTTCATCTGCTACCCTGATGCAGCAAACACCAGGTTACTCGTTTGCATCCTCGACCACAAGTATAGGTTCACCAAATCCAGACTACCGGAAATTTACGTATGCTCAAGCTAGCATGAACTCTCTGTCCCAGATTCCTATGCAGACTCTTCAAGACAGTAAATCAAGCTACGGATCGATGAGCCAATATAACTGTCCTGCAGGACTTCTGAAGGAGTTACTGACTTCCGATTCTCCACCGCACAATGATATCTTGGCATCAGTAGACACTGGTGTTTCCCAGGCTGGTGGCAGGGCACTGGGCCAAAGTGTGCTCATGGTTGCTAACTCAGTGATGCCAACTTATGGCAGTCAACCGCCCCACAACAAAATGATGAACCCTAACGCCCGCCCTCACCAAGGACATAACCAGCCAACACCTGCAGTTAATGGTCGTGCCTTGTCACACACAGTGAACGCCATGTCACATACTTCAGGTCTAAATCGCTTGTCGACAGTGAAGACTTCGTTACAAGTGCCTATGAGTCACCCGATGCAGATGAATGCTATGAACCCGTATGCCCCTGTTAACAGTTGCAATGGCTACGGAAGGGTGGGAATTGTTTCCCTCCACCAGGAGAAGCTTCCCAGTGACTTAGATGACATGTTAATTGAACGGTTGGACTGTGACATGGAGTCGATTATCCGTAATGACCTTATGGATGGAGAAACATTAGATTTTAACTTTGACAGTGTATTGCCTAACCAAAGTTTTCAGCACAGCGTAAAGACAACCACACACAGTTGGGTGTCAGGCTAGGATGTAGTAGGAGGTAAGCTGTGCTTTTTATAATAAAACTGAAAAACAATTAAAGGGAAAAGAGATCTCAAAATGTTTAAAATCTGGGTGGTCTTCTGTCTTGGCACATGAAGTGCCTCTATTGCGCTCAGTCACCTTCCAGTCCTTTATTCGTTTGCAAATCAAGTTTGCACCGGTGCATTAGGATTGCCAGTACCAACTTCTATTACTTCATGTGGAGCACTAAAGCTTTAGCCATTAATATTTTAAACAAAACACTTGCTTGTACCTAGCAATTAATGATTTTTTTTTTTCCTATGTAAGTTATCTTAAAGCTAGTTTGAGCATAATTTAATAGATTCCATCTTTTGGTGTGAATGTTAATTTGTTCTTTTTGTTGTTTTTTTTTCTTCCTAGGCTACGGTTAAATTCTCCAGATTTGTCTGACAGCAGGAACTGAGAAAAGCAGTACAAAGATGTCCTTCACCTTCCTTTTTAATTTTCTTGACAAGGCTGTGCGCATGCACTAGATTTTTTTTGGGTCTTTTTTTTTTTTCTTTTTTTCTTCCTTTCGTCAGAGTTGGCAACAGACAGAGTATTTTCCTGTACAGGATGTTTGCCCAAGGTTTGCAGGCTATGTGCTGCTGTAGATAAGAACTGTGCCATTGGAAATGTCATTACTCTGAAGTGCCAAATTCACTACACCATATAATCACAGCAAAGACTCTCACTTACATCATGTTGTGCTTTCGGTTTTGTACAGTATGATCTGTAGAAGAAGAATTGTTTTTTAAGACTATCTGTTTTGGTCCAAGAAAAGTTTATAAACTTTTGTAAGAATACTGTGATGATCTCATGCCCTAAGTAAGTTTAACCTTCGTTGATGTTACCTGTGTTCTGATGAATTGAGATAACTGTGGACTTGCCTTGCAGCAGTACGAACTGCGTTATTTTACTCAAAATAGCCACACATTTCATATGGGAACAGAATAGCCTGTTAAATATGATCCTACTAAACTCACTGACTATTCAGAGCGAACAGTAGGTTAAATGCCATTTGATAAGTTACCTGTATTCATGTAAATTTATGCAAGAATATAGCTGGATTTCATTGTCAGACTAATGATGTGATTGTTGGACTTAAGATAATTTTTGGAATACTTTCCAAGATATTTTTCTTATAATTAAAGTCTACTTTTGTTACATAGGCAACTTTAAAAAAAAAAAAATCTGAGATCTGGCAGCATTCATAACCTCTTCTTTTTGTACAGTATTTTAACTGGATTAAGTACATGTTTTTATAAATTTCCCTAGCACTTGGGAGTGCTAATAAAGGAAAAGCTTAATAAGTACCTTGAATACAAAACATTTCTGTCCCTTTTTTTGTTGTGTGATGTATAAATATAGACAACTTTATGTTTAGGAAATATTTAATCAGTTTTATATATGCATTTTTAGAAATGTCATCTGCTTCTCCTATCATTTTAACTCTGACTACCACAAAGTGTTAAGTATTCATTGTTAGATGCTTGTACAAAGCTTCACATTTATATTTATTTCACAGAGGTCTCATAATGTTTGTGCAATCAAGAGCAGGACGTTTTGGAGAAAATCCATGATTTTAGAAAATGTAATGACAAAATTGCCATTTGTCTTAATTAGCGCTAGTTTTCGGGTCTGTCAGTGTTTCTGTTGCAATGCAGTATGTTTCAAGAGGCAAAAGTGCTACTTTTCAGTGGGAGGCTAAAACTTTTGTGACCCCCGGTTACAGGGAAAAACATTACTTATTTTCTAAATAAGAAAGATAAAGTAAGTGGCAAAGAGCTTTAGGGTAAGGAAAAGCTTTAATGATAGAGGCCTTTTTCCTGTGGAAAAACCTGCTCTTGTTGGAGTAGGCACACTGACTACCTGAGCGTTTTCAGGATTGGGTCATGGATAAATAATTTCTGATTTTTTTGCAATCACACGATGCAGTTTTCATGGATGTATTGATAACGGGCCCTACCTGTCTTTTCAGTGGTTGCTACACATCCTTTGTGTTACAGAAATCCTTGGAGCTTTGTTCTGCACCGCCAGGATGACCAGTTTTTGTGCTAGGGCTGGCTGTTGTGAAGAAGGGGAGAAATAAATATTTTTCCCCTGATTTTTGTTTTGTCTACACAGCCCGCAACTGGAAAATGTTCTAATTGAAACTTCTCTTTCCTGTAGTGATGGTGTGTGATGGAGAAAGAAATGGGATGTGCCAAGAAAATGAAGTTTAGTAACAAGCCATATATTTAATGGCATTCCTAAGGCTCTGCAATGTATTTATTGATGCGCTAGCATTTAGCTCCCTGTTGGGCTTAAATCACTACTAATTACAGCTGGTCCTACTTTTTTTAGATACCCTATTAGAGTTGTCAGCACTTCCAGAGGCTGATGTTAAGCTGTCCTGTGATACAGGGTCTCCCCCAGCATGAAATCAGTCTTTGAACTTCTGTTGAGCAAAACGAAATGTTCTTAGTGCCAAAGCCTCAATGAAGCCACCCGCTTTTACAGGCAAATATCTCTAGTAGCGTCTTCACCATCACATTCATGGCCTCTGAAACAAGGTGGTAGACCCTGGCAGTGGAGCAAGCGGAGGGCTCGCGTATGGGTTTCTGAAGATCCTTCTTTGTGCTGTGTGTGCAAAAATGTTTGCTCCCAAAACGGGCACTGATATGCATAGGCCAAAGTAGTCATAATAGTCACCTCTGCGTGCAAAGCAAGCAGTGCTTAATGCTATACTCCATGGGGTTGCAGCTGAACATGCTACATTTAACTATATACCTCCTGTTTATTATTTACTGCTACTGTATAACTTCCTGTATTACAGATATTTTCTTTATTTCCTTTTATAACTATGAATAACATGAATGTAGCCGTTCCTTAATTACAACAGTCTGTAGGAAGCCCCTTTTAATTATTGTGAGGAAGCAGTTGTAGATAATCAGAGGTTTGGGCTGTGCGGTCAAATTTATTTTCTTTTTTTTCCTTTTTTTTTTTTTTGTGGTGCCATTCTAATATTTTGCAATTGTAATTCTGGAATACTGTGAAGTCTGGTGAAAGGCGCATGTTGTCTGCCTTGAAAACAAGCATTATGTGACCTCTAGTAATAAATCCCTTTTCAGTAAAAGTACCGAGTTTCTGGAGTAACTTAGTTTGTCAGCATTGTTGTAAATGATTGGTTTGTGAAATGTGCAGATGATCTTACCTATGCAGCCTTGTTTTTGACTTTTTCTGGTTTGTACTGTTATTAAAAGTTTATTGTATCATAGAGCTGTTCAGATATTTTAAATATAAAGATGTATTGTTTCCATAATATAGCTATATGATATATGTTTAGGTAGTAGATGCATTAATTGGAAAGCTCTGCTTTGATAAACTGACAATTTGCCTACACTTATAAGCAAAACTCGTATTGCTTATTATTGGCTTAAGTCAACAGAGCATCCCTAAAAAGAGAAGTTAAAATTGGACCAATTATAAAACAGTATAAAATTTGCACTTGTTAAACCACTGGATGTATGTTAGTACTTTTTTATTTTTTTACTGATTTGAAATTCCTATTTTCATTATGAAATTGCTAGGATCCTTAATTTATGACTGATTTTAAATAAGGTATTCTCATTATTATTATTATTTTGGTAATCATAATGTAAAATGCAGCATGGTTTATGCAAGCAAAAAGCAAATTACTCGGCATTAAAACTGGCCTCCTTCTTGAGGGTGTTCCACAAACCAGCAATATCGTGAGAGATTGGCATGTACATACTGCTAGTTCTACTTGCGAGTGGTGTGACAGCTCTTCAACGCTTCACTGCTCTGACTTAGTCACATTGCAGAATTAAAATTCATACGTGGATATTTTCAGAAAAAGTGCCTGATGTACTTCTACAGACACATGAGAACAATCCCTGACAGTTTGTTGTATAAAGCCATAAATGTATATAAATTATGTTTAAAAGGTTTTGTGTCCTTTCTTGTATACGGAGAATGACATTTGTACCAGGATTCTACTTGTGATTAGTAATCCTTCTACTCAGACGTTGTCGTAATCACTTTCCTTACCGCGTAATCTTTTTAATGATGATGATCCCATTTGGACAATCCTGATGGCATTAGCAATTTTATACAGAAAAATACCTCATGGTACCAAGTCTTGCCTGGCAAGGTGATACCATATTAACGAGCAAACACTAACTGCGGAATAGTTAACAAATTTTCCATTACTTGGCATAAAGGAATTTCTCTCTCTTGGCATTGCTTCTGGAATTGGAACCGTAGCAGGTACAGGAACCTAACAGGGCTGTGTTACCAGTGTTTTATCACAACCTAGTGTGCTAAAAGTAACTTGTTTACAAGTCTTTGAGACTAAACGCAAGAAGAATCCATGCCTGACTCTTAGGGCTCGCGAGAGATCTTTGTGTAGAGATGCTTTGTTACTGGAACCTGCATTAGGCAACATGAGACCGTGTTGCCAGTGCTTCAACAAGCCTAGTTCAGAGAAAATTACAAAAAAGTCCTGAAATCCTTTCAGAATGGGTATTTGTAAGTATAAGCTCTTAATAAAATTGCTATGACATGAGATGGCAATTAGTGTATCAGAATGTTATGTAATAGATTATTAAAGAAGGGGGGGGGGGGAAAAGGGACGCTAACATCCATCAAACTGCAGGGAAGAATTAGTCTTTTAGTCCAAATTACACATTAGATCCTAATGCTATTACATGTGGGAGAGAGCCGGCTCTGGAGAGACATTTTTCTCTTCCCTCTGCTCCCCCTGTTAAAGCGAGACGGTTCACAAAGTTGTCTTGGCCCTCTTTTCCCTCGTTTTCGCCTCTTGCTTTCCTCTGCCCCTCCTGCCTTCCTGACGTAGGTACCTTTTCTCGAGGTTTTTTTATTTTGCTTTGCCGAACATTTGGGCTATCTAGGCCAAGCTGCGTGGTGCTGCTCCTTTCGCAGCTGTGCTTTGCGCTGCGGCGGCAGGAGCACTGATGTGAGTAGAGAGAGCAGGAATTATTTTTTTTAATTTTTTTAATTTTTTTTTTTTTTTTAAATTTAGGTTGTGTTTCAAAACAGAGCTGGAAGAAAGGAGGAGAGGCTGCCAAAACAGACAGCCAATAACACCCACGCCACAGTAGTCTTGTGAGGCCCAGATCCCTGCTTGCCTGCAGGTGGGGAGGGAGAGGGGTGGCAGAGAGCAGGCTTTTAATGAATTGCTGGCAAAAATGCCAGTTTGATCTCAAAGTGAGCAGAGGTAGACCTAACGAGCATGAAAGAACGCAAGAGTATTGTTGCACATCAACCCAGGAATATTTAAAGATGGTTGAAAAATAATTTTCCCTTGTACTTGGCTGTTCCATCTTTATTTTAGCTTTGCCCTTTTTTCTTCAGTGTACATTTTGGAAGGGATTTTGCACATCAGGGGAAGCTGAGGATATCTTCACGGCCGTTTTGCAAAGCCTGACTTCTGGAATGGGAGGGTTGTAAGATTCAAAGATACTCTCTCTGGGTGTTCGTGAAGCCGTTGTTGGAAAGGATGTGCATCTAATTGGTACGTGACTAGTTACTGCTGTTAGGAGAGGTAGTCAAAGCTTGTCTCTTGGGAAGGGACCGGCTAGCAATTTATGCCAATGTGGCAACAAGGGATTTGAATCTGCTGATTAAGCATAGAAACCTCAAAGCATCCTTGTGCTCTGAGTCAGTTCTACATCAATGTAATAAACATGTTTTTGTGCAGAAACATCAGCTATTATGTCAAGGCAATTGATAATCCAATTAAAAATACAAATAGCATGAGATGTTGCGGCCGTTTATTGCGCAGCTGGTGTGCAAAGATGGGTTTTGTGAAGAACATGAGAAGGAAAAACTTGCACTGATCAGTGCCTGTGGTCATGCCCACTGCTGCAATTGCATGCAAATCCCTGTTCATTACCTGGTGATGTTTTGCCTGGGGTAATGTTCTGGCATGTGCCAAAATGATAGCTAAAATAAGGAGGCAGGGACAGCGCCCCATCTTATTTTATTCTCTGTTTTTCTGCTTGCTGTTGGACCCTGGGGCATTCAGAATTTTTGCATGTACATTTTGCGAGTAAACTTCTTGCGTGGGTGTTTATCGCTGAGATGATGGGAAAAGGGATGAGGGCTTCGTGCAGTACAACTGGAGGAGCACTGCAGGAAGCTTCTGATGGATATAATAGGGCTGCGGAGTGAAGAATCTGACAAGGAGCTTGTTCATAACCTGGAATCTGAGCATTTTACATCCTTGCTGTGTGCTCATCTATAGTTGCTCATGCCATCCTTAAATGAAGAGGCCTTTCCAAGTGGTTGCATTTCCTTCTCAGTGCCCTGGAGTGACACCACCTGCACAGGCAACTGCCCAGAGCTTGCACAAGAGCTTTGCTGGGTTTCCAGGGAACTGTGGAGTTTGGCAGGAATGTATAAATTGTTTCTGAAATATTCAATCAACTTCAATTTCGCTGAAGTCAGAGGACTTCATGGAAAAGTCCGTTATAGAAGTGCATGCATATGCATTGGAAAAGGAGGGGGGGATGAGAAATTCTGCAGGTATAGTGAGCTGTGTCTGGGATGCCGAAGTGGGGCTTCATAGGGCAAGGGAAGTGGGATTCCACTGGGGTCAGGGCTTGATGTAGCGAGGAAAGAGCTTCCTTTCTGTTGGATTTTGAAGTTGTGTCCGGTAGCAGCCGCAGGGGGCACAACATCCTGGCACGATTTGTTGCGTGGAACTTTTTGACCAGGTGAAAACAAGTGACGAGCTGTGAAACCCCGTGAGAGCTGGAGTCTCATTTCAGGAGTCCAAGTAAGTTACCACTTCCTGCTCCTCCCTTTCTCTCCCCTTCACCCCATCAATTTACAGCACTTGAGAGGACTGTTACTGTTTGGTGGTGTTTTTTTTTTTTTAATCTTTCCAACCTGCTCAGGGGAGTTGGTTTAGGCAAGGCCTTGTGTCCTTCTTTCAGCCCTAAGGGTGATGGCTGTGATATGGAAGTTCTTTGCCTCCTCCTCCTCCCTCAGCCCATACAACAGACCTCTCAAATTAACACCCAAATGAACCCCAAAGCCAAAGCTGATTATTCACTCCATGGGTGACTCCAGGAGCCCTTTGAGATGGGAGGTCTCATCGGCCTGTGGCTTTCCTGCTGGGGGGCTTCTAGATCTAAAATAGCCTGAGGGTGGCAGGGAAGGTCCTGGGGAAGCGGCTGTTTTGGGGCCATGCAGCTGCTCCACCACTGGCCTTCTCCCACCCTGCCGCGGTGTCCTTGCATGGAGCCTTGGTGGTCTGCAAGGCAAGGCTTTCACAGGAGGGCTTTCTGAGCAGAGTTTCCACAGCCCACATGTCTCATTCTGCTGCAGGCAAACTCTGCTGGTGTAAGCCCATGTGTGTGGAAGGTTATTTTCAGCATTAAATTAAGAAGTGCAGCTCTCCTGCCTGCAGACTCCTTGAGCATCTGGCTGTCTTCATCTCAGTGGTCCTGGTGTGGTAGGTACAAGCATCCCAGTGCTTGCTGGCGACGGCAGCATGCCAGGCAGATGGGGCTAGTATTGACCCTAAAAATAACATTGAATAATAATATTCAATATAATTATATTGAATGTGCTAGACTCCAACATAACTGCTAGGGGACCTGTTGCTTAAACAGGACTTTGTGGCAGATAAATTAAGTTAGATAAATGGTGATACTGATCTTTGCAAGACGTCCTAGCACGGTCAGAGGAGGGTTTAACTTCCACATGGGGTAACTTCAGAGAACGTGTAACACAGACTGAGTAACAGCGTGGAGTGATGGGGGAAAACAGTGGCCGTGTCCCTGTTGGAGGGAGCTGTGCTGCATCAACGTGGCTAAGCCAACAAGCCCGGGGACATGAGTGATCAGTGTAGCCCGTTTGGATTTTCAGTGGCTTCAGAAATTTTCCTCGCTGAAGTTCCTGAGATAACTGGGATGTAATGGAGGTCCTCTCAGTGCCTACACTGCTTTAAATGGTTGGCCGTCTGAGTGCGAGTAGTACTTGGCTTCTTGGCTTTTCCAGACTAGGGAAGCTGCCTCTGCCTTCCCTCAAGGACCTATGCTCTTCCGTGAGTTTGAACAACGGTCAGCAGAAACGGTTGATGACCTGAATTGCTGAGATGATTATTTTATTATACAAGATAGTGAAATGTCAGGCTGTGCCAAGAGCTGGGGAAGAGTTTCAGGCTATTTTGTGACTAGCTCATAAACCCACAGATAGATATGATTAAGTGTTGATAAATGTGAAATAATCCGCAGGGGAGAAAAGTGAGTCCAGCGCATATGGATGCATAATAAGTCCTGGATGAAGTGCTACCACCATGAGAAAGATCTTGCAGTCATTGGAAGGATTGCTTGCAAGTCTCAGCTCACAATTAGCTGACAAAAAGACGCAGTAGAAGAAGAGAGTAGAAAGCCTCTGCTGTGCTTCTGCTTATGTGCAAAATGTACCCATATTGTAAATATTGCATACTGCTTGGCTTTCAAAGAGGGTATTGCAGGGTTACGAACAGCCAGGAGCAGAGACTAAACAAGAAGGGGTGAGTGAGAGTGGGTATAGATGAGGGAGGTGACAGGTTTGTAAAATTGTGGATGCTGTGGAGAAAGTGAATAGGAAATGTTTAATCAGTAATTCTTGTGCCACAATTGGGGGCACCCAATGACATGATCAGGCAGTAGGCTTAAAACAAACAAGAGGAAGTACTTTTTCACACAGTACATGATTAAAATTTGGAACTCATTGCCACGGGATGTTGTGGAGGCCAAAAGTATAAATGGATTCCAAAAAGGATTATAAAAATTAATAGAAGATAGGCCCATTAGTGGCTATTAAACACAATGGTCCGGATGCAGCCTCTAGCTCAGGAAGTCTCTAAATGTCCAGTTGCTGGAAGCTTGGAGCATGTACCAGGGAAGGGATTACTCAGTCCATGGCCCATTCCTTACGCTCTTTTCTCCTACGCATCCGCTGCTGGCCACTATCAGGGACCAGACGTTGGCACAAGTGGACCTTTGATCTGACCTTACAAGAACGTCTTCATATTGTTAGTTGTGCTGGGAAAAGGTACAGCCAGAAACAGCTGCCCAACACATTTCTGTGAGGTTTCAGACATCCGTGAGTCCCTTTCCAGGTGCCTGGCAGTGGTCATAGACTGGCTGTCTCCGTGCTGGGAGGCATGCTTGATGCCTTTCACTTGGGAGGCATCGACTGAGATTATGTTCTCACTGTAGTAAGCTGCAGTGTAACAAAATGCAGAATACCTGGTTAGATTAGTAAACTTTTAGGGCAGAAAAAAGTGCACAAGGAAGACAGAGCAGGGAGAAACAAAATCTATCTTCTTCCCAAGCAGCTCTTGCCTAGCAGCTCTACAAAGGCTGTGCTCAGGGCAGGGATGAGACAGGGCGTTACAAATCCCAGCCTCCCTTCCACACCCATGACTAAAGCACAACTTTTTTTTTTTTTTACCTTTGTTGGCAGGTAAGGGGTTAAAGTCATTCATGTAGGCATGTGAGAGCTTTTCAAAGATAGTCAACAGGGATACTGGACCCCGACCCTAGCGGAATCGGTCGAGAAGTAATGGTGTCTCAGTGGTAGCAGCTTCTCCAGTGCTGACAGCTGAGGTCAGACAGAAGAGAAATGTGTGTGAAATACGCAGTTTTATCTCTTTGTAAGTATTTTAATGATGTACAATGGAGTTCTAGTGGAGGACAGAGCAGCCTTTTCTTGCCAGATCCATAGTTTGAGCTCTTTCCTTTTTGTATGTTAACAGAGTGACACCAGGCTTGTTAACTCACTGTAACTGATTAAGAAATGCTGACCTTAAGATGCAAGGAAAGGTAAGGCTTGTTATCCTGCCTGTAGCTGAGACAGCCCATTATAGGCCTTCATGTGAAGAGACACTGAGTAGACATCGCAACTGAGTCTTGAACGCCAGCAGCTATAAATACTGGGTGAGAGTGAATTTATGCTGTACCTCACCAGTCAACATGCAGGAAATCACAGGCTTCACTCAAGTGTTGAAAATATAATGCTAATGGACTACCATATGCATAGCAAACGTAGCTTGCTTTCCTTAGATCTGTGTCCAAAGCTGCTTCCTCTGAAAAGCTTTGAAATGTGAAGTCTGATCAATGCTGACTCTTCTCAAAACATTCAAAAAGAATTTTTAAGAAAGCTGTCACCTCTGTATGTTCCCCTTCAAGAGTGAGTGGTTATTTTCTCTAAATTTCCACCATTAAAAGAAAATGGAGATATCTAAACCTCCATAAATGCAACCCATAAGTTGTTTAAATTATCTTAATGTTTGGCACCTCAGCTGACTGAAACCTGGACTTTTTAATGTATTTCAAACTGAATAAGAGAACTCGGAGTTTTATAAAGCACTGGTTTATGAAAATATTCCTGCTCTGAAAAAGCTTGCAATTTGCAGTAAGCAATGGTTTTGTCTGACCAGTTTTGAAGGCAGCTACGTCTGTCCTCAAAGTTTCCTAGTTTGTCCTGAATCCTGTTTTGGCTACATTAGCAACGTTAACATGTGTTGAGGTCATTGTGAGAGCTTCAGGAAGCTGGGCAGATACTCCGAGGCTATTGCAAACGCAAGGTGAAACATGTGAGCCTACTCCCTCTGAATACACTTAATTTGGAGGTGGTTTGTTATCACCTTTTTTAATTTATTTTTTTTCCCACTTGCAATGATCTGACGTTTTTTACGCAGTTAATTACTGTGGCTCTGTGGAGAACTGGTAACTTCTATTCAAACAGAAGTTATGGCTTCTTGCACGTTTGGCCATGTAAAGGGAACCTGCAACCCAGGTGACCGTGACAGCTCCCTTATTTTTGTGCATCCTGAGGAAGGCCTCGTAATCCCCTAATTTAAGAGGCAATTGCATACTGACATTACAGTTAACCTTTTGCGCATTAGTTAACTGAGTGATGATACAAAGCTGTTTCTGGCAGCCAAGGGGATGAAATCCAGCTGGCAGATCTGCTGATGCGGGGTCTTGCTCACGCAGCCCTCCTCGCTCTGCATTTCTGGTGCTGCCCTGCTAATTGCTGGAATGTGACTCCTACCCACAGCGCAAGGGGAGAGCATGAACCCTGGCAAATGAAGGCTTGCCTAGCCCACTGCCAAAACCTTGCTCGACCCCAGCTCGGAAGGCTGCTCCGCTTAGGTAAGTCACTCCTCCAACACAAGCGCTCGGGAGCTGCCCACCAAGAGCCCCGAGCCCTCCCTGCTGATGGCTGCACGAAGGGAGCAGTCCTTGCAGGGCACCCAATAGCGTTGATTTTCTGTTTTCTTTTTAAGGATTTAGTTCACTCAGTTGGAAAAGACTCGTCAAAGGCAGTAGGTAGGATGGTCTCTGATTCTGCGTCCTCAAGTTCTCAGGGACTCTGGTGGTGCCGATATAATAAATCACGCTCAGCAGCTGCAACAGTATGATTTTACTCAGGCTACTCTCTATCTGTTTACTCAAGGTGCTCTCTATCTGTTGAAAAAAATGACCCACTTCTCCAGGCAACTTATCTTGTAGGGGAGTGCTGTTTTAAAACTTTGAAAATGTGATTTTTAAGGTCAGGATGCACATACCAGGATTGAAAATGATTTGCTTATTGCTCAGATGAGAATGGATTCTAATATATTGACAGGAACAGATTTGATGAGAAGGGGAATTTTTGACTTATTTTTCTCAAGACAAGACAAAAACATGTCTCTGATCAATGAATTTAAATGGAAAAAAAAATTTCTGTATTCCTGCATGCTCTTTTGGGTTATAGACAGTTCTGAAACACATTTTAGCTATATATTTGAACAAGGCACATCTTAGTTATTGGGTTTGTGTGGCAAAATAGTCGACTTGCTTTTAGTATGACACAGTCTGAAAGAAATCAGATATGAACATAGGCCTTGACAGATAATGGAAATCAAGGGGTGCTAGGCTTCTGGGTATGGGTTTTTTTCCATGTGCCTGTGGTCTCCCCCTTTTTGAAGAGATTTATGCTGTTACTTATCAGCATTGTATATGGCAGAATGGGGCCCCACTGGGCTGGGTGATGGAAAAACCTACTCCAGGAAATCATCTCTGATTTGCAGCCTTTACAGTCTTTGTTGTGAAAAGGGAAGCAGGCTGGGAAAAGGGAAAACAAAGAAAGAGAATGAGTAGCATGCTGCTAACCACTATTACGGTCTAACTCTTTCATATCTGATTTTGATGTTTAGCAAGAGAGAAGCTAAGGGGAAAGAAAACCAAAAGGATATGAGTTGCAGAAAGGAATTAAGATAAACGAGATGGGATCGGAGAGGTAAGGGCCAGGTGGAGAAGGAAATGGGAAAGAGTGAACTCAGTTGATGGTCAGTGCAGAACAGAAAGAGCTGGGGAGTGTTACCAGGCATTTGAATCAGCGGCTGGGGAAGATGTCCCTGGTCTGAGAGTTACTGCAGTGCAGAGAGCCAGCAAAAATTGCTGGAGGAGCATGATCTGAGTCACGTGTCCAGGCAAAGCAGCTTCTCAGCCACTACGTCCCATGTGGCAGTGTCTGCTCTTTATGCCAAAGCTGATAAAGTACCCAAAACAATGAGCTTAATGGGGGTATTCATAGCTGAATGAATAATTGTGTAATATTATGGAGTATTCTGATGGTCCTGTATAAAACGAATACGCTAGACTGCATCTGGAGAGTGTTTGGTCACCAGGCTGCTGGGAACCATGAACTCCCAGTTCCTGGAGGAGTCATTAATGGTATTTGTGTGGCTGATTAGGTGTGACCCATGAAAGGGAACACATTGTCTGGAAGAGTCTGACATGAGGTAGAGCCATTCTCTGTGCGAGCAGTGGAATCGGAACGTGGCAGACGGCAATGGAAATGAAGATGATTCAGAAGTGAAAGCGGTATTTGAAAGACAAAATGTTGCCTGAATCTCTAGGGCTACAAGTGGGGATAAATCTTGGGTTTTGTTTTGAAGACATCAAGTCTGTTGTCAGATTTTGCAAAATACATCTTTGCTTGCTATATCAGCTTCCGATCTGTCACCTGTTTGCTCACAGGATCAAGGTGAAGCAGGTGAATTTGTGGTGCCTAGGGAGACAGTCTCAAGAAAATGGTGGGTGCCGACACCCCTCAAAGACCTGTTTTGAAGGCTGTGTGGGACTGGTTTTGTGCCAGTCTTCATGGAAACTGGAACTGGGATTTGTGTGGCCAAGTGCTGCGTTTTGGGGTGGGGCTATTAGTGGTCTCTGCAAACTGGCACTCGTCTGCAGAAACAAACAGCCGAGACACACCTTTCAGCTCCAGCCAAACCCAACACCTTCTGGGGCTCCATGGCGTTGGTGACTACCGCTACTTGTCCTGGCCCTTTTGCACACTACACAGGCCAGCTGCTCAGGGAACTGGCTCAGGGAGCTGGTTCAGCCAAAAAAAATAACTTGCCAGAAAGGAGGTCCTGGGCATTAAGCAGCTGTGGCTAAGAGATGGAGCTAAGGTAGGTCAGCACTTCCTCCAAAGCAAAGCACAGGGAAACCCAGGCATTACTATCCATCCTAAAAGGCAGGTGCTGAGACCTACACCAGTGACTGTGCTCGTGAACACAAGTGAGAACACTGGCCAAACAAGGAAACTTTCACTTTTATGAGAACCCCAAAGGACCATGCTTTAAATATTACTTTGCCCATGCCCACCACTTTTTTGTCCTCTGCAAAGCCAGATCCATTTGATGAAGGTAACTCCAAACAGTGCTGCCGGTGCAGAAGCTTTGGAGTCATTTGTTCTTTTTATCCCTTTACCGACGTCTTTGGGTTGTGAGTGAGCTGGCTGGAAGCTAAATATATGCTGAAGCTGAAACTTAAAACTGGAACAGAGTTGTGAATTTAGCAGCTTAAATTTTCCAATGAATGCAGTCAGCCCTGCCTGACTTGGGGTCTAAACTCACTCCTGGCATGGAACCTCCCCAGTGCTTGTTCTTCCAATACTGGTCTGAGAAGCCTAGCCCTGTTTGTGGTGCTAGCCACCTCATTCCCATTTGTTTGAGGGAATTCACAACAACTGACATGGCCTCTCCATCCACCCTCTCACCCTCTGGTGGCTCTAGTCCACAGTTTACCACCCTAGAAGAATTAGTAGAAACCAACAGGTGCGTTTTTTTGCGGTATAGAAGTGTTTCTAGGAGGCCCTTTACTTTTAGACATGGATGGACCTGCGCAAAATGAGACTATACATAGATTTGTCTATGTACGTACACTGTACATAGTCCGGTGCTCAAATTTACTCCCAGCTCCTCATAATTCTTTTGGAGAAAAAAGTCTGTTTGGAGGAGAAGACTTAGGCTTTTTTCTCCTCCTATTCCTTCTCCATCCCGTCTTTTGTCTGTGCAGTGTTGTTGCTTTGTTGGACCCTGTGATTGGTGTGCAGTGGATTTCACTCTCGGGGAGTTCAGCTTCTCCTTGCAATGGTCAAGCACTCCACAACCAGGTGTAGCAAGCTGCTGTTTCCAGTCTAACAATCTGTTCAAACCTGACTTTGTGATAAGGCATGAGCATGCCCACAACACATGATACTTGGAATAGGTCACTGTTGGGATATTTTGCTGTGCTTTTATTAAACTGGCTGATGTCCTCAGTTTGAACTGTCTGGTTCTAACAATAAAACTCAGCAGCTGTGAAGACTATCAGGTGCTGAGGGACCTTTGAGCATAGGTTAAGCCCAATGTCTCTAGGTCTGAGATGTTCAACTTCGGAGACTTAATGCTATAAAATTGCATTTGTTGGAAAATTTAAGCTGCTAAATCCACAAATGTGTTCCAGTTTTAAGGTCTCAGCTTCAGCATTTGTTTAGCTTCCAGCCAGCTCACTCTCAGCTGAAATGGGCTGGTAAAAGGAAAAAAAAAAATTAAAAAAACCAAATGACTCCAGAGCTTCTACACTGTGTCCCCAAAGTCATGGAGGTACCTACCTATTTCACAGGAGATTTTAGGAGCTTAGATAATGATAGTTTCTGAATGCTTGGAGTTCTTCAGATGAAAGCACATATATATGCCTATATGTTGCTCCTACAGAGGCCACACTTACTTAGGCTAGAGCTTTCCTCTCATGTTTGTGCACACAGTAGAGAGGAGATCTGCGTATAGAAGCACCTTGCACAGGAGAACTGGAGGAGCCCTTTGGCCATTCCCTGATATTTTCAAGGAACTGAGTTGATAAACGCAGCAGGTGTTCTAGCTGACTTCAAGTTTTGGGCTCAGAGCAAACACAAGGAAAAAAAACCAGTGCCTGAAAAACTTCTCAGCTCACAATAAAGTATTTTTTGTCACCTGGCAAAATACAGAAAGCGACCAGACGTCCTCTGTTCCAAGCAACTTTTCTTAGTAACACTATCCTTTCTCCCTGTAGTGGCCCAACCATTTGTTAGTGGATTGGATTCTTGTTCGGCAGCTGTTCTGATTTGGTATAACAGTGACCCGACCAATATGAGCTATGTGCTGTACTGAAGAACAGATTTCACTTGGTTGTTTGAAAATAGCCCTGTCACTTTCTATTTCTTTTCCCATTGCTTTATTATCTTTGCTCCTTGGGCTGCCAGGCCAGTGAGAGTCCCAGACCCAAGCTAGCACGGACAGGTTAAGCTGATCGTTTACTTCTTGGTCATGGAACTGTAATAGCCCTTGGCTGGATTTGGGAAAGCAAAGGTGTGCAATTCTGTGGCAGCTCCACCCCAGCCAGCGATGAGGGAATTATTCTCCCTAATTTACAATAGCGAGAGCAAGCGTTCCCTCCCACAAAGTTGCAACACAAGACATGAACTGGCCTAGCTAACTCCTGCTTTTCATTCAGCCTCTGCTTTGCGCCAAGGCGGAACCTGAAGAGCAGAAAAACAAGCAACTGGTGTTAATGTTGTTATTAAAGATGCTAGGCTGGCCTTTGCAGGTATCTTCTTTAAAAATCTCCGTTTTACCAGGAGTATGAACAAACCGAGGAGAAATGCTGGCAAGATCTTATGTCTAGTTGCTGAGCCTAAACTGACAGTGCTTGCAAAACAAATTAAATGGTCTTTTTTTATATGTTTCTGCTGTTGCTGCTGCCTCTCCGGGTTGAGGGAAATGGTCACTGCTTCACAGGGGATCAATAAACGGTATCAACAAACCTTGCCTTTTTTTTCTTATACTCAGTTGGCAAACTGGTGACTCTTCACCACTGCAAGTGCCTAGGTGGAAGCTGCGGCTGTTCTAAAGCGAGGGGCTGCTTGGTGAAGAGAGACACCAACAGCCTAGATCCAAGCATACTGGAGTGAACAGGTGTCTAGCTTGCTCATTGCTCACCAAGATCCAGCCATAGATGTAAAAACTGTGTGTATGTGTATACGTACACGTGTTCTACACATATATTTAAATATGCGTACACAGGCACATGTGTACATGATGTGTATTTAAGCCTGCCTAGCATAGCCATTGTTACGTGACGACAGGCAGTGAACAAAGACAGGTGGTGTAAATAAATGGAATTGCTCATGTGAAGAATTGAAGCTACCTTGCAAGAAATTTAGCCAAGCGTAGTTTGATGGAAGGCCAGAAGGAAGCACTGCAGCAGTGCTGCCTGAGCACCTGCATAATGCAGGGCATGGGACTTGTCACAGCAGCAATGCACCTTCTGACCCTGATTTACATGCCATTGCTGAAGGAAAATCTACTCTGCCTCTTGGTACATTGTCCCAGTCCTGTCAAAAGTGAATCTGGCTCCCTGTTAGGTGGGTTCTCTCCCTCCCAGCTTGAGATATCTACAAAAGGGATATCTAGATTCAAGCTTGTTTCCCTCCACGCCAGATTCTCTTTCTGGTCAGTGAAGAGGTACAGGCACTTTCGGGTATGATGTATCTCATCCAAAGCTAGACCTCTAACACGAGCGTAGATGAACTGCATCCTGTAAGACTCTATTTTTGTCTGTTGACTATAGAGCAAGTCTAAAGTAACCAACCCTGATGAAGATGCTGCACCAGTTACCTAATCTCTGCCTTCAGCCTTTGAATCTTGTCCCCATATTTTCTGATAGATTGGATGAATTTCTGTTCCTTGGTAAAGTTCTGTGGTTTTTATCTTTTAATATTCTTTGAGGAACAAATTGGAGTGATTGGCTGGAATCTTCATAAGGCACATCTTTAAAACCCTTTAGTTATTCTTCCATTTCCTCTCTGATTTCCAATGTTCCCCTTGACATCAGAGCTGGGTACACTGAACCAGCAGTAGTCATATGATTCCCCCCCATGGATTTAGTACAGGTCTGTTCACACATCCAAGGATTGTGTTCGTGTTTTGGCCAAAGTGCAGCACTGCAAGTTTGCTATCAAATCATGACCAGTGCTCTGCTAGAGTCATGGATGCCTGAGGGGATTCTCTGCCTATGGAATATCCCTTAAGACAATGACTTGATGATTATTGCCATTGACATTTTGACAATACTGTTTTTGATTAAACTTATCATGCGTTTTATTGATTTCTTAATTTTCTGGTTTACCGGTCCAAATGTCAGTGCCATCAAATCATAATTGGTATGTAGATAGTTAAGCAGTTCTACCACCCCTATTACCACTATGAAAAACTATCATGTTCGAACATTTATTTAATTTCATAGGATATGTTTTCCATAGATCTATGTTGATTAACAATATATAATTCTACATCATTCTCAATCCTTTTGTCAATCACTTTTTTATTTTACTAGGGTCAGTATCAGACTGATAGAACGGGGTTGATCTATTTGTTTACCCTTTAGCCTGGGGTACTAATATGACATTTCAAATTGTCCATGCTCTTCCTCTTTTTCCAGTCTTCTTCCACCTTTGAGTGTTGAGGAGCTTTGAAGTCCTGATGCACCTCTGTCTTCAGCTTGCCTAGTGCCTTGCCTAATATAGCACTAATATTCTGAGTCCCACAGAAGTTATAGCATGAAGGAGTCAGATATATAAGCATTTGGACTGTCTTTGTTATCTTACTCCACAAACATCATTGTTGCTTACCATTGGTAGCGTTAAGGGTTTTCTTCCTCTGGTACCATGAAGATGTTTGGTGGGAAGCTTGGAAACCAGGCTTTGGCATGGGAGCCGTGATTTCAAGAAAAGTTGTTTTTCTGCAGGTCCATAAAGGTGAATAGTTTTGACAAAAATTTAAGCCATGTATGGACTGTCTGTATTATTGAAGCCTAAGTGAGTGGTTCCTAAATTGTAGTTTGGGGGTCCTACTGAGGCCATGGTAAGTACACTTTGTATTTCACTGGCACATCAGGTTTGCCAGCTGCAATGTGATGTTTTGTCTCGTATGGGGAAGATGGTTTGACGCTGATGTGCACACTGGGAGTAGCCCACCTTCTTCAGCCCCTTTCAGCGCTGACCCTTCACTCTGTGTCACAATCTCCCATCGTGCGAAGGATCACAGCACGCTACTTTCTTCTCTGACTCAAGTCTCAGACCACCAGATATGATGGACTGGTCTACTACACTCCTCATGGCTCTGAAATGATCCAAGGGAAAAAACGCCCTGGGAACTAGGTGTGCAGAAGAGCTGCTCGGTGGTTATCCTAGGACCTGGTGATAAGCTCTTCATAGGAATGAGTTGAGTGTCCTTACAAGCCCAGAGACTTCTGCAAAACAGCCCTAACTATCACAGAACAGTCACTTAGAGGCACAGAAAGGCATTGCTGTTTGCTGTAAAAAAAAGGGTGTGGAACAAGATATAGGGCAAGATTTTTGGAGGCATAATTAAGAGGCTAGCTACAATGTAAACAGTCCCAATAAAGTTGGCAGTCACTGCCAGGAGCTAGCTGGTGAAAGCCAACCTAGCTTATGTTAGCCCACTGACTACATTAGTTTATTGTCTTGAAGTTAAATCTTCTGCAAAAGATTTAATGATGTTGTGAATATTGGCTTTTTAGTTGTGCCTTTGGGTTGTAAGGGTGTATCAGGCTAAAAAGATTTTGGAGACAAAGCAGTAATCTATAGACCTGTCTGACTGGTTCATCTTGGAGATAGCACAACTATCTAAATGAAAAATATCCTTCTAAGGATATTTTATGATGGAAATGGAGTTGTTTAGTAGGAGGAAATGGATATTATCCGGTGGAAGCTATTGCCAAAGTCCTTCCATTATTCACTGAATCAACATATTCCTAGCTCTAGGGAGAGGTACTCCACCAAGCAGAGTTGCAATCCAGGAGACATTTCTCTGGGAACAATAGGAAATTCAGAAATGTCAAGAAACCCATAGAGGGAGTGGAATATTTGCTCTCCAGGATAGCTGTTTGTGAACAGCTTGGGTGCTCTGTGGGAGGCTCGAGGTGTGTCTCTGCTGGCAAGATCCAAAGCTCATGTCACCCTGCACACCTACGCAGCAGGGTGCTCTTGCCAGCTGGCGACTCCAAGTCTGCAGGAAAGCCACTGAAGTTGGACCTGTGTTGTGTGTGTGAATCAGGTGGACCATTCCCACAGTTCGGCAGAAAGGTCGATGGCTACCAGGGGGAGAGTGCTTGTTTGGGGTAAGGACTCACACCACCTGGATCACTTCTAGCTCATGATGTACAGCACCCATTGTCACATCGGCACCCCAAAGCAGCAGATTTTAGCTCTGATGGAGAGATGATGGAAAAAGCAAACCAGACAACGGAAAGGGTCATTCAGGGGCTCCAAGAATCTGCTTTGAAGAACATGTCGGTGTCTGGCAGCTAATGCTTTGAAAGCCTGCCTTCACTCAAACAGGGGCTTAAGCCCACCTTGATCCTGATTTTCAAACAGAATAGCAGCTAATAGTGCGTGTTGGGAGAGGCTAAATGGAAAAAAAACCCCTAAAACATGCAGACCCTTTAGAAACAGAGGGCTTGCTGATGCACATACTGCTCTGCTGTGAATTTTATGTCTGCCTGTAGATCAGAACAGGAAGCAAGGTTTTGAGAGCTTTTGTCAGAAAACCTCAAAGCTTTTGATGATATTATAAATGTCAAGTATATTTTAAAAAGGAGGAAAGTACCAGGCTCTGTTCTGTACAAGACAATAGGGACTTTATAATATTACAGGAAGCTGCATGTGAGAATTACAGAGAAGTTATGGTCTGTGATATTAATGCACTGTAATAACTGAGCTCTCAACGCATTCAATTTATCCCACTTTCAGTATATTCCCAGACACCTGTGGTCTCACACAGGTTGAACTGTGGAGTGTAGACTTGTCATTTAAAACGCACTTGAAGAGAATTTTCCCCCAAGTTTCAGTCCTCCTAAGTGAAGAGGTTAAAAAAAAACAGTCAAAACCAAGCTCTTATGCTTGGTGGTACATCAGGTAAGTTGGTCAGCAGAGAGCATTGCCTTTAGCTGCTGGTCTTGAAAAAATGAGGGAAACAGTGGTGTTAGGAGGACAGAGAGTAGGAAGGTAGACTATTTCTAGACCCTACACAAGAGGTGAGCTGGTAATTGTTCATATCTCAGAGATGTTTGAAATAAGCAGGGAAGTAAAAACTTCTACCTCAGACCTGGATATATGCTGAACATAAAAAGCTAAGACTACAATATGCTTGAACACACTGCAGGAAGCTCAGAATAAGAAGTGACCCTGAAAATACTTCAGCGATCTGCCACTCCTTTGCTGCTGGCCTTGTACCAACAACCTATGATTCTTTCTTGGCTGAACTGAAGCAGAACCTGTTATAATCCACCCAAGACTAAATTGTCTGTAGATAACCAGGCGGTGGAGAAACTGAATTGTGAAGTACAAACGTATCCATGGGAGAATATAAAAAACACATTAAGAAGTCCTGAACGAGTGTTCTACCTTATTCAGAAACCTTTTAAGAGCATTTTTTTGTTCTTCGTTTCTTATCATAGATTGCTGTGGGGAAGATTTCTGAGCTGATAATATACATGGCCCAAAAGCACTATGTTAAACCTTTCAGATTTTTTTTTTTCCATTTTATACCAGTAGGCCAATGATGACTATGTATAAAGACGAGTTTGTGAAATTTAAAAAAAAATCAAGTTGCCTTTGTAAGCTGAGAGAGAGAGAATAACAAATGGCATGGACTACCAGAGCCCACTGCAGCTTTTTTTTTTTTTTTGTGGTTGTGAAATGTTTATCCAGTTCTAATAAGTAGTAGGGGGAGAAGTTATCCTGTAAACTCAAGGAACATCTTGCCATTCTAAAAACATTAATTTATGAACACAAGAAGAAAATGCCCTTTGTCACCTTTTTCAAGTATTATCCTTCCCCACTAGCCTTGATAGAACATGCCAGTTCTCCCAGACGAATAGATATGAGAACAGTAGGTATGGTGAGGACAAAAATTTCCTGAGTTACTGGTGAGCACAAGGCTGAGCTGTTGCTTACAGCTGCCTTGTGTTCTCACCACAGGAATAAAGGCCAGTCTGCATGGCAGGCTGCAGTGTGGCTCAGGACACCCAGTGCTCCTTTTCCTTGTATAAAGATAGTTTCTGACTAGAGACTTTTTCCTGATCGCATCCCTCTTTGGAAAAGGGTCATGGGGGATGTCTTCTCGGTGGACTCAGTTACCTGCTCTGCCCTGCTACTTGGGCACTTCTGTTCCCTCTTGCTATTCCCCTAGTGACCGAAGCAATGGCCAGAAGGGGCCTTGCCAGCCTTTTCTGACAGCTCTCACAAAGCTTCCTTGGCATTTGTGGCAATTTATAGCAGTGACCTTCCCAGGTCTAACCCAAAGCCTACTGTAGCCAGTAGCAAGCCTGTGAGCCGGTGGGACTATTTCTGCAGCTAAACTGAAGCATGGCCATGGCGGGTCAGGGCCCAGGGAGGGGACACGGACATATCAGAGGGAAGTTCCTGCAGGTCAGTAAGGATGGGACTCTGCAAGAGAAGCAGTCAAAGGGGTAGTTTAGATCGGTGCGAATCCAAATTCACTTCCCAGCTGATGCCAGTGGGACTTGATGGTGTGGTCATTGTACGTGCAGGTATAAGTGCTTCTCTGAACTCTGTCTTTTGTTGGTAGGGAAGAAGAGCAGAGAGTAGAAAAAAGAGCATACTTTTAAGAAACTATTTTTAAATGTTATAAAACTAGCCTCCTTGTAAATCCAAGAAGTTAAAGGTCACAGAGATATTTTGATGATTTATGGATTGCTTGCGTATTGAGATTTATCATGTCAGTGACTTGCACTTGCTTAGTATTACTTTCCTAACTGTGCTGAATCTCTGTGTCTTTAGGTTTTATTATTCAGATCAAATTCCTGGTGCCTGGAGTAGGGTTTGTGTAGGCAAAGAATGAGGAAGACTGAAGTCTGGGTAATCATTATTATTTCAGCTCTGCTTTCATGCCTTCAGAGGTCATAAAAATCATCCCTTGCTGGAGATATTATTTTTCACACACTAAAAGGAAAGATTAGAGCAGGTTTTCTTTTTTTGTCCTGGACTTAGCGAAAGACTTTCAGGAAGTATATTTCCCTTTCTCAAAACAAAAACATGGAGTGATTGAAATGCAGGGAATCATTTTCATATTGTTCATTTCCCACTGCAGCTCAAACAGATCACACTTTGGAGCTCCCCAGATCATAGAGGTTTTGATAATGTTAAAGATACGCTCAAGATCGAGTCACCCTTGAGTTAAAAGGATGCAAACTGTGTCTAGCAAACATGACATTTCCATATGAGATTTGAATTGGTTTGCTTTTGTAGTGCTGTTGCAAAACAGGCACACAGAACCACCTCACAAGCAAAACAGAGGCATCAAAAAGACAATATACCTTCCTTCCTGAGGCAGATATTTCAGGAGTTGGGGAAACACAGCTTCCTGTGTTCTCACACAGATTTAGATAATGAAACTCTTGACCAATTCAGAAAGAATAGACCAGTACACAGTTGCTTGAAAATATTACTATGTTATTGTACAATGTGCTGTAGCATTAAACTGCCAGCTGTAGTGAAATCTTCTGTGTACATGTCCTAGAAAACAATCATAACACCCAGGCTGTGACTGGTCTTTCCACAACATACTCTGGCTGGGATGGGAGGAGCTGGGGAAGACTGGCAGATGGGGGGAAAAAAAGGTGTAGTGATACTGAACATAAAGAGATTAGAAATGGCTGGTTCATTTCTATTCTTTTAAAGATGTGATTATAGGTGGGGCTGGTAGCTTTGATTATCATTAAAGTCATGTGATACCTGGCAGCTCAGTATTCTGTTTTTAATTATTACTCACGTTCTCAAGGCTCAACTATCTAGGCTGAAATTTTCAAAGCGGTGTGCTGCTATAAGGTAAGTATAAGAGGCAAATGAGACCA
The DNA here is from genome assembly GCA_013398295.1 of Chionis minor. Lineage (NCBI taxonomy): Eukaryota > Metazoa > Chordata > Aves > Charadriiformes > Chionidae > Chionis > Chionis minor. The sequence continues at coordinate 182,073 of VZSF01000356.1, forward strand.
GAATGGCCTTTTTTTCTTCCCCAAAAGAGAGATCAAGAACATTTAGAAATTTTATTATAATTTTATTAATTTTTTTTAATGTTCTCATTTCCATTCTTCCCTCTACTTTGTAGCAGAGATTCAAAATACAGTAGGAATCGCTTTTCTATCAAAGATGGCTCTTTTTCATCCCTGTGAAAATCTCTCCAGGCTTGATCAAGTTATAAGACATGTGACATCTGCATTTTGCACAAATTTGAGATCAAAATTTGCAGATCTTTTCAGAGTTCAAATCTCCTGAAGAGAGAGCCCTGGCAATGTCCTCATGTCCATGCTCCATCCCTGCAGAGCATCTGAGTCTAAGGCAGGTTGGAAAGCATCTCCTGTGGCTGTGTCTTGAACTGCTGTGGGCTGAGCTGGAAGCAGCTGCTGGAAGTGAGAATGGGGTGGAGAACAGCTCTCATGTTCATCATCTTTTCCTGGTGCCCCAGTAATATGGAGGAGAAAGTTGTCTTACTCAAATGTAGGGGGGCAAAATATGGACCTCAGCAGATAAAGGTGACAAGACAGGCGAGAAACTGTTGGGAGGTTAAATGTGGGGAAATTCAATTTAGGTGGATAAGAAAACTAGCAAGGAGGGAGGTGGGTGGAAAGGCAGCTGAGGTGAGATATGTGGCTGAAGAAAAGGGGAGACTGGGACTCACTAAACAAGAACTGGAAACGGTGAACAGAAGGAGATGGTCTGGAATATAGACTAGGACCAGTGGGATACAGAGGCATGAACTGTGTAGATAAGCACGATGTAGCTTGAGCAAGGGGTAAGGAAGATAGACTGGGACAGAAGCATTTTGAAGGGGCTTGGAGGAAATTGGCCAATGTATTCACACTCCCCTTCAAATCTAGTATTCCTGATTTTTATCAGCTGTTGCTACTGGCAGGGCATTTCTATGCTATCTAGTCTGCATTGTTTCCAGTCTGTCAGCATTCTTTTAAACCACACTTACACTGTTCAAAAGAAAGAAAAGTTCCACAAAATTTCAGACTTCCTAAATCTTGAATTCTAAATGATAACAATGTTGTCTGAAAGCTCATGGTGTGTAATTCTCTACCCAGCCACACTATACTGTATAGATAGATGGGTCTGTCTCCAAATCTTTTTCCGTGGTTTGTGGTCCACTTGCCCTAGTTGCAATAGAAATGTTCAGTGTCCAAGGTTGGATGTGTTCTTCCTTAAGTGAATGAAGAGAAGGGTGAGACCCTTTGCTCTTTAAATAAGAGTCTGAGCAAGGAAATGTTAGGTCCTTCTCACCATCCTGATGGAAGATCCAGTAAGCAGGCATGCTGTGCTGCTTCTACTTCAAAATAACCACCTTTTTTTCCCAAGCATGTAGGAACATGGAGAGCCATAACCACTCGTGCTAATATGGCAATATGATCTCTGAAAACCTGAGGGTTTCTCAGTGCGAGATGGCAATATTGCAGTACTTTGGGAAAACAGCAGAACAGGCAGGCTCTGAATGGGAGTTCTAGACCTCTTGAAATATTTTCTTTAGTGCTGATACATCTGTGTAAGAGAAATGGGAAATTTTGTCTTTCACTTGATTTATGTCAGAGCCTTGCTGGAAAGCAGAACGCAACACAGCTGTTATCAAGAGGCTTGAGTTGATATTGACTTGAAACATTAACATGGTGGTGAAGAGTTCTGAGCAAGCATTGTGGCAGTGGCAGCACTTGTGGGGCTTGCTCACTGCATCTCAGCATCGGGCCTGAGACACCTTTTGGATAAACAATTTGTCCTGGCTTTGAGGACATTACCATGTCATGTTTCTACCTGAACAGAAACAAGACCTTGCTGAAAAACAGCTGCTGTACTTGGGTTAATGACAAAATCATGGAACTTTGAAACAATAACAATAAAAAGATTGCTTCAGAACAAGCCAGCCAAAATAAGGTAAGGCTGCACCAGTGATTTGCTGGTGGGATTGTGAGTCGATGGAGGATGGGGTTCCTCTAATTTTAATGGCGATTTCTGCTAGCTAATTCTGCTGTAGAATGAAGGTTCCAGTTTAAATTTTCTTCTCCCATTTCCTTTTTCTCAGTTCAACAGAATTAGAACTGATGTGTAAAGTGCTTATATTACTAGGAACAACAGTAGGAAACCCTTTGTTAACCTTAATTTCCCATCTAATATTTCTCTGCAGCGTCAGCCAGTCTCCAAGGAGATAGGGTTGTTGACAATAACTCCAAATTGCTATGTAACTGTCAGTGTGCAGCTTCTAAAGAGCAATTTGTTAATTTTGCTCCTGCTCATTTGTTGGTCGTTGGTGGTTTTTTCTTTTCCCCAGAGATTGTGCAATACCCAGAGCTTCTCACATCTCCTGAATGTTAACTAAATGACAGATCTGAGTTTCCTACCTAAGAAACAGTATATTTCTATAGAGGGCTAAATCCAGCAGGTTGCTGAGATCCTACTGTAAAGCACTGAGAATCCTGCACTTTTTAGGAAGCTGAGAGAACGTGAGAGCACTCAGTACCACAGGAGTTACACAGTTAGTTGCAGGATCCAGACTTTGTCTTTTAAGATGAAATCCTAAGATATTCAGAAACCCTACTTCCCAGCACAAAAACCTGAAGGTGTCCAGCGTGATACATGGTTCCAGTTCTGGATGGCATGGAGGTGGGTTTGGGAGTCCATGTTGCTCTACGGAATGTACACAGAAGCAGCACAGGTGTCTCTGAAACTGTCTTGGTAATTGCAACAGCCCAAAGTATTTGCCCAGTTTTGCTGTTTTACGCAGTCTCATTGGTGAAAGGACCTCAACAGTTTATGAAGGAAATGTTAGACTCAGTGAAACGTTGACTTTTCTGAATTTATTTGGTCAACAATTGTGATCTTCCAACAGTGCCTGTGTCATTTTCCTCACCACCTTTCTCTCCTACCTGTGGTGCCTGGTCTCCAGGGCTGTTGATCTGACTTTCATTCTCCTGGCAGGAGGAAGTGTCAAGACTTTGAAACTATCATACTTATTTTTCATTCAGGAATGGTAAGAAGGTGGTCTGCTCAAGATATTTCACGCATGGCTGAGGCATGAAAGCAAAGCAGAGGCCCAGAATAAGAACAGGTCTTACCTCTATGGCAGAAGAGCTTTTCCATCCCCTGGAAAGGTGGCAGGTGAAAGAGGAATGAAGCATAGGTCTGCTTTGTCATTCATGCGTCATCCAACTCCATGTAAAGAATGTAACTTCCCAAGAGCTACATTTTATGTGAATGAAAACACAGCCAGGTTTAGCATTTTGGTATTTTAGCTGCTCTTAGCCATTAAACAGATTTATGAAGGGCGAAAAATTCAAACATAGGTTTTGGAACATGAACATACTCTTGACAAGGAGAAATAAAATACATAAGAACACGAAAAGAAAACGATCCACAGTAAGGAAGAAAACAAGGTTGAAATATTCCTTTGCTTCACTCCTGAAGGAAAAAAAGTGAGGCAATTCATAGAAACAGTGACTCAGATCAGTAATGATTAGTGAAAGAAATAATTAGTTTATGATTAGCCTTTTTTCCTGTGTGTTCTCATGTTTGGGTAAAGCATATTGTTCTTACAAATGTTGAACGGACATTTATCACATCCTCTGTCATAATTATTAGTGACAAGTCAAGTCTGAATGAAAACAAATGGAAGAAGTAAGTGTTTATCTCACTGTGAACTCTTTCTGATAATGTCTCGTGAAATTCTTTCCATCTTGTTCTTGCGGGAACTGAAGGAGCATTTTGACCCTGGAACATACTGAGTGTATTACCATCATTAATTAAAAAGAGCATCCCCTTTAACTCCTCTAACAGAGAAGAAAGAAGCCAGTTTCGTTCCTGGGAACTTTGCACTTCTGTTGTTTTTACACGTTTTATAGATTTGAATTGTACCTAATTGAATTGTTCAAGGCACCCATTTAGCCCCTCTGAGCTGCTCATAAAATACCCAAAAGCGTTTACAAGTTTTCTACTGGCAGAATTAAGCCTGGATGAGTTTCCTCCCAGTATGAACTGGTTTTCCAGAACAGGAAAACTAAGAGAGGAGCTAGGATTCCCTCTGATGGGTACCCCACCATTTTGAGGAGTACCCCATTTTCCCAAAAGGTAAGAAGAGAGGAAGCCTCTGGCCTTACTGCTTATTCACAACCTTTGCTAGTAGTGGTGTGTTGGTGTTGGGAGTTGCACTGGATATCAGTGGAGGAAGGAAACAAACCCATCCAACAGAGAATGGGATTAAGGCTATTACCATGTGTTTGCTTCCAGAGACTAGGCTGGACTAAGACAAAGAAGGCTTAAAGGGGGACACCTTCAGATGAGCCTTGTAGTGGTCACTCCTTTTGACCCTTGAGGTAAAACGCCTGTGGATTTCAGTGACAGCTTTATCCTAAAGATCTTGAACTGATCCTTCATTTCTGAAGCCAGCTGGCTCTGTGGCAACCAAGTTCTCACAGAAAAGGGCTCTAAAGTTGCTTGAAAGAGAACTGCTTGGTTTTTTCTTAACGTTTGCATAAGTGTTTGAGGATTTCATTTATTTATTTATTTTACCCTCTAAGGAGTTTTTGCATTACGTAGGGGCTGAATCAACATTTCCCATGAGTTTAAATGTGCAGTACATGAGCGTTATGTAGTGTGTCTGGTAACGAGAAATGGACTTGGTTGCTCTTCATGCTGTTGTGTGAGAACATAGAACATCTGGAGACCACTATATGGAGCACTGGGAGACTGTAGGTGTTTGACTGCAGGGGGATTAGGTGAGTTCAAGCTGACCATGTGAACCCTCCTGGGCTTTCATTGCCTCTTCATTGGAGGGCTGCTCTCCGGAACATGCCTGTTGGACTGAGATAATACAGAGACCAGGGGAGAGGAAGCGATTTCAGGGGAACAGCTCATGGTTTGGGCAAAGCACCCCAGCAACCAGCTGTTAAAGGCAGTCTGATTTGAAGGGGGAAGGACAATTTCATAGGCAGGCCCAAGAAACCTGCTTTTTATCTACAAACTGTACCAAAAAGAAGACGTGTCTTTATCTGCTTTGAAACCTACCTACAACCTATCAACATGAAACAAATCACCAAATCAAGAGATTTCTGTGGCGATTGCTCTAAAGGAAAGTGCCTTGAACAATCTGCAGTTTTAGAAGTCTTCGGAGCTTGGTTTGGGCTCCTGGTGGTTGAGCACACCAATAGCAAAGAAAGATCTCTTCTCTCCTTAGCACGTTAAGAAACATCCTCGGTGTCCTTTTAGACTCCAGCCATGCTGACTTCCAGATGCCTTGTTACGGGGTGGGAATGGGAGAGTCGGGAGCCTGAGAAAGTTTGAGACTTCAGGGAAATCAAGCCTAGACCGATGTGTAGCAGCAGGATCTGGTAGGTCAGATGGTCTGCAGGTGATTGTGGTTGGACCCCATAACATGTCTGTGGTTAAAGAAACCACCTCTAGGACTCCATAGTTTGTCTTGCAGCCTTGGAACCTCTGTACAACCCTACACGTAACATTGTTCTCTGGTTTGGAGGGTGCACCGGTTTGCAGAAATTTGGTGCCTGTAGTATGCAAAGGCAGTGGGAACATTATTGGAGCTGGTTCCAATATCTTCTCTTGCATTTTTTTTTTTTTTTTATTTCTGGCACTTCTTCTTCTGACTTTGCTTGAGAGCAGCTCCGAGATTCCTCCCCCTGCATTAATTTGCTCCCACAGTCAGTGTCTTGAAGGTGTGTTTATGTGACTTTGCCTAGCAAAGGCCAGGACCTGTCTCTGGCCCATGCAGAAGCTCAGGGGGAAGCTTATGGATGCATCCCTGGATACGGGTAGGGAAAGGGGCCCTCAAGGCTGACTGCCAGCACTTATAGAGAGGTGCCAACCAAACTTCCAAGCAGTCCTGTGTACATGGGGATGAACAAAGTTTGAGCATGAACCATTTGTCTTTAAAAGCCAGCTGCTATTTAGTTTGCTTGCTTTTGGAGAAGCTTCCTCAGCAGATGAATTGAATTGGGAAAAGAAAGCAAAATCTGCTGGTTTTAGGCCACAGCCACTCTGTAAAAAATAGGGGAGGGAGAACTATTTGATGGTGAACTGTTTGAGGTTGAAATCAAAGGAATTTGGGGAGCAACAAATTTGGCCATACCAGCAGGTAATCCTTAGTGAGTCTGTGGTATCGCATCCATTTGGGATGGACATATCCATATTTCAGATAATATATTACATAACAGTCCTTAATCAGACAACTTTCCTGAGGTGAATGCACTGAGATTACTTTCAGGTCACAGTGCTATTTTCAATTTTACAGTCCTTGCTGAGCTGAAAATACAGTGAGAAATATTTTTTTTCACATGGTGTTTCAGTATTTCCCTCCTGGTCTGAGCATAGGAAGCAGAAAAGAATGGGAAAATAAATAAAATCAAGTAAGTTTTTCTGGAGGATCAAAAGAGTTCAGTTTGAGTTTTTGGGCAGAATTGCTTTTTATTTTCTATGAGTTTATTTTCCTTCCACTCTGGCTCTGATCACTGTGTACTTTCAAGATAACATTGTTCAAAATCTGATGAAATTTACACATAAACTGTCTTAAATGAAAGGGAATATTTAAGTTTGGAGATAGTTGTAGACTGTCATGATCTAATTACAATAGCATTTTTGAAGGATAACAAACGTCAAAAGGAATAAACTGTATGTTATGGAAAATAAAAGTAGGGCCAAGAATCTAAGGCTAGCCAGAGAAATTAAACATTGAGGCTTTTCCTTTGGAAGGTTTTAAATCAATTTAGTGTTGGTGAAAAATGCCAGATTCATAGCGGAGGAAAATGATGCCTTTTATTTATTTACAGGCGAGGCTGGCTTGCGCCAGTGACAGCATCTCTTCTTTAGACTATTGCTGTACTTTGACACTCGGCTGAACTGACCACCAGGAAAAGAAGTTGAAAAGTCTTTCTGTCTGTCTTCCCTTCTGTCCTTGGAGCTTGCCAGCAGCCTGACTACACTTTACTTTTGAAAGCGGTTTTGATCATGTGGATCTATCCATCAGGAGCTACGCCGAGACAAATGACTCCTCGCATTCAAGTCCAGGAACAGCTGTCAGATGGTTTTAAAAAAAAATCACAACTTTAAAAAAATTTTTTATTTGGACACAAATTTTAATGCCTGTGGATCAAGAGATGGACTGGGGATGGAGTTTCTTTTTTTGGAAATTTAGTTCGTGCCTAGATTTATTAATGATGTATATCCACCATGCTTTGGGAATAGCAGGCAAGGAGACGCTCCACAAATTTTAGCTGCCCTTCAATGAGGCTATGTGGTGAGGGGGCTAGTGAAAGAAAGTGGTGGTCTTCAAGCTGCTTGTGAAAAGTAAAGATTTTTGATGTCAATAAATGCGTCTTTTCTTAGTTCTTCAGAGGAGCTTTCTTTCAGGGCTCAAACTTCAAACTTGGCTGATGCAGTAGTATCTGCAAACTTTGTACGGTCCCTGTGGGACTCCCTGTGGGAGTCCTCCGGTGGTAAGTTCAGTTGGAAGACCAGGAACTGTTCCATAAAATATGATTTTTTTTTCATGAGGTTTTGCCTCCTACTGAATGTAGAACTGGGGCTGAAGGAGGGAATTCAATTTTTGTTGGATGTTCAGTGAGTAGCTGAAAAGAGAGTCCTTTCATAGGGCTCCGGGTTCGGTGGTGGGGGCTTGATCACAGGGTGAGGAATGCCCGGCTACCTGGCAGCCTCTTTAAAGCCCATCTCCTCTCTGAAACATACAGTTCAAAGCCTCCTGTGGCTCACGGAGGAGGTGTTAAGGTCTCAAACATGCCTCATTTTGGTGGAGATTCCTAAGCCTTCTCGGCTCAAACTCCACATTACTGGCTGCTAAGAAATCAGGCCAGAGATGCTTAATAGCTTCACGCCATTCGGAGAGTCGCACACAGCGGAGGGGAAAAAGGCAGTGCCCGTCTGCAGCTGTGGATGACACAGCTTTGAATCACCAGGGCTAATGGGATCCACTGACTAACTGGGTGTTTCCAGTAAGCAGCCACTTACCAAGGAGGTGAGCGAAGGGAAGGTGTCTGTCGCGAGCTTCTCTCTCTTCCTCTGGCACGTGGTGCCACAGATGCTGTGAAATTTGGCCTGGGATAAGGCAGGGCTGTTGCACAGAGCCTGTCTCGTGTCTGGGAGTCCGAGCCCTGGGCGTTAAAACAAAGACTGGAAAGGAAATGGTGCTCTGGTTTGAAAATGAAACATGATAAGGCATTGCAAGGAAAGACTGGAGAGGAAACTAGCGCTCAGAGGGCTGTTCTCAAACATCTGAAATCTCATTCCTAGGAAAGGAACAAAAATAAAAAGCAGGGTGAGAACCTCCAGGAGCTGCTGCCGCCCCAGTGTGGGCAAGAGAAGGCAGGCTGGGGTCAGGTTTTGTGCTGCCAGAGGCAGGGGGATCCCTGCTCTCCATGTGAGCATCCCCCTCGGGTCACAGCCCCTTCCCGGACAGTTTCCGTGCTCCAGCAACCCTGGCAAACTCCCCGTGACTCACAACTTCGGGGACTTGCTTTGCTCTCTTGAGCAGAGAGAAAGATTTGCAGCAGGCAGCCCCCAGTTCCCGCGGGCACCATTGCTGGCATGGGATGCCGTCCCCAGGCGACTGGCCGGTAAGGGCTGGTGCTGGCAGCGGGATGGGCTGATGGCTGGCAGCCTCGCATGGGGAAAGAGTTTTCACTCCAAAATGTCACCACTGGGTCTTTCAGGAGAGAGAGATGGCTCCCTGCAGAATTCAAGAGGAAAACATGAAAAGTATTCCCCCCGCCTCCGATAACAAACTTGAAATGGCCAAAGGAAGAAATACTTAGCGCTCGCAAAAATGTTTGGCTTACTGAAAAACCCCAGAGACGACGGCACTTCACTGGTTTGTATGGAGGCTCTGCACTGCTAAAGGACTTGCCAGCTTTTATGCACTGCCCCACCAATCTAAATTAATTTGAGATCTTTAGGACTGACTCCAAAGGTGATAAAGTCGGTCAGCTTTCATTTCCTCTCATTCTTTGATCTCTCTCCTGAGGCTGCCTTCAATGGAATATAATGAATTGATTTTATTGTTATTCTTGATGATGAGATGACATGGTCCCAGTGGAAACAGAAAAGAAATCATGAGGGGTTTTCTGTTCTTTTTTGGGTTTTTTTTCCCAAACAAAATCTCAGGAATTTTAATTTACTGGGACTGTGTTTTAGGGACTCTGCATTGCTCTCTGCTGATCTCTCTCCATTCATTTGGAACCTGGGCCTTTTTTGTGAGGTGTCTATAGCTGGGTGGTGTGAAGCTGGACCTCTCAAACTCTGCAGCAGCTGTTGTGATCTGTCCCTCCTCTACTCTTGAAAGAAAAATACAGAGAGTGGTTATCAAGCCCACATTTATGTGTTTCTGTGACAGGCAAAATATATTTTTATTGAGAAAAGAATGTATTGCTGCACAGCCCATATACACCAAGTAATCAAGTAACTGATTTTAAATGATCTTTACATGCATTTCTTTCCATGCACTTTACTTTTTCATATTTCATATTTTCATATTTTAATATTATTTAATAAGATCTACCTGTAGTCATCTCTAAACCTTTGCCCCTCTGGACTCTGGATTTTGGCTAGATGACTTTGGCACCAAAGTATTATAGCCAGTGTCACTAGGGTGAATCTTCTGAGATTGTCAGTGACATTAAAGAGGCTGTTTCACAGCCAAGGTAAAGGGGACTGGTCTCACGCTTTTGAATCAGAGTTGGCATCTCTACTTGCAATTCAGTAAGGAAGAGTTTTACTGTTCCTGCCTGTGAGACAGGATCTCTTTAAGCATACGGAAATGTCTCCTCCCAGTTTTCTGACCTCCCAAGAGAAAAGAAATGCTTTAAAGTCACCTTATACTTCTCTGAAATGTGCCTGCCTTATGCCAATGTATTCAATAAGACTTTTGATTAGTTAACTCTCCAACAAGTATCCCCTAGTGTTTTGGTCATATACTGAGTGATAAGGAAAACAGTGAGCCTGAAGACTTGTGGAGGTTTTGTGGGGTTTTTTTTCTTCTTGATATGGTGGTAGCCTGAGGTTTTATAAATGCTGAGGCTGGTGAAAAAAACCCAAACCCTACCAAAAAGCCCCTTATCCCAAAACAAGCCAGTTTCTTTGTTCATCTGGTGCCCAGTTCCACACTCCTGTTATCTGACCTGCTATAAGCTCAGGTATTTGCAGTAATGGTTACTCTGAGATTGTCTACACAAGGAGCAATAGACGAGGGGATTAGTCAATCCATAAATAATTGCTTAAATGATTTAAGTATTTAATAAGTATTGAATTATTTAAATAGTGAGGGATTATGTAACCCACTCCTCCCACTACTTTGCTCTGCAGTAGAAGGATTAATGTAGGTTTCTAACTCCCATGCACCTGCCCAAGCTAATTCTTTATCTGGTAATGGCTTGTAACTCTAACCAGCAGCAAGCTTTACAGCTTGTCTTGCTTCCTCTGCCTTCACTTCCTTGTGATGCTTTCGGTAGGTCTCCAGATGTCTACGTGCAAAGGAACATACTTCATCCTAAAAGGAAAGCAAGCAACATCACCCCTAGGAAGGCCTAAATGGGGCGGCAGAAGGAGCTGGTGTGAAGCACCTCCCGTGTTATTAAATGCATACCTAGGTGGGGACTTCCTGTGTTACGAATCTCCCAGTACTGCAGGCAACTGTCCTTTCACAAACTGACTGTGCCCCATCTTGGAGCTAATTTTTTACCCCCTTTGTGTTGAGAGGCTCCTACAGAGTCTCACAGTCTCCAGCTTTCTTCTCATCACCAGTCTGAGTATATCCAAGCCTGATTTACATGCAAACCAAATTTACATCTTTGTCCTAACAGTGCCTTTCCTCCTCAATAACTCTGCTCCTTGCCTGGTGCTTTCAGTGATGTGTACAGAGAGGAATCAACTTTTCTTCTAAACTCAACTCATATGATGGCTCTCATGTCTCTCATTATCTTGGCCTGATTTTGTACTCCAGTACTTCTTCTAATGTTTCTTGGGCACGGATGACCAAATTAGACATGCAAACATCAGTTTTACACTCATCAGAAAGCCAAAAAATCCCCATCCACATCAAATGTAGGAAGTATTAGGGGCAGAATAGAGAAAATAACATCTTTATGCCACTGTTCAAACTCGTGACTTGACCATGCCTTTAATGCTCAGTGCAGTCCTGCTCTCCTGAGCTTTGAAAAGGTGTATTGAACCTAAGACTAGGGCTGCAGTCATGATTAGGGATATGGACAGACTGAATACATGGGGCCTGTTCAGCCTGGAAGAGAAGACACTTGGGAAGACGTTATAGAGGTTTATAAAATTTGGGAAAACATTGATGTGGATTGACTGTTCCTTGTTTCATCCCGCACAAGAATTAGGGGCCACATGAGGAGATTATTGGGAACTAGGTTCAAAACAAAAAAAGGGTGTGATTTTTCATGTGATAAGCAGTCAATGTGAGGAAGTTCTTGCTGAAGGACACAGTGGATTCGAAGGATTTACACTGGCTCAAGGGTAGATTGAGAATCATTTGGAAGAAAAATCCATTGTGGGTTGCTTAATAGTAAAACCACAACTAGCAAAGGAAATCCCCCAAGCTGAAAATGTTTCGAGGCTGTGAGAGTATCAGAGGGAAGTCTTACATGTGCTTGCCCTGTTCTTATTCTTCCTGTTCTTACTCTGGCCACCGTTGAAGAAAGGGTAATGGGACTAGGAGGACCCTGGCCCTTTGTATGTTATTGCCATTCCATGTTGCACCACTGCTTTATGCCATGACAACATACTTTTCTCCTCTGGAAATACTTTGACTGACATATCCTAACATCACATTTGCTTTTTCTCATAGTTGTGTCACTTGATGGCTTGGTATAGTCATCCTATAATTAACTAATGTTCCCTGCTTCTTCTCCTCCTCAGTCATCTCCAGTTAATGAGCTTTCAGCTTCTGGTAGCAGTTCTTGCTATTACTCCGTGAATATATGATCTTGTGTTAAATAGCTTTGAATTTCATCCCATTTTTTTTTGTCTCCAGTTACTTTGATCCTCCAGTTCTTGACTTTGCAAACCTTCCCTACAAAAATATGGCCTGTCTCCTGTATGGTAGGAGCAAATATCAGCAGCACACTCACTTTGTATACCAAGGTCACTTGCAAAAACTTTAAACAAGATGGGGGCCAACACTCCCTGAGTAATTCTATTAGTAGATTCTCTACGGACTGATACTTCTCCTTTTGCCAGAACTCACTGCTGGTTGTTCTTCACCTACTTCCTACTTTGAATTTCTGCTATTTGGGCCCTGATTTTGCACAGCCTGTCCAAGTGGGTCCTTCTGGGCTGGGTCTTCAAAGGCAGGTAGCACAGGATTAACCCTGCTCTACTGAAATCAGCTGCAGTCTCCCCATGCCTTTGAATTCAGTGCTGGTGGTGATGGGTCAGCATTAATACTGCAAAAAAAAATGCCATCCAGGTCTTTTTTGAAAGAGCAGATCTACTTTCATAGCCAAATATTTGGTTTCTTTCATGAAAAACATGGAAAACTACATTAAATTCAAATTACGGTGTTTGCTGCTCTCCCATTTAGAAAAATGACACAGTGGCACTTATAACCTTTGGTTAAAACTTCATTTGCTTCTGAACTACATTTGCCTATGCAATATTAATTGGCGGGCTGTGGTTAAAGCCAGAAGGCTTTGCTATCTCATTGCTACAGTTGCATGTAATGTGAGGCAAATTACAGTGACGCTGCTATATATCCCTGCAAGTTAAGAGACCTTTTTAAGGAGAACATATGACCCTTAAAAAAGGGTGATTAGAACCTAATTATTTTGCAGATGAAGATGAAGGCAGCACTTGTGAAGATGTCATGCCCAGGGGGCGAAGTTCATTTTGGACCAGAGTTGCAGAAGTATCTAGCCTCTGAAGGTGCACTTGGGTATTGGAGATGATAGTTCCAGGGCCCTGATTTTGCTGAGAAGTGAATCCCTCCTGTTCTTGGATACCTGTTTCTTTCTTTCCAGCCTTTTGGGTACTTTTCTATGTTGTGAGAGACATTTGAAATTGTATAATAGGTCTGTGTGCAGGTTCTATGTAGTTATTTCTGTGCACAGGGAGTAGTGCTACTCGGGCACCAGCACCATAGGGCTTTGCGTCAGGGGAATGTAGGCAGTTCCAAATGCTAATCCAGGTTTTTCCGGATGCTCATTTCCATGTGCTTCTCCTGTGGGGTTGCTCCTAGCTAAATTGCAACCCGTCTTTAAGACTTGGTTTCTTAATCTACAAAACAGGACCAAGAAGTAGTTTCAATATAAAGAAGTCAGTCAAGGTTGCTCTTCGTCTCAGCAGAATGTTCCCTGTTTCTTGAAAGGTAGCACTTTAAAAGTTTGGCAGACCTGGGGCCTGCAGCCAGGTGTTCATTCACCCTTAGTTACAGGAACCGGCCAAAGAAAAACTGACTTTCTATGGAGTTGCCAAGAGAAGTAACGCGGTGCAGGACAAGTGCTGTAGTCAGAGAGCAAATAGAATTCTTCAAAATTTCATCACGTGTCAGCTGCTTTTTTGGCAGGAGCATGTAACATAATTGTAGCTTTAAAAAGTGAGCTTGTTGGAAGGGTGGTTAAAGAGGTGAGTGTTCCAGAAACACTGTTTGCACGCATGAGCAGAGCTCCCCGCCAGCCCCTCACTGTGTTGCCTCCGCTGCTCACTGCATGGACTCAACAGCGTGGCTCCAGGGAAAACTAAATTACTTGGAACTTATCAAAAGATTCCTCGGTTACTTAATCATTGTAATGGCTCACTTGTTATTTCCTCCAACCTGTGGTATGTGTGTTTGCCTTTTACAAAGACTCGAACAATGATACTCATATTGATTATAATTGGATAGACTTTCCATTGGCATAGACGGACAGAACGCCACAGGTCTTGGGATGTGCACCTTCAAGTAGCTGTGCAGGGTCTACAGTTTAAATCATCTGCCTGCAAAGAAAGGCAATTTTTCTACTGTGTACATTCAGTAATTGATTGCCCTGTGGCTGTTCATGGATTGAATACAAACCCATCCCTTTGAGAACACTTGCATTTAATTTGCAGGAGTGTGAGAGAAGCTGTTTAGTTACATTATCTGTCATTGCTGATGTGCATGGCAAGGACTGTAATTTTACTGTCCCCAGTTTAAAAACAACTGTTTGGAGCATTTAGTGCTTGTGACACTGATTTCTAAACAACTTCAGAAACAGCATTTCTTCCTCTCATGTCATCTGGTCAAGGGTAATTTACAGTTATGCTTTCAGTGAGCGAGTGAGAAGGAACTACATTTTCCTCCTCTACTCCTGGCAATGTCTTTTCCTCATTGCTAAAGGAAGTTCCAGCATGGTGGCAATGTCTCTTTGAAGTGTTACAATCCCTCAGCTAATACTTAGCACTTACCTTGTGCTTTTGTGTTTGTAGATTTCCAAAGAGGGTAAATATTTTCACCTCTGTAAATGAGGCCAACTGAGACCTAGTCAAGTGAAGTGATTTGTGCTTGAAAGAAAACACACTCTTCCTGATGTTTATGCACTTGCCATCACCTCTAGCTTATTGTGAATCACCGCTCAACTCCTTCTAAGTGAATTAAAGTGGATGGAGCTCAGCACCTTACTTTCTGAGGTCCTTTATTCTTAACTGTGGTGAAGCAACATCTAATGGAAACAAGCTTTGCAAGCAGGTGCAAAACTAAATCTTACATCTAAGGTAATATATAAGGTTTACACATCAAGACAGCTAGGAAAAAAATGAGGAACTTTAGGAACAGATGCAGCCTGTCAACACGCTTGAGCTGTAAGCAGAGAAACCGGCCACGTGTGCACTGTCCTGCTTGAGGTGTCCCCAAAGGCTGCCCCAGAGCCTCTTCTCTCCTCTTCCTCTTGGAGTGGATGGCTCTAAGAGAGACCTTCTGAGTCCCCATGGCAACCCCTCTGGTCATGTCTGCTGAGCTGTCAGAGGGCCTGGGTGGACATGGGATCATGCTGCTTGTGAAGGGTAATTCCTCCTATTTATTGCCTGATGCAGCTGAGGGGCTGGGGTCCTGCTTGTTAGTGGTGTTTTTCTATGTGGATTTTGCCATGTAATAAATATCCTTCAGCATTTCCACTTATCTCTCACAGTACACTCTTCCCTCTGTACCCCACTGTGACACACAGGTAATCTCTCTGCAACCCCACCGGTGGCTGCAAAGTGCTTCCCCAAAACTGTGGTCCTATGTATATCTCTTCCAGATGAAGAAGAGGGTATGGGATTTCTTGCAGGGCTATGTGACTGCCAGAGGTGGTGGGCTGCCTTGGCATGGTCTGAGCGGCTCCCTAAGGGTCTGACACCAGAGATTTGTGTGTCATGAGAAACACTCTAAAAGGGTCTGCAGGGGTTAAACCAAAGGAAGGCAAACAATTCTTGCCGGTGGGCTCAGAGTGGGCAGCTAAGGATGAGGATATGAAAGGCAAGTGCATGCTTTCACAGGAAAGTTTTCCCAATTCCCAGTTATCTGCCTAGGCACATCATCTGCTGGGAGTGAAGGGAGTCACTTTGTACTTAACAGCTGTCAATAGATTATTTCTTTTTCTCAAGCTCTCAGATTTTCACAACTTTTGCGAGCTTGTTTGGTTGCTTTTTAAACCGTTTAGCATCCACAGTAGCCAGTTGTGAGGAGCACAGCTGAACTCTTTGTGTGTGTGTGAAGCATTTCTTTTGTTTGTTTTGAATCTGCCATCTGCTAGTTTCGTAAAATGCTCCCTAGCTTTTTGCATATGAGGGGAAAAATGAAGAAAAGTTCCCTGCTTTCTCCCTACCACTCAAGATTTGATACATATCATTATATATGATGTCATATTCCCCCTCAGTCCGTGTTTTTCTGGAATGAAGTGTTCTTGTCTCCTTGGCTATTGCTTATACAGAAGTTGCTTCGGATTTTTTCCTTTATGTCAGTCCTTCACTTTACCCTTCCCAATTCCGCTATATACTTTTTGAGAGAGAAGGGCCAAAACATGTCACGGTATTCAAGATGTAGCTACACCACGATCATGTCTTGCCTGTGCTAAAGAGATTTTGCATAGGCCTGAAGGTGTGGGAATGCTGGGCTACTAGATGTTCTTGAAAGTGTGCCCACTGTGCTGCACAGCTTTGTGTGGCCTCTGTTGGCTCTAGCTCTCTCTTGGTGATGCCTGCATGAGGGTAGATGTGAGCAGAGAGCTCAAATAAGAGAAGTGTGCTTACCAACTTTCCACTTGGTGTAGCATGGGACGTGCTTGCTCGGTAGGCTGAGGAGACTCCTCCATAGACTGGGTAAGTAGGTGGTGGACAGGGAATGAGACCTGGAGGGTTCTGCTGGGGGCGTCATAACAGGAAAGTGCAGCACAGCCAGAGATACCTTCTTGCTCTGAGCAATCATGTTTGATATCATCAGCAGTGTGTAAATCACTGCAGGTGCTGCTCCTTTGCTTCCATTTAATCCGTTGGCTAAGACAGATGAAAACTGTGCTTAGAAGTAGATAAAAAGATTTAATACTGTCCACTGATCAGGATGTAATGAAGCCAAATTCTTTGCTGTCCCTGGGTGAAATATAGTGCCCATTGATGTGTCCCTCTATAGAACAACTTCCTTATTCTTTCAGCTAGTGAGAAGAGCCTGCTGGGTTTGCTTTTCTTTTGAAAAAGACGGGATAAGAGGAAGAAAACACCTCATGCCCCTGCACAATACTGCCAGCTCATCTTGCTAGCTAAGATTTTGCTCAGTAAGACAGACATTACTGTGCTCTGCATCCCTGACCTTGGAGATGGGGACCTGACCCACTGTGCCTTGATCTCATTAAAACAGCATTTTCATAAATACTTTCAGTAATAACACAAATTAGGCACACCATCTTTTCTACAAAGCACAGTATTAACGGGGGGGGGGGAAGATTCATGATTGAAAGGAAAGAATGAGCCCTGCGATGAATCAGCTGAAAATATTCAAGAGCATTGTAAGAATTATTGTTCCAGATTATATCTATAGCAAATAGTTGTCAACATTAGGATCATTAATACTTATTGGACCTATGCAGCAAGAGGTCTGTGTATGCAGAAGAGAGCACACCCTTCACATTTCCTAGTTATGCAAAGGAAGTATTTTATGGAAAGTTCCATGTAATCAAGATTTTATTTGATTGAATATTTCAGATCGCTTAGCAGAGCCCATTCGGTGGAAAAACTGCTTAGTTTCAGGTAGTGAAAAATGTACGTCTGTATGCATTCACCAGAGAATAGCTCCCGGCTGACGCCATTAAAATTGATTCTGCTGGTGTATCCCTTTAATGAGAAAATCTTGGATCACAGGAGTGGGTAGCATGGGCTCTTGGCCAATTCAGATGGGTGCGAGGCCTGACTCCAGGTCAGGTGGATCACAGCCCTTTTCTGTTTCTTTGTTTCTGAATCTGTAAAATGGGACAAGTGAAATTCTGTGCAGGAGAGAGTTAGTGCTGTTGCTCGTATCAGTGGGAAATGACTTTTTTCTTGATGGTTAAATCTACCCAGCTGAGGCCATTCTTGGGTGATTCTCATAGACCTGCTACGGCAAGCAGCTGGCTGAGGTGGAAAACTTCCCTCAACTCCATGATCTCTCCTTTCTGCTTGCTTGGGACGTGCAAAGGACGGTCATGCAAAGGCACTGCAGACACATCTTCAAGGGTTGTTTCCAGCAGTGCTGGAAACAGGCTCATCCTTCCTCTGTCACTGCAAAGAGTGGGGTTTTGTGTATGTGTGTAGTTCAATTGCACCCTGCCTGCCCAAAATCTGATGCTTTTTTTTCCCTACTATCACATGTATTCTTGAGACATATCTATTTCCTTACAAATACAATGTGGCTAGAGGGCTTGTCTCACTAACGCAAACCTTGAAAGTCAAAGTGGTCACTAGGAATAAGTCACTGGGAGCAGCACTTTATTTTTCAGCCCAGAGGACACCTGCAGACCATGCCCTTCCTGGGTAAGAGGCAGGAAGTCTTCGTAACCCAGCACACCAGCTACACGCTCATCCGTTCTGCACACTATTAGTGTGACTTTCCTAAAAACATGTTGTACGGTTGTTTTGTACAGAGATGGTGGGGAGGGTCTGCCCGTAGACTGCAAACAGCAGCCATGAGATGGGTTTGTCCACAGCGTTGAGGTTTGTGCCGGTGAGGTTAGCAGACTTGCAACCTCACCTCTGTTACGAAAGGTTTTGTACAGTAACTTGTCATATGAGTTTGCGTTGGAGCTGATATTCACACAGATAATGTACCACACGTAGAAGCAGGTCCTTCACCAGACATACTTCTTTTGTAACAGCCTCCTCGCTACTGCTTTTCCCAAGCATGGGGCTGGCCTCTCAAAGCAGTTCTGCCTTCAGCATCATGCCTTCCTCTGACTAGACTTTTTAATTTGGCAGCATCAAACAGCTGAGGCTTTAATGATGCCATTTTCTAGTTTTCTCTTATTGCTGCATCTCTTTTTGTTCCCGACAGCAGCAAAGGTGCTTCCCTCATGTGCTTCCCCTGGCAGAAGTGTCTTGTTTGTATGCTCGAGAGGTACAGACCCTCAACAACTCATGGAAATATATCTTTTAAGTGCCTCATGTGATGGTTCTCACAATGCCTTGTGCAGAAATTTGTGTTTCTACCAGATGACCAGGGGAGCAAAATATGCTACTGCGGGCTGCTGTCATGCCCCCATTGCCTAAAACCCCGAGTCAGCTGCTGGCAATTTGATGGGCTGGAGCACAGAACCAGGAACTGGGATCTGCACTAGGCTTCCCCTCTTTTGGTATTTCACAGGGACATAAAGTAGGAATAATTTCTCAGGAGGGTGACCGCAGTGCTGTCAGAGCTGCAAGAGCGCAGACCGCTCTAGCAGAAACTTTTTGGCCAGTACGATCTCTCTCAGGAGGCTCTTGCGTCAGACACAGATGCTGGACCACTCTGTTGTGAAGAGGTTGCTCCCACAGCCCCTCCCAGCCCTGCGGTTTGTGGTTTCTCAGGTCTGCTGGCAGCAAGGGGAGGAAATGCACTTGCTGCTCAGCCTGCCTCTCTCCGGAGCTTGCAGATCTGGTCCTCAGATGTGAGAAAGTGTGCGTGCTCCAGCCAGCACGTTAGGGGCTGCGTCCTCCAAAACTGGCCAAAGGACCACCCCAGGCTCTCAGTGGCTGCTTCTACTCGTGCAAGGGCTGTATTTCAGCTCCTTTTGGCTCTCCATTAACAGCATAGCTGTTTTTCAGAGACATGTCAATAGAGGGTTTCACGGTGGTAAAAGGAGAGCTTGTCTTTCCAGTAGCTGCTCTTTGTGAGATGAGAATGTCTTTGTCACGTTTTTGTCATGTCCTTTCCAGGGAGGGCTGGGAGGTGTGGCAGAGACCATCCTGGCAACTGGCAGTATTTGCTCCTAAACTCCTAGGATGCAATGTCAGGAGAGGCAAAGGCATGATCCTAACATCAGGATAGTCTCCCACTCCAGTGCCCAGGTGCTGGAGAATCTGTATTTACAATGCATTTATCCTCTCCCTTTCCAGCTCCTTGAAGTTACCTGGAAAGCTTTCTGCAGCTGGGGAGCTATCTGTGGGGTTGCTCTGGGTTGGGGAGCAGCAGTAGCCAAAGGGTCCTGAATATCCCAGGGATATAAGGTTGTGCATTGCGTACTGTCAGGACACAGGGCTGCTTGGAAGGAAGGCTTTTCTTCATGTGACCATGGCCTCCCACAAGTCCACAGGCACCACATTTGGGCTCAGGCCCCTAGTTTTACAAGTGGATAGAAGATGCCTTTTACCTGGCCCTAGCAACAAGCTCTTCCATGAGGAAAATCTATAATGGGCAGGGCAAAGTTCAGTATATGCAGTATGGTGCAGGTATAGTTTCACCCACAATCACTGGGTACCAAAAGCATGTGTTCATCTATGTTTTGACTTTTATGTGACACGGGTGTCCAGCATTAGACCTCAAAGATCAAGGAAGGGAAGGAAGAGTAGTGGACAGGACTTGAGTTTGGACAGAGGTTGCCTGTCCCAATCATAATGAGGAAATCTGCCTCTTTTATAACAAGTGGTGCCTTTAATCTGCCCTAGCAGAAAAATCTGGTCATTAATTTTTGCCTCTTCCACATGGAAACAGTGCGAGTGGTGTGGGGTCGGGATCGAAACAGGTCTTGAGACTGGCCTGCCTCATGTCAGCAAAGAGAGAAAGTGTCACAAACTGGAGGCAATAAAGTGCGCTTTCCTAAAAACTGTTGATGTGAGGGCTTGACTGAGATCTTCTCTCTGAGGTGGGAATAAACACCTGCAGCCAATCGGATGGAAAAAAGGGAGGAGGTAGGTCATTTGACTAACATAGTATTTTGTACTGAGCAGATTGCTTCCACGGGGGTACTATTTGCTGTGATCACTAGGCTTTACCATACTCTTGCTGTAGGAATGAATGAGTATGTTTATGCTAAGATGCTTAGCATATTCTAGCAGCTCTTTATAAAGATCATTATCTATAATTAGGTAAGTGTGTGTAACTGTTATTGCTCTTGTGCTAAAAATTGCTGCAAATGGAGCTGAGGAGGGAGAGGATTATAATTTAGACATCAGATAATTGGACTTAATTTGCTTAAGAGAACTACTAGTTGTGGCCACTTGAAACAGTAGGTCTTAAGCTCAGGCATAAAATGCTTTTCTAAAAGTATTTAGTCTTGCTGTTTATTTCTGTGTCAATATTTCCACTAGAGATAAGTGGCTTTGTGACTGAAACTTAGCATATGAAAATGCCAGGCAGTGCACTGCTGAACATAATGCTCCTGATTGTGCCTTTTCTCACAGATGTCTGAAATTAGAAACAGGCTGCCGTTTCCTAAACTTTAGTCAGTTCTCCTGAACTATGGTGAAGTTTATTGGTCCCTTTCACACCGATCAGATTTCCAGGCCGGGTTTAGAGGTGCATTTGCTGCTTCTGTGGTCACAAGTGTGGTAGCAGTGGATTCAGATGTACCTAATAAAGGTACCTATGAAGTTAGTGCCTGTTTCCTAAAGGCTGAATTTCACTTCTAGCCTGTCCCCAGGTCTAGATTTCACCAACTGTTTTGGCCCATACTTGCCATAGACATCTGCATGAGGATGCATTTTGCCCTTACTCTCTTTATCTCAGCTCTGCAGCCTGTTCAAATGCCTTTTTGAGGATCCTGATATACTTCTCACTTCCAGAAAGAATGGACCCAGCTCCTGTGCTTTCAAAACAATTGTTTCTTAATGTCTGTACTGCATTCTCAGTTTTGTCACTGAAAATTTAGCTGGTTTTTTTCTTCTTTCTGTTTTGTTATAGGAAGTTTAGAGTTGAAATTTGACTGCTTGTCTTAGTTGATATGAGAAATAAATAAAAAATTAGCTATGCTGCTTATACAGAGCTGACAGTGTGTAATATTTGGGGCTTAGTGTTATCCTCCAGGTGTGAGTCAGTGCTGACTAAATGGTTGTTCATTTTCTTGGGTTCCTGTGCTGGACCCTAACCGCTGGAGTGTGTGGGCAGTACAGGCTGATGGGCTCCATGGACAAGCTGGTGGTAGATGCCAGTGACCCCCAGGGATGCTGGCCTGCTGCAGGTGGCAAGGGTGTACTCCTAACACAAGGTGCAAGCCTTGTGGCAAGGGTGTACTCCTAACACCAGAATGAGTAAGAAATCATGTGAACGTGAACCCAGAGTTTTCATGGGAAATTGTTGCAAAGAAGGGGCCTGTATGGAGCAAAGGTCTGTCACTGAGAAGCAGGCAAGGCATGGCATGAAAGCCATGGAGGTTGGAGAACAATACTTGCCATGGTGCTGTTCCCACCATTACCGCCATTATGCATGAGGTCTTGAATCTAAAGGTATTTCAACACAGTTTTCTCGGTGTCTTGAAAATCATGGCTGCTGAACCCAGAAAATGAAATCCTAAGCATGCACAGAGGATGGGTGCTGAGCTGGCTCCGGTCATGGGGCAGATGGTCTCTGGTCAAACTTTAAGTGTGTGCTCGGGGTGTGTCTTGGTGAAGGCTACTTATCCAGCAGGCAGGACGAATGGAACACTGGCAGTCAAAAGCACTCTCACTCAGATTCAAATCCTTCTCTTCGATCTAAGTAGCACTGTGAACTGTTGTCTGTGGAGAATTATGGGGTGAGGCTTTCTTAATCTTGCCTGTTGAACTCTGTACAAATGGGTTATGAGGAGGATATGATCCTCAATCTCTTGTATCTCAGCTGAAAGCCCTATCGAGCATATTATAGAGCCAATCACCAACTGACATGGAATAAGGGAAGAAGTAGTGAAATAGCTCTAGCTAGAAGCCCACCCCAGAATGCCTGAATGCTTGAGAAGGGGCTATGTTTAGTCTGCTCCAGCTCAGGTAGAATAATCTCCTACAGTTCACCAGGTAAGTAACCAAGGAGATTTATGTGCAAAGATAGTTTTTGAAATACTGTCTTCTGAGAAAATGATACAAAAGTCTTCTGAGAATGTATTCATATATTCTGCTAGCTCTCCCCCTCCAACTGATAAGTTTTAAATCCATTATCTAATTTCAGTCAAATTCAGCAAATGGAAAGAAGTCTCAAGGATACCAGATTTCTTCAATGGACCCTTACACTGTATGGCCTGGAGACCATGTGTGGATCCTAGAGCCATTTTTTTGCACCACAAGAGCAGGCCGATAGGTTTAGGTGGAAGTCACGAGAGAGCAGCTGAACAGCTAGTGTGTGTGTGAATGGTTACTGACCAGCAGGCACACACTGCTGATCCATTTAGCCTCTTAGGCTACGTCTGTCCTGCTGTTACTGTGTTCCTGTTATGTCTTGTTGAATTCTACAAAAAACCAGCCTGGATGTGAAGTAGTATACGCGCAGTATGGGTGGCAAGGGAACCAAGATGCAGGAGTAAGCATGGGAGCTAAACTATTAGATAATGGAAAAAACCCCTTATATACCTTAAACACCAACTCTTTCCTTTGTGTCTATGCTAACTTAAGTGAATCCCAACTTGGCTGGTTTCCAAGACCTCTTTCTTTAGACAATCCACAGTCCTTGGGCATCACATGTGCTTCAGGATGAGGATTCCAACAGAGAGTTGGGTGCCTGTGGGGTCAGACATTACAAAAATAGGCATTGAGTACCTTTGAGGACATAGTCTGAAGTGAGCGGTGAGATGAAGAATGTGAACACAAACATTTAATCTAGAAAAGATGCTGCATACTCTTTTTTTTTTTTTTAAATTTTATTTTCAGCAATGATTTTGTAATGAGTCTTAACGCCCTGATTAGGTGTGGCTGTGGCAGTGAATGTTTCATCAGCCAGCCTGAGCTATTGCAGCCTAACAGAGAAATGACTGAAGATAAAAGATAACTCTACTCTAGAACCACTGTGTGTTACCATCACCTAGGGAGAAGGGAGATACAACTGAGTATCCATCTGCAATAGTCATTGTTGGCTTATTGGCTTGATTATTCTCCTTGGATATGTATTCACTCAACAGATAACAGCAACCCCAAAGAGATTAATTACGTGTATTTTTAAATTCCCTAAGTGCACATTTGCATAACTAGCATTTTTAAATATTCATAAATACATATTTGCTTGATAGATTGTAGCGGCATCATTTGCAGCTTCAAAAGGGATCTTTACTTAATCAAACCAGAAATGTTAATCGTTTCTTGAGGCTCAGACATATGATCAGCATATTGTGGCGCAATAAATACATTGAGCATCAGCTGGGGCATGGTAATTGAGTGCATGCTCCAACCCTATGGCACATGGGAGGAAATCTGACCCATCTTAAACCCCTGTCACTGTGGTTTAGCCGAGCCCTCTTTGCATTTACTACAGACGGAAAACAGACTCATACATAACTGCCATGGATCAGCTCATTTGGCTGAAGTGGAACCTACATCCTTGATAGCTCCTCTTTCCCAGTGACAAAGCCTTGTGGGCATGCCACTGTGGACATTCCCAGAGAGGGTTTGCATCTGCATGGCACTCCACACCCTCAGCCTCACAGGGTATGTCACAGAATCATAGAATGGTTTGGGTTGGAAGGGACCTTAAAGATCATTTAGTCCCAACCCCCCTGCCATGTGCAGGGACACCTCCTGCTAAACCTGGTTGCTCAAAGCCTCATCCAGCCTGGCCTTGAACACTTCCAGGGACGGGGCATCCACAACTTCCCTGGACAACCTGTTCCAGTGCCTCACCACCCTCATAGTGACAAATTTCTTCCTGAAATCTAATCTAAATCTCCCCTCTTCCAGTTTGAAGCCATGTCCACAGCGCTAAACCGAAAAGGCCAGGAAAGCAGGCTGAGCACTGAAGCCATGTTTAACTCTACTGCTTAACTCATTCCCTGGCACTCTTTTGAACTTCTTCGATGATCTGTCTCCAAGACACAGCCTCGGTAGAGTCCTGGGAACAGCTCATAGTGCCCACCAGGAAGGCACAAATGTGCATGTCTTCACCCTGCAGAGTCATCCAGTGCTGCTTCAGAGGGCTTTGTATCCCCAAGCGTGCCCACATACCTTCTTGCCACCCCAGGGGTATGAAACATGGACTCTCGGTGGCATAACACTATGTCCTGAGGGTGGACCCAAGTCCTCACTGCTTCAGATATTTTGAGTTAAGAAAAGCATGAAAAATAATAATATGAAGCTGCTGAAGCTGGTAGCAGCTGAGGGGCTTTGTATCGCAGATGCTTACGTGCAGTTCCCTGTTCCACACTCAGCCTGACCATGTGCTTATTTAATTCTGGTTGCAGGGAAGTAGTCCTGACTGTCTTCAGCTCCACAGAAAGGGGAGTGTGATTTTTATTCACGCAAGCAGATCTTAACCAGGTGTTACAACCAGAAAGGCTTCCCTCCCTCTCCCCCGCCTTTTACTTTGTGTTTCTATATGAAGAGCCTTTGCAGTATCAAAGCAGGAAACCTCAAAGCAGGGTGACAAGGAAGTTAACTCCTTCTGGGCCTGCCTGCGAGGTGGTGAGTCAGACGTGAAGGGTGGTCCCTTGGCAAGCAACCGAAAAGAAAAAAGGAAGACGACAGCTGTCTCCACCAGCTGAGGTTTGAGCTCAAGTTCAGGAAGAGAGGAGCAGGAATTCTTAACACACAAGAAATGCCAAAGTTTGCACTCACACGTAACAGCTCCTGGCTGGGACGTACGGGAAGTGTGGCCTCGAGAAAGCATTAGTAAGTGGCACTCGTGATGTGGGTCTGGTGGGAGCGGGGTGCAGGGGGAAGGCAGAGGGACAGTGGTTTGGGGGGAGGGAAGGAATAACCCAGAAAGAGGGAAGGAGGGCGATTCACATGCATCAGCATCCCTGAGCTCACTAAAAGGGACTCCAGTTGGTGTCTGGTCTCTTGGTCCCATACCCATGAGTGCATTTTGGGGTCAGTAATGACTAGATGCCCACATTTCTGCTGTGGTGGCACCACGAGGAGGTGCCGCTCATGTTTGCCTGTGAGGAGAAAGGCCACAAAGGGGGAACCAGTGACCTGAGCTTGTGCGTGATCCCTCCTCACCAGACCACATCCCTGTAACCCCATTCTGCTGAGTCAGTGTGGGACACGCGCATTTTAGTTTTCTGCTGGGTGATATTGCATAAACTGTGACATCTACACCAAATCAGATCCTCCCCGCCTTGGCGAGTGGGAAGTGAGGCTTTGAAAGCAAAGCCTGCTTAGCAGATTGCTCCAAAGCCAACCTTATGTCCCAGTGATTGTATTTTGAAGCATTCCATAGCATCACATCTTAGCAGAAGTGATCTCCTGACTTTAACTCCTCACGGCAAATTCATTTGAGCGTCCAAGTATTTTTGAAGGTCAGGAGTTAATAGTTGAATTTTTTGTTGAGAAATTATTGTGATTTGGTCCATTGCAAATAAAAGCCAAAATGAAATCACAGGTATATAATTTTATTTAAAAATGCCTACTCCTTTGTGACTAGATACCAGCCCCCTGCCCATTAGAGCATCCCCTGTAGACAGTGATTTATTATGGAAACATGCAAATTCCAGCCAATCATAACAACAGTTTGATTGCTGAGAAATATAGTAGCTGAAAGCCAGTCTTAGTGCGTATTTGTGTTTAAATACATTTTTGTCAGGAACCTGCTGGCCTTTTGAGCCTCACAGCAGAGAATGACGGAAAAATGTGAGGCATCAAAGTTTCTGTCATTGGTATTTCATTGCCGACAGTTCCTTTTTAGAAGGATAAAGCCACCTCTATTTTTAATTGGAACTGTAAAACAACCCTACCCCTGCAGTTTTGGATGAGTCAAGATCGTGATAGCAATGAATGATTAATAGTAATTCCTGCTTCAGTGCTACTGAAGTAAGCACCCGACATCAAATAGGGAAAGCAGCCTCACATGGACCAAGCTTATGTGACCTGCCTTCAGAGAGGAGCAAAGGGAGAAGGGAATACTGAAGTGGATTTTTGCTCTGTACAGGTTTGGTAACTGCAGAAGAGGGATCTGAAGGCTGAGAGTTACCTAGACCCATTAATTAATCTCTGAGTTCCCACTGACTGGCTTCCCTTTGGATGTACCTTTTATAATTTGGATGTGGCTGAACTCATAGGGGACCACAAAGCTCTGACTCACCTCAAAGTGTCAGACCTGCAGCTGGGCTGGTTTTCAGCAAGGATTTAGGAAAATAATTTAATGTCGGTTGTTCAGCATACCCTTTCAGGAAATTGTGACTTTTTTGGCCACTCTAAACCCTCCCAAGTTCCTGCCTGAACAGATTTATTTTTTTCATTAGCAAGTAATCATGGTGCAAGATGAAAGTGTGCGTACTTATTCTTTCTAAAATAAGCTATTAACTAGCCCTTATTAGGATAAGTAACTGGCTCTGGATGACTTCATGGTGGGAAGGAAAAAGAGAGACAACTTTAGTTGTTTCTTTTCTTCTTTTTTCCAGCTATTAGTGCAGGGCAATTTTTGCTGTTCAATACATGGATGACAGACCAATTGACAGCTCTAGGCTTGTAATCTTGTACATTTTAAATCAAAAAATACATTTTAAATAAAAAAATTAGTATCCCTGTCCAACTGTAATTTCTAAGTCTGTTTATGGTCAACAAATAGGATCTCACGACAATGTATGGACTGGTAATAAAAAGCTTTTCATAATTACTAGTCTTGCCCAAAGTAAGATTAAATAGATTTTCTTCCTAATTTTTTTCTTTCTTACAGACTCAATGATTTGGGCAAAATAACATCTGTGGAGAGGCGAGGACCCTCTGCTCTCCCTGCATTCTCATCTAACTGCTATTTCTTTTTGCGCCTAAAAGCAGTGGCTGGGATGGGCTGAAGGGTGGAGATGATGGGTAAGGTGCTCCAGACCTACAGTGCCGGGGCTGCTCTGGTGCCTCCAGAGGAAAGCCCTTCCCTGCAGCTGTGTGCTAGCTCCCCAGCCGGGCAGGGGCTGCTTCAAGGCCAGGTTGCTCAGCTGTGGCAGCAGAGGTGGCTCACCCAGATGGGGGTCTCCTGCACCCCAGGGCTGTGCTTCCTCCCACGCCACGCTGCCCTGGGCATGCCGGCAGCGGGTCTCTTCGCAGCCCTCTGCAAGGTGTCACACCAGAGCTGCTGCAGCCTGAAAGATCAGCTTTGGGCTGGGGACAGTGAAAAAGAGGTAGTCTAACACGCAAGTGAAAAACCACATGCTGAACCAGACCAGTCCTGTGATTGCTTGTCCTCAGTAGCCCGGAAAGGTTGAGTTTAAAGGATTAGGGGATGCTGCCACAGCCTCTCCAGGACACAGCCTCAATGCTGCAAAATGAAGGGGTCTAACATGGAGTCTTGGCTGCAGCCAACCATAAGCCTTTTTTAATGATCGTGTCTGCAATGTGTGAACATTACCAAAATGCTGACTAAGTTCCTACTGCCAGAAAATAAGAGGTTTGATGTAAAACCTGGGATGCATTATTTGGGGACAGCCTTGTCTTCAGGTTTTTAGGGCTTGGGTGAAGAATCCACAGGGAAAGTCACATGCAGACATGTCTATGACACACACAGAGCCAGAAAGTAGACCCTTAACTAGGTATCAGTTCAATTTTTTTCTCTAGGACCTCTCTAGAGGCTCTAGGGCTCTATTGACATGTTCTGATCACAGCTACAGAAATTAACAGATTTTTCCAGCCTGCCAAGATGGTGACTACATGGCCAAAACCAGACAAAGCTCCTCTGAATGCACCATGCCTTTGTGGTTACAGTTGTCTTGTAGGAGAGTGGTTGGAAATGCTCTCAGGGAGGGCTTGCCCAGGAGTTCTTGTGTCCACAGGGAGTACTCTAGTCAGGGAGGTCTTGCAGCACCTTTCTCCAGCTGAGTCTTGAGGAGACAGGATTGCCATGTCGTCCAAGTCTTGAAGAATCTCAAAGGAGTGAAAAGACCTTTCTGTACTCTGGAGTCAGTGCCAAAATTTCTTAGTGGTTATCTCTTAGAACAGCTTACAGGCCTCCCCACTTTTTCATAGGTTCCCGCGTCCCCCAGTTGCCATCATACATTGCTCAAGCTGTTCATGTGCCTAGCTAAGATGCCTTCTTTGCATCCCACCGTGCAGTAAGCCCTGATTGCATCCTATCTAATTTGGACTCTTAAAGGAAACATCTAATTTAGAAGCCTGAATGCTCCAAACTTCCCCAGTCAACAGTGGTGGAAGAGTGAGACCTCTGAAGGCAACGTGGGTCCTGGTGGGCTCGAAATAGCTGTCTCCCTCCACTCACGCATGAGGTCACCAAGGGTGAAGAGGCACTTCAGTCATGCGCCTGAGTCAGAGGGGGCGAATCCAGGCACAAGTCCCCTGCGAGCCCAGTGTGGGGCAACTGAAAATCACTGCAGTATGCAGCTGCTCTCACATCTGGCTTGCTTCGTGTGCCATTCAGGTCTTTTTTGGGGTCGCAGAACTTTCCTGTACGTCGTAGCCTCCCTTCATGGGCTTGAGCCTTCACACAAGCAGAGAGCTTGCTGATTTTCTTGCCAGATAATGGAAGCAAAAGAAGTAGGTGTCTCAGCAGGATCTCTCAGCCATCATTTGGATGAGGACCCAGTGAGTGTTAGGATCTGAATAGAATAAAATTTTAATGGAGGGCTTGTGATTGAGACTTGGAGTTTCTGTTTGTTTTTTGTGTGTGTGTGTTGTTTTTTTTTTTTTCTTTTTCTTTTTAAACTCATTATCTGGTTTCCATGGAAAGCTTTTTCAATAGAGTAGGAGAACAGCTTCAATATTTTTCTTATGAAAGTTAATGAAGAAATAAGATGCATCTCTGTCTCTTTCTTTTTCAAGTCAGGAATCTCAGGCATGGAAAATTGAATTAGACAAAATGGATTGAGTGATCAGTTTCCCCTGGCCTCCATTTTCTTTCATGAAATGTGCACATCAAATAAGAGCTGCTGGTCAGAACACCATTGGAAATGCCTTTTGTCTTGCGCCATTAAACAACTGCTCTGTTTTTTTGCACTAGAACAGCCATGCACAAAATAAGCATGCATTCACAAGGCTGCCTGTCACTAAAGTGATTTGATTGTGTTGCAGGGAGTGACAGTTTAAATACAAACTCAGTAGGCCTTCTTGGAAGCTGCTTCTTTTTGCTCATTGGCAAAGGAACTTGGAATATATATTTGGCCTAATCCAGTCTAATCTGATCTGTTTCATAATGCCATCTGGATCTCATCAGGGGCTGGATGCTTTCGGTATTTGACCCAGGCACTCCCCCCTCGCTCCCCCCTTCCCCCTTTTCTCACTCCTCCCCTCTGCCCCCCCCTTCCTAAATGGCTATTCTTTAAGAATTAAGTATTTTGGAGACATGTTGGTCCCAGTTCATTCCTATTCATTGTGTGGAAGATATCCAGGAGCAGCCACTGAGATATTTATTGCCTCTAAGGAGCCAATAGTTAATTGAATCTGAATCGGTTGCTATCAGTTGTTGTCTTGGGAGCGGCTCAAAAACATTTCTGTATCTTTCAAGGATGGCAGATTCCTGACCAAATGTTAGGCCTAAGTAAGCCTGTGGTGGATTTGGATGACAGCACAGCATTATCTTAAAGCATTTCTCAGTGACTGATATGTCTTCCAGTAGATGATCCTCCATACTGGGAAGAAGAACTTTCTAATGATAAGGATAGTTATGGTCTTGCACAGGTTGCCTAGGGAGATGATGAAATCTCCATCACTGGAGGTTTTTAAGAACAGGTTTGACAAGCAGCTGCCAAGAATGGTTGATGTATAGTCAATTCTGCCTTTGGGCACCACTAGATGACCTCCTGAAGCCCTTTGAATATTTTGATTACTGAGCTTAGAGCTGAACAATGAACCAATAAATAAGATTTCACAACCAGGGAATTGGAACAATATTTTGTTTGTGTAAGAGTTAAAAGTACAAATAGAATGAAAAGCACACTTAGTGTATGACATTTCACTAAAAAAATAATATGAATCACAGAGAATGAGGCATCTGCAAAGATACATACCTAGGAAGCTAGATGCAAATGTGGAGAACCCTCATTCCACAAAAACAAACTGGGGAAAGCCTAATTACTGTCTAGAGATTTCATTTATAGAGCATAAGGGAGAGATATGCAGCCACAGAATGTGTTCTGAGACAGTCTGGTAAAGTATATTTAAGTTATACAAGGATACCTGCACTTCACCTCTTACCCAGACATTTCAGATATAGAGGGATAAATGTTCCAGAGTCTTAGATCCATCATTTAAGACAGAGCATGGTGGAGACAGAAATTTATTTCACAGCTTCCTATATAGGAACCACTAATTCAAACTATATGAGAGAAATAAAACTATATGTTGCATAACAAGGGGCTCTGACAACTTAAGGGTACCAAAGTGTGATACTGAAATATAGAACTCAGACTGTTTATGTGGCAGTTGTGGTAAAATTCAACTTGTGCAGAAAACCAGGGGCCTCTTGTGTTAGAATATGTTCCTGTCTGAGTCCCAGGGCATGGGAAGACTCTCACCTTTATCCCATGGCAGCAGAGCTTTAAGTATAGACTCACCATGCATGTGTTCCACGTGCACGTCTAGCATATTTGGCACTGCGCTTAAAGTCTTATCAGGAATATGTTGGGCATATTTCCAGGATGCTATATTCGTAAAGTGTTATTAGTAATAAACATCGACCACTGGGCTAATCCTATAGCCAGAATTTATGTTAATTGCTTAATCAGTGAAGGTCTTCACAGCTTACTGCATTTATACTATAAACAATGAATGTACCTTGCTTTGCAATCTACAAATCAATTTAAATTAATCAAGCCATGTATCATGACAATCATCACAAACCATATTCATGAGAATTGAGTGAAATAGATTTCTTGTCTTATCTGAAGTGTAGACCTCCAAATCAGCGTAAGCATTGCATCTCAGTTTTCCCAACAGGTCCTGCTCTGGTCCTTGTTCTCCCCTGTCTTGACCTGGCTCCAGATGAGGGCCCCTCCCTGCATTGCTGCAGCATATTCGGGAAAAATGGCTAAACCCAATTTCCCTTCCCTTCCCTTCCCTTCCCTTCCCTTCCCTTCCCTTCCCTTCCCTTTACTTCCCTTCCCAAACCTTCCCAAACCTTCCCNTCCCTTCCCTTCCCTTCCCTTCCCTTTTGGCTTTTCCCCTTCCCTTTTGTCTTTGTTTCTCCCCACCAAATTGTATTTTAACTGACAATAAATTAAATTAAATTACCCCAATTTGAGTCTGTTTTGCCCATGATGGTAATTAGTAATAGTCTCTCACTTTATCTTGACCCACAGGCTTTTTCATCCTATTTTTGCCTCCTGATCCTGTTGAGGAAGGGGAGTGAGAGAGTAGCTGGGTGGGCATCTGGCAGCTAGACACGGTCATCCCACCACATCCCTGTGGGACACCCAAGCAGAGGGCAGTGGAGTGCTTAGGGGCATTTGGTCCTGTGTATGGCCACTTGCCTGTGAGATCCCTCCACTTAGCCAGTGCCAGATGCAAACTGCAGCACCTGAGTGGGAGGGTGCTGACCCAAGAAGTGACCCAGCACAGAGGAGAGCCATGTGGACTCCTGCCGGTGGGACAGGGCTGGTGTGGGTGCTCAGGCATGAGCGTATGGCTGTCCTGAGTCGGATAAGATAGAAGTGAATGCCTGTCCCTGTCACTTTCCCTCCTGCAGAGCAGGTTGCACCTCCACGATGTACTGAAGCAGTTGGGGGGTGCAGACCTCTTCTACCATGGGCAAGCAGAAAGCAATCCGTGGCTTAGGGATTTTATTCTTTTGCTTCATTCCGCCTAATTTTTTTTTTTGGCAACCTCTAGATAAAGAGTTTCAAAACCAAAATCTCCTGCTGAAATTGGTTATGTTGCTTGCCTGACTAAAATTGTTAGCTGTGACCAGAATGGTTCTGTCCTGCTTCTTCTTACTCATCTCTGCTCTTGACTGACCTCAGCTGGATTTCTGCCCCATGCAAAGCACAAATCCACATGTTATCAGGATGCAAGAACTAGGTCCCACACTCCCAGGAGAGCTTTCCCATTCCCAAGCAGGAGCTCATTAGTGTCATTAAGGCTCCCCTCTTGTGTGTGTGTCTTCCCAGGCTGATCCAGCAGCAGAGTTGGGACACATGGGTTGTAAAGGACACAAAGGGAAGGACAGTTATGTGCTAAACACCACGGTGGTCATGTGCTAAACACCACAATTTAAGAGCTCTGTGTGTAAGACATAAGTCTTAATAATTCAGGGGATTTTGTTAATTTTTTATTTTAGGTAGCTGTTGTTGCTTGCTTTGTGTGAGGGTCACAGAAGTAATATGCTGAAAAGAGGTTTGGGTGGCAGGGTGACTACACACCAGCAAACCAGAATAGGGATGAAATTCAGTGTTTATGGCTGGGGAAGTAAGAGGGCAAAACTTCATTAGGAGAGAAAGGCAAAACCTGACTGCTTTCAAACATCTTCCTGTGCTCACTGAGGGGTTCTGTGAGGTTAATGAAAGGTGCCCCACACTACCTGTGTATTTCTGTTCAGTTACTAAATAAGTTTTGACATGCAAAAAGGTATCTGTGGTATTCTAAATGGATGGCATATTTATGTTGAGTACAGTGCTCACTTGCAGGCACAGTCTGAGCTAAGATGTTTCTGAGGAGTCTGATGGAAGTCCAGATGAGCCATTGTTTGCTTTGGAAAGAAGATTTTGGTCTATGAGACTCTCTTTCTTCCCTACTGTTTGAACAAAGTATCCTGATTCTAGTGCAGATAGGAATATGATCCATTTTGCTACTCATTATCATGGGCAAAAAGCTCGCTGTTAGCATTTCTGAGAGGGTAGTGTCTGTTTTCTTTTTTGGTATGAATTCCAGAAGTTTTTGAGTCCCAAAAGCCCATTTTGAGGGGTCAGATTCATGACCAAACAAAATGTATAAATCTTTGTTTATGATTTAAAAGTAAAATAAGAAGTCAAAAGCAAAAAAGAAGCTAGGACTTTTGTTGCTGGTTGGATCTAGGCCCGGAGCCCTAGGTGGGGTGTGAGAGCAGGACACCTATTTCAGTTAAGATATGCCTTTCTTTATCTTGCATGAGGTGATGGTCCTATGCCTTTTGTTTTCACTCAGCAGGTATAACGGCTTTAATCTGTAAAGCAGAACAGCAACTCTTATTCAACCTTTCCTTTTTTCCTCTCCTCAACGTAGATTTCAATAGCTTTAAAAATTAATCAATTATTGAGATAATTGCAATTCAGTAATAATTCAGTTGGACAATAATTTCCATTTCACTAATTGTCCTCCTTCCTTTTACCCCCTCTCCAGTCCCTGCCTTCCCAGATACGTAACCTCTCCTCTGCCTTGCTAGCCTCCCCTCCAAACTTTCTGCCTTTCCCTGAGTGTAGCAGTCAGTAGTATCTACTCACACTACCTTCTCTCCCTGCAGCGATCCTGCAATTCCTGTTCTGGCAAATCCCTATATGGGCCTGGCCCCAGATCCCACAGGAAAGTGGGATAGGAGACTGGTCCATGGGCTGGCTGCAGCATCCACACTGTGCTTCCCTCTGGCTCCCCATGGCTCAGCTAATCCTTATAATCCTCAGGGGACTGACAGGGAGGGGGAACAAGAGGTCAGGGCTGAGGTCTGGATAGTCTGCTCTTCTTTCCTCTCCTCCATTACGATGACCACTGAACTAGAGAATCCTTCACTGTGGTTGTTTTGCTTTGACATCTAAGATCCTTGGCTTTCTGTACAGAACGCATAATCTCTTTTTATTTGTTACTTCTGTTTAAGTTGGAAGCACTTAAAATACTTCTCACAGTGTATAGGTGACCCTCTTTTTATTTTATTGGAAAAGCATTTCTATAGCCTGACAATGTCATCTGTGTTGTGCTGATTTATCAGGTTCTTTCCTCGGCTCTTACCCAGTCTTTATTCAGACCTCCCATTGACTCACTGAAATCAATGTGAGGTAACAGTCTGTTTTTTCTTTCTTATCCTTTTATGTACTTTTATGCTTTTGAGGACTGATTGTGCCATGAAACCGCTCTGATTAGGCTAGGCCTAACTGACTAGACAAATCTCAGAACTGTGTAACAGCAGGTTCGGTGGGAATTTAGCTAATTAGTGACTAAAAAGATGGCAGGGTTTAGCACGAAGTGGATAACCCATCTTAATAAATGGAAGTGAATTGTAATGAGGAAGAAGCATTGTTGTAACACTGAAAAAATATTTTAGGTGCTTCCCTCTTATTTGAGCAGTGTCAAGCGGCAAGACAAGCGGTAATATCACACATACTCAGTGGCTCATGGGCAGGGTGCTCTGATCCTGGCTTCATAGTAAACCAGGGGCCACTAATTATAGACTGCACTTTGTCTCATGAATCTTTATTCTTTTGTGAACCAGCATTTTGACATCATTCTTCTTGTACGAATACAATTCTTAATACTGTAATTTCTAGACCAGAAGCATCTTGGGTATTAAAGAGGAAACTGGTCTTCTTTTATATGATGGAAATTTGAAGTTTAGCATTATCAAAGATATGGATATATTTGCAGTCCGTTTTAAATCCTGCACAACTTGTCGTAATCAATATGATAATGGAGGTAAGAGGTGATACGTTTGTTTTAAAATCTATTGCTGTTGTAAACAAATGAACCAGTAATGCAATTTGCAAAGGCCATTAAAATGAAATCAAATGCTTTTATAGGTTATGTGTAATTATTGCTTTTAATTAGCAAGCAGAGCTGGGCCATATTTAAGGCTTAGATCAATTGGATTACTTCCTCCAGCTCATCTTCTATATTAAATCCCAGGCCCTAAGTTGTATCTTAAACCCATCCCTATAGTTTGAAATATATCTGCCAGTGTCTATTAGGTTTCTTGCTGCCTTTCATACCTTTTAAATGTAAGGCTTTCCTGGGGTGTGCAAAGCTTTGACACAAAGAAAATCTACTGAACCCTGCTAAGGGGATGTTTTGGGGTACCAATAAAGACTTTTGGGTGTGAGGACTGTAGTAAAAGATCAAGAAGGAAATAAGAAGATCAAGAAGGAAATAAGAACATCAAGAAGTGGAGGGGTAATGAAACTGAAGATTTAGAGAGGAGGCAAGGAAAGAAAGCTGATTGCAAGTACAGAAAAATAAAGAAGAAACACATTGTGCAAGGGTTGTGTGTGAATCAATGGACAGAAACAGGAAAGATGGTTTTTGTAGGTTGGGTCTGTGCCCTGCCAAACTGTTCTTAGAGCTGATTAGGTCCGGTACCTCATATTTCTGTCCCTCAGTTTTCTATCTATAAAACATGGATGATAAATCCCTTGCTAACTCACCAGGATATTTCGTGACTGATTGTGCTATTTAGGAACAGAGTGTGGAAGAAGGGGCACCAGTGTGGCAGGAAGAAGGGAAGAAACAACCAAGACTAAACAGAGAGAAAAAAGAGAGGATGGAGCTTCTGGAAGACTGAATTAAGACAGAGCAGGGGAAATATGGTTGGCTCGGCACCCTTATTATGAATTTTTCCTCCAAAGGTATTCCATGTACTCAATGTGAGAGGGAGGATGGGAAAGTCAGGCCACTCAGCAGTTCAGCTTTTGCTTTACAATACACCGAAGTCTTGTTGAAAGGAAGGATACTTAAGAGCATCTCAAGACTGTTGCTCTCCCTCAAGGATCTTATGGATTTAACTATTTGCAGCGCTAAACCCTTGTTTCTTTTCACCAACAGCAACCAATGCAAGTTACCGTTGTTGTTCCCCTCTTTCAACCCCCCGGCTTCCCTTTCAGCTGACACTGAAGATTAGCTTCAAGCTCTAAGCTTGTAAACTTTGAGGAAAAGCCTTAATGAGGATCTGATCCTTTTAAACTCTGATCTGATTACTGTTAGAGCAATGTTTCTATTTTGGATGCTACAAACAGACCAAGTTTGCATGTTTGAAGGTGGCACTATTCAGTGGACAAGAAGCAAACCCCACCCTGTAGGTTAAATAAATTTTCCTACATGAATAAAAACATGAATAACACCTATGTAAAAGAGCTGGCATTATTTCAGAAGAAGTTTGGGAGCTGAGCCTGGGGAACTACAGCAATACACAAAGATTTTTTTTTTCCCCCTTGCTGTATGTTTGCTGGTCGAATGGTAGCAGATGAGATTTGAGGCCTCAGTGATTTAATCTATTGAGTGTATCAGTAGGGAAGAAGGGCAAAGAGGAGTGAAAACTACAGACCCAGCCATGAAGAGTGCTCTGGAGGGCACAGAAGTATTACCCAGAGCTTGACCAAAACCTCATAGGCTCTAACTCAGTGATAGCAAAGAAGGGTGACGCTGAGACCTACAAGCCAACAATTTGACTTGATCTATTGCAGCAGCTTCAGAGTTTTGCATGCTTTTATCATGAGCTTTTGCCACCTCAGAGTCAGCCACTGCTGGGATTTGACTCTGTGTGCTGAGCTCCAGACAGTGTATGAAGGCTGGCTCCCTGCTGTTCTTGTCACATGCACTGGGCAGCTTTGCCTCTCGTGGAGCCCACTTGTGCATGTACCTGTACAGGGAGTGCTGGCAGAGAAGACCTGTCTGAGCTGCAGATATGGACATCATTGATTCACAGTCTTTGCCTGAAACCCCCCCTATGCTTTCTTCAGGAGATGGAAGAACGTTGCCTGCTTTTCTGTCTTGTAAAACTGTCAGTCATTGCATGGATCCCTGTGCTGCTGTTTGGCTTGGCTGGAAGCCTTCGGAGTGTGAAATGTCACCACTGGTAAGCCAGGTGTGAAGTGAATTTACCATGTTCTGCTTAATGGGGTGTTACTGTAACTTCAAACCCTTGTGGTGACCACTTCTAGGTTAACGCACTTCAGTAACTAACCAAAACACAAACATTAAGCAGGAGAAATGTTAAAATGCTATTTCAAGCGATGGTTTTGTCCGATTAGCAGACTATGCCGTAGGCTTGACTCAAGGGGCTTGTCTATATAAGGATGTATTAGTCATTTTCTTTTTTTTTTTTCTTTTGACCATAAAAACAACAGATGTGATGTTCTGTGGTCAGCATAGACAAGAATGATTCATGCCTAGGCATATTTAAACCTCCACTAGAAAACTATCCATCTGAGACCCTCTCCACCTCTTCCCGCTTGTTCCAGACAACCAGAGCCAAAAGCACCTGTCACATGATACATCTCAAAATTCATCAGTGATTCTCTCCATATGTCTTAGTTTTGAGGTGGCCAGGAGATATCAGCTGCTCCTGCCTACTCTCTTGGGACTGCATGGACTTTAGCAGCGCTAGGAGCAATAGAGAAGAAAATCTTCTGCAGCGATGATGCAGGTGAGCAAAGGAGCTGTTATGGTTGAGCAAGGATCAGCTCACACATGGTAAACTGGTCTTGTGTCAGGTGGCAGTTTTGGCTGCAATATCTGTTCTATAGCCAACTGTCTTCAGTTTTGTGCCCCTCACTATAAGAAAGACATTGAGGTACTGAAGTGAGTCCAGAGAAGGGCAAAGAAGCTGATGAGGGGTCTAGAGAACAAGTCTTATAAGGAGCAGCTGAGGGAACTGGGGTTGTTTAGCCTGGAGAAAATAAGGCTGAGGGGAGACCTTATCACTAAAACTACCTGAAAGGAGATTGTAGAGAGGTGGAGGCCAATCTCTTCTCTCAAGTAACAAGGGATAGGACAAGAGGAAATGGCCTCAAGTTGCTCCAGGGAAGGTTTAGACTGGATATTAGGAAAAATTTATTCACTGAAAGGGTTATCAAGCATTGGAACATGCTGCCCAGGGAAGTGGTGGAATCGCTATCCCTGGAGGTATTTAAAAGACAAGCAGACGTGGTCCTGAGGGACATGGTTTAGTGGTAGTTTTGGCAGTGTTAGGTTGATGGTTGGACTCTGTGATCTTAAAGGTCTCGTCAAACCTAGGTGATTCTATGTTTCTATGATTATGTGTCTGGAGTACTTTGTGGAGGAATTCAGATAATGCTGGAGTCAGTACTTTCAGCTGAGTATGTGGGAGAGGGATGGGCTTGGAAAGTAAGGAAAAGGGGCTGCGGACATGGAATATGGAAGAGGTCAGCAGTCAGTGCTGCTTCTGTGATGTAGTTGTAGAAGGAGCTGGGAAGCAGAAATCGAGGGACTGGAGCTGTGTGTGGAGCAGTGAGGGTTTGGGAAATGACAGAGAATCATATATCCTATTATCTATGGGCTGGGGGGTTCTGGCTTGGTTCTTCCTTGAAAGGGTTATCAA